>JAPCYP010000128.1:0-600000 GCA_035048595.1 Echinosophora koreensis
GACTGTCCCCACAGTACCAACACCGGGTCCTATTTCAGCGTGCACTTAGTCCTCACTCACACACTTCCTGAGGAAAACTTCCCCAGTGAGGTTCACACCCATCCCTATAATTGCCTCCAAGTCAAGCTTACGCTATAACAAAAAAAAAAAAAACATGTTGGAGTTCTTAATTCGTGAACTGGGCTACCGAAAAGAACCAGATGCATCTTAGTTAGTAATAGGTTAGTACCAGATCAATTAATATAAGCCATCCTCAACTGTTATAGTCCCATACCTACACAGTCTCAGGAGCCCTCTCATTTTTTCTTTGGGTTGTGTAAATCTGGTTTTTTCACAGTTCATTCATGTGCTCCCGTCCGCCCTATGAAAACACTGTCCAGGAGCACGCTACTTGTTCGTGGCTTTCTTGACACCGGCGACCCCACTTACCCCACTTTGCCCTCGTCGGCACCCGGGTGTTACATGCCCACCAGCTTCCGCTTGGTTCGTCCCCGAACCACACCGTACTGGGAGAGGTACCGCTCTGATACCATTTGTAACATCCCTGGCTGCTCTATGGATTGACGACTGTCCCCACAGACCAACACGGGTCTTTTCAGCGTGCCTTGTCCTCACTCACACACTTCCTGAGAAAACTTCCCAGGAGGTCACCCATCCCATTAATTGCTCCAAGTCAAGCACGATTAACTGTGGAGTTCTTAAGTGATTGGGCTACCGAAAAGAAGATGCATCTTGTTAGTATAGATAGTACCAATCAATTCATATAAGCCTTCCTCAACTGTATAGTCCCATACCTACACAGTCTCAGGATCCCTCTCATTCGGGTGTGTAATCGGTTCATTCATGTGTCATCCGCCTAGAACCCTGCCAGGAGCCGCTCCTTGTCCGTGCCTTCTTGCACCGGCGACCACTCCCCGCCCCACCCGATACGGAGGACACAGACCGTGGAGACTAGGACGGTTGCGCTCCCTACGACTTGGTTATATCTGCACACGTTACAGGTGGCTGGGCTTCTACACGAGCACTTTGATCCAGCTCCCAGAGGATGACCCAGAGGGGGAACCTGAAGAAGATCCTGCAGTGGGACTTGAGGAGGACCCCGAGGAGGAGCCCTTGGAGGTCATGGAGGAGGACGAGCCGGATTACCATGTTTTAGACTATGACGATGATTTTGATTCCTTGGATGAGGGCAGTGAGGTCATAGATCCATCACCGGAGTTCTCGTCTCGTGGCAGTGTTTGTGGAGATCCTACCTGTAGCCAGTGCCAGTAGCCAGTTTAGAGCTTGTGGGTGTTTGCCGTTAGACTTTTGGCTTTGAGAGCTATCTTTTGAGACGTGGTTCTGGAACCCCCTTTTCCCGTGTTTTGCTACCCTCTTTAAATCGTATCCGTAGACTTTTTATAATTCTGTTTCAATGGCCGTTAATAAGGTCCTTATTTTGTACTAAACTTGAGTCCCACTGGGACAGTTATATATGTGTGTTGTTCCAGTTCATGTTCTGAGTGTTCATTCACTTCTTCTTTCGTTTAAAAAAAAAAATAAAAAAGGGAGATTTTTTAAGTACCTTTTTCAGTAATACTAATTATAAAGAAGGTTTACTTTCCGAAAGCGACCAGCTTTTAAACAAATTTTAATTCCGCAACGGGTAACCATGTTGATTACCAAGTTAGGGGGTCATATTAGTGGTATCAGAGCTAGTCGAGCCTTTTGGGAATGTTTGGGTTTAGGTCTGTTGTGTCGATGTTGTGTATTCTCTGATCGAGCCTTGTTTGAGTTACTTCTTAGGAGTAATGTGTAATGGCCGTCGAGTTAGATCTTCCCTTTTCTGGTTACCATCTCACTGATTGTGTCTTACAGGTCAGTATGGAACCAGGAGGTGCGCGCGGACGTGGGGGTCGTGGCCGGGGCAATGCCGGTATGGACTTCGCTGCCCAAGCTTTGGCTGATGTTGCTGCTGCCATAGCTCTCCAGACTGCCAATGCTGCTGCTCAGAATCAGCAGGAGCAGCAAAGAGCTGAACAGGCTCCAGAAGGAAAGAATCTGAGTGCTTTCCAACGTCAGAATCCATCGCAGTTTGATGGGGATGCAGGACCCGACTAAAGCTGATCTTTGGATTCAAGAGCTGGAGAAGATCTTTGAGCTGGTGCATACCCCAGAGGGATCAAAGGTACCTTATGCAACCTTCCAACTGATTGGAGATGCTGAATACTGGTGGAAGGGCACCAGACAAACTGTTAGAGGCTGAGCATCATGAGATCACCTGGGAGGTATTTCGCAATAGGTTTTTGGACAAATACTTTCCCCAGAGTGCTCGGGTGGAGAAGGAGCAAGAGTTTCTGAGGCTGAGTCAGCGGGACATGACGGTGGGGGAATATGCGGCAAGGTTTGAGTCCCTTGCCAAATATTTCCGCTTCTTCCAGAACAACCCCAGCGAGGAGTGGAAGTGCGAAAAGTTCGAAGCTGGCCTGCGCTTCGAGATCAAAGAATCTGTGCTGCCCTTGGAAATCAGGAATTTCCAAGCACTGGTAGAGAAATGCCGGAAGGTAGAGCTGATGCGCAACGGGCGAGATAGCAAAGGGAATGTTGGAGGACCCATTCGTCCCAAGAGTCAGTATCAGGGACAGAACCAAAAGTGGAAGCAGAACCAGAGAAGACCGTACCACCAATCACCAAGCAACAGTCAGAAGCAACAACAACGTTCCAATGCTCCAGGAGCAGGAAGTGGAGGCCAGAGAAACAACAATCAAGGCCAAGAGAGGAAATGTTATCGGTGTGGAGATCCCAACCATCTAGCCGATACCTGTCCGAAGAGGGATACAAAGTGTTTCAACTGTAATCGTGTGGGGCACTTGGCCAAGGAGTGTCGGGCACCAAAGAGAGAGTCATCTGTCAATCATGCCAAGGCAAGCAAGCCGACTACTAGAGGGAGAGTTTACACGATGAGTGGAGCTGAGGCATCGAATTCCGCCGATCTAGTACAGGGTAAGTGTGATTTAGCCGGTAATCTTTTAACTGTACTTTTCGATTCAGGTGCAACTCATTCCTTTATCTCGATGGATCGTGTGAAACTTCTAGAATTGCCTATTTCTTCCTTACCATATAACTTGATTGTCTCTACCCCGACTGCTGAACCAGTAACTGTAAATTCTGTTTTGCTTAAATTGTCCTATCATTATTCAGGATAGACACTTTCTTGTAGATTTAATCTGTTTGCCTTTAGTACAACTAGATGTAATTTTAGGCATGGATTGGTTATCTTCCAACCACATCCTGATAGACTGTGCTCAAAGAACCTTAGTCTTTAGGGATGAGATTTCTGGATTTTTATCTGCTAGTCAGGTAAGAGCTTCTTTGAAAGAGGGAGCTCAAGGTTACATGCTGCTGTTTTCCTCAGATGTTAAGAGTGAGCTAGACCTAGAGTCCGTACCTGTCGTCAATGAGTTTCCGGACGTTTTTCCTGAAGATTGTACCTGGTCTACCGCCTGTTCGAGACATCGAGTTTGCAATTGATCTGGTTCCAGGCACTGGACCGATATCCATGGCACCGTATCGCATGTCACCATCGGAGTTAGAAACCCTGAAGGAACAACTTGAGGAACTGATGAGGAAGGAATTCGTCCGACCCAGTGTATCGCCGTGGGGAGCTCCAGTTCTGTTAGTGAAGAAGAAGGATGGAACTTCTCGACTCTGTGTGGATTTTCGTCAGTTGAACAAGGTTACGATCAAGAACAGATATCCGCTCCCAAGGATAGATGATCTCATGGATCAACTGCGTGGCGCGGCCGTATTCTCGAAGATAGATTTACGGTCAGGCTACCATCAGATTCGTGTAAAGGCCGAAGATGTCCCTAAGACAGCGTTTCGGACACGCTATGGGCATTATGAGTACCTGGTGATGCCGTTTGGAGTGACGAATGCTCCTGCCATATTCATGGATTACATGAATAGGATTTTTCGTCCTTACTTAGATCAGTTCGTTGTCGTCTTCATTGATGATATTCTGATCTATTCTCCAAACAAGGAGAAGCATGCTGAGCATCTCAGCCATTGTTCTTCAGACCTTGAAAGAGAAGCAGCTCTATGCGAAGCCGGAGAAGTGCGAGTTCTGGTTGGACCAAGTGCAATTCTTAGGTCATGTGATATCACGCGAGGGAATCGCGGTGGATCCGTCAAAGGTCGAGGCTGTTTTGGAGTGGGAAAGGCCAACAACGGCAACGGAAATCCGTAGCTTTGTGGGTTTAGCGGGCTACTATAGGAGATTCATTGAAGGATTTTCCAAGATAGTAGGACCCCTTACCCAGTTAACTCGAAAAGATCAAGCGTTTGTCTGGACGGAGGCTTGTGAAAGAAGTTTCCAAGAGCTGAAGAGAAGGTTGACAACCTCACCCGTGTTGATCCTACCTGACCCGAAGGAACCTTTTGAGGTTTATTGTGACGCTTCACACCAGGGTCTAGGCTGTGTGCTTATGCAGAACCGAAAAGTTGTAGCATATGCTTCAAGGCAATTGAAGATTCACGAAAGGAATTACCCGACGCACGACCTGGAGTTGGCGGCAGTGGTCTTTGCTTTAAAAATCTGGAGACATTATTTGTATGGAGCTACTTTTAATGTTTTCAGTGACCACAAGAGTTTGAAGTACCTCTTCAATCAGAAGGAGTTAAACATGCGCCAGAGACGTTGGTTGGAGTTTTTGAAGGACTACGACTTTCAACTACAATACCACCCTGGGAAGGCGAATGTAGTGGCGGATGCGCTGAGCAGAAAGTCAATGCACGTGTCAGCAATGATGGTTAAAGAGCAGGGACTGTTGGAACAGTTCCGGGATCTAAGTTTATCAGTTGAGACGTTTCCGGGAAGGATGTGTCTGAATAGGATCACTGTTTCGAACGGATTGATGGAACAAATAAAGGAAAAACAAGGGAGTGATCAATATCTGCAGGAAGAAAGAGACCTTGTACGACAGGGAGCACTGTCAGAATTCAGAGAAGGAACGGATGGAATTTTGAGGTTTGGTGAAAGAATCTGTGTACCCGATGACGCCGAGCTTAGAAAGTTGATTTTGGAGGAGGCTCATAAGAGTAAGCTGAGTTTACACCCAGGAGCCACAAAGATGTATCAAGATCTCAAAAAGTTATACTGGTGGTATGGGATGAAAAGGGATGTAATGGAGTACGTCGCTTCTTGTCTGGTATGTCAGAAGGCTAAGATTGAACACCAGAGGCCAGCAGGAATGTTAAAACCGTTGGACATCCCAGAGTGGAAGTGGGACGGAATTTCGATGGACTTTGTGACCAGTTTACCAAGGACTCGGAAAGGACATGAGGCTATATGGGTAATTGTGGATCGACTGACCAAGTCAGCTCACTTTGTACCTATCAACATGAAGTACCCGATGAAAAGGTTGACTCAGTTGTACATTGATGAGATTGTCAGGTTGCACGGTATACCCTCGAGTATCATTTCGGATCGTGATCCAAGGTTTACGTCAGAATTTTGGAAAGGACTACAAAACTCTTTGGGAACAAAACTCAAATTGAGTTCTGCGTATCATCCACAAACGGACGGACAGTCAGAGAGGACGATTCAATCACTTGAAGATTTACTAAGAGCATGCGTAATGGAAGACACTGGGAGCTGGGAAGAGTTTCTACCGTTGATAGAATTCACCTACAACAACAGTTTTCATTCAAGTATAGGAATGGCACCTTATGAGGCTTTGTATGGTCGAAGATGTCGAATGCCTTTGTGTTGGTACCAGGATGGTGAGAGTCTGCTGTTAGGGCCAGAGATTGTGCAACAAACAACAGAGAAGGTAAAGATGATCCAGGAGAAAATGAGGACCGCTCAAAGTAGGCAGAAAAGTTACGCTGACAAGAGGCGACGACCTCTTGAGTTTGAGGAGGGCGAGCATGTGTTCTTGAGAGTCACGCCAACGACTGGGATTGGCAGAGTGATAAAATCCAGAAAGCTTACTCCCAAATTCATTGGACCCTACCAAATTCTTCGTCGCGTAGGTCCAGTAGCTTACAAAATATCTTTACCTCCTTTTCTTTCCAACATCCATGATGTTTTCCATGTCTCTCAGTTGAGAAAGTATATCCCTGATCCATCACATGTTATTAAACCTGATAAAGTACAATTAAAAGAAAACCTGTCTTTTGAGACTTCGCCGGTACGGATCTCGGATAAGATGATGAAGCAGCTCAGAGGTAAACAAATTCCTTTAGTCAAAGTCATCTGGAACGAGACAACCGGAGAAGCTACATGGGAAGTTGAGGACAAGATGAAATTGCAATACCCTGAGTTATTTCAAGGTGCGTAATTTCGAGGACGAAATTCTTTTTAGAGGGATAGTATTGTAACACCCTGTTTTTCCTATGCTTTCTGTAGCAGTATAAACATATTTAAATGTGTTTATTTTAGATTAAACTCAGAGGATGATTTTAATTAAAAAAAATCATTTTCTTGTGTTGTTATATCATATGAAGTCACGGTAAAATTTTCGGTTGAAAATTCAGACGGAAGCTGGTCTGCGTTTTCACTGTCGGTATCCGTTTACCGAGCAGAAAACCTAATTTTGACCCGTGAACGAGACGGTTAGTATTTTTATCATGTTTCCTTCAACTTTGGTTAATTTGAAAATTTTTCGTTCTAAAATAAAATAAAATATTTTATTCGGGCGAAAACGTCGGGAATTTACGATCGGAAATGCAACCGGGTATGAAATGGAGCACAAAGAGGGATGAAGTGACTTGAAGTGACATGATGGGAGAGACTCTTACACACTCCAAAAGTATAATCATTATACTTTTCAAATTATAATACTACTCTAATCTAAAAGTTATTTCTCTCTCCTCTTTCCATCCCATCAAGCCATAACTCTCAAACTTACTCCACAAGCCACTCCAAACCCCTCTCTTCTCCCTCAATTTCGTGGCCTCTCCCCTCTCCCCCTATATATACCCCTTTCATTTACACTTCCTCACTTTTTTCTTCTTCTTCATCACTTCTTCACTCTTACACTTCTTCTTCTTTATTTTCAACTACTTAAAGCTTGCATTTTTATTTGTCTTTTGCACTTGTGTTCTTCATTAAAGTTCTTCCTCTTCTTAAGGGTAATGCTCTCATATAAATTTCTTTACAAGTTTATCACTTTATTTCATTATTTGCTTTATGTGTTCTTATTAAGCTTTAAACTTCAAAAATCTCTTAAAAATGGTAGAAAACTCCTTTTGAGTTGAAACCACTTTCTATAGTCTTGTATTTACTTGTATTTTAACATACTAGAAGGTTGTGTAAAACAAAGCTCCCTAGCCCTTTCTTTCTAAGGAGGCCGAAACCATGTAATATGGTTTAGGTGGGTTTTGTTTCAACTTTTGAGAAAATGATCATGTGTTTGAGTTTCTAACTATCCCTTGATCTTAAACCTATAAATCTTGGAAGGTTTTGATAGCTTGTTCCTATGATGGCCGAAAATATGAATAAGTAGGCCTAGGGTACTATGTTTCATCTATCCAAGTATGATCATGGATTTAGAACTCTTAATACCTTGTGATTCTAAACCTAAGAGTTGTTATCAAACAAAGATTTCTAACCTATTCTTTCTATGATGGCCGAAACTATACCTTAGTGGCCTAGGAAGGTTTGGTTTTCATTTCTCCAAAATGATCATGGACTAAGGCTCCTTAATGTAGAAGGATGCTAAGTCTAAGTGATTGGAAAGTTTAAAGAATTTATAGTCTATTCATCCTATGATGGTTGTGAACCTAGGATATGTTGTTTTCATTGCTCCAAAATGATCATGGACTAAGGCTCCTTAATATAGAAGGATGCTAAGTCTAAGTGATTGGAAAGTTTAAAGACTTCTAACTTGTTTAGTTTATGTTGTAAAACCTAGAATGTAACTCCTTTCATTTTCCAAGATGATCATGGACATAAGCTCCATAAGATATTTGGATGCTAAGTCTAAGAGATTGGAAAGTTTAAATCTTTCTAACTTGATTTCCTATGATGGCCGAAACTAGTGTTTTTGGACCTAGGATGTGTTATTCTTCCAAAATGATTATGGACTAAAGCTCCTTAATGTAGAAGGATGCTATGCCCAAAAGATTGGATGATTTAAAGATTCCTAGCCTAGAAATCCCATCAAGGCCGAACCTTAAGGGTTGTGAGCCTAAGATATATGGTTTTCATTCTTCCAAAATGATCATGGTTTTGAGCTCCTTAATACATATGGATGCTAGACCTAAGAGATTGGAAAGTTTAGTGAATACTAGCCTATTTTTTTAGCTTTGGCCGAATACCCTAAGTCTATGACTTAGTGGGATTTTGATTTAACTTTGTTAAATGATCATTGTTTATGAACTCCTAGCACTTGAGGATCATAAATCCATAAGTTGCATAATTTTCGGGAATCCTTAACCTTACTTTATTGTCTTGGCCGAACCTAATACCTTGTGGTTTAGTGTTCTTTGTTGATTTTTAACTTATAATCTTGTGTTTGTAACCCTAGACCTCTATCGTCAAGTAAGCGAGGACGTTCGTGAATTACCCTTTCCAAGCATCCAACCTCTTAACTTCACGGAAGGTAAGAGGGGATTGCCTAGAGATATTCAATGACTATATGCATGTGTGTATGTGTTTACTTGAATGATTTGAATATTGTTATGATATTGAACCGATACTTGAATGACTTGTTTACTTGAACTATTGTGATTATTACTTGAAGTTGAATCTTACTTGCTTTAAAGGATTGTGCATATATGTGATGAACTGTCATGGACTGTGATATTATTGTTGAGAATATATTATTGTTGATTGAAGTTTGAGAAGCCGGACTTGAGTCTGTGCCCAATGACTATAAGGATTAAAAGCCTTAATAAGTCTTGAATAGAACTTTGAAAGTTTTGGGTTCATTTATAACAGTTCCTTGCTTAAAGTGCTTACTTCAGAAGAATAAGATCTTGTTTTTAGAAAAGTGATTTCAAGTCAATAGAAACTATCTTTTTATGAGCAAACGTCTGGTACGAGAGAAAACATTTTCGAACTGTGTGTTTCATGAAGGAAAAACCCTTTCAAAATATTTGACTTTATTCCATCAAGGATTTCAAAGAGTAAGCGAATTTCTTAAAAGTTTTATAAAAGAGTTTGCAAAGGAAAATGATTTTTCTCCTAAATGATTTAGAAACATTCCGGTCACTTGGATAAGTGACCGAGGTTTTTGTTTTGGATTTGATTTTCACCGAGCGAAAAGTAAGTACATGCGAAAGAGAATCTAGTTGCGAGACGTCGCCTCTAGTATTCAGTTGTACGCACGTGATCTAGGATCCGTGTCAAGTACTATGGACCAAGGGTCCTATTCATGATGTTATGGGCTGAGAGTCCAAAACTCGGAATCGAGAACGGTGCGTTCTGATTTCGTTGCTGCGGACTAGGTGTCCTTATCATGTTAAATAAGACATGGATAAAATCATAAGTGATTTCTACGACCACAAACCTTGACTGCGGCCACGGTCTAAGGCGTTGTGATTGAGCACTCGGACTGCGTGTCCTGTGTTTCTTCAAGTTCAAGTGATGGGGAATTGTGAATAGTCGTTAGCCTTGAGCTTCGACAGCGAAAAAAGAGTATACACAAAGCAAAACCTTGATAACGGAAAGTTTTTATTCATATGCATTTCCCCTCAGCAGACGTGCTTAAGTAAACCAGATACAAGGTAGTATCTGAGGGTCAGTCCGATTGGCCCAGTGGAGGCATTCGAGACGTTGTGCATCCGGAGACCTTGGTGCACGAGGTTATGGTGGCAACTTGCCAGTGGGCATCAGAGCTTGACCAACTCTTTATTACTTCTACGATGAAACGGTGTTGTTATCTCATGAGATTAAGTTAGAGCCTGATATTGAAGTGTCATGCATATTTTCGAAAACTGATTGTGCAGGCTTGAGACCCTTTGATATAACACTATTATATTATGATTATGCATGACTTAACTGTTAAACTGATTACGTGTTGTATGTATCATGTATATGGTTGTTGTGGGATATATCTTTTACTGGTATCTCACTCTTGCATTTCTACTTGTTACTTTCTTTTCCTTTTGGTATCGTCGCATGCGTACGTACTCAGATGGATCCGAGCATCCCGCTGGTGCCATCCGCATCGAAGACTGAGGTCTTCGATAATGCCGGGAGTGCGGGGGCATGGCAGATCCACGAGGGGGCTATATCTGCCACCTACGAAGGACCCATTACGACCACGGATTTTGACGCTAACGGGAACCCGATACGGAGGACACAGACCGTGGAGACTAGGACGGTTGCGCTCCCTCCGACTTGGTTATATCTGCACACGTTACAGGTGGCTGGGCTTCTACACGAGCACTTTGATCCAGCTCCAGAGGATGACCCAGAGGGGGAACCTGAGGAAGATCCTGCAGTGGGACTTGAGGAGGACCCTGAAGAGGACCCCGAGGAGGAGCCCTTGGAGGTCATGGAGGAGGACGAGCCGGATTACCATGTTTTAGACTATGACGATGATTTTGATTCCATGGATGAGGGCAGTGAGGTCATAGATCCATCACCGGAGTTCTCGTCTCGTGGCAGTGTTTGTGGAGATCCTACCTGTAGCCAGTGCCAGTAGCCAGTTTAGAGCTTGTGGGTGTTTGTCGTTAGACTTTTGGCTTTGAGAGCTATCTTTTGAGACGTGGTTCTGGAACCCCCTTTCCCGTGTTTTGCTTACCCTCTTTAATCGTATCCGTAGACTTTTTATAATTCTGTTTCAATGGCCGTTAATAAGGTCCTATTTTGTACTAAACTTGAGTCCCACTGGGACAGTTATATATGTGTGTTGTTTCAGTTCATGTTCTGAGTGTTCATCACTTCTTCTTTCGTTTAAAAAAAAAAAAAAAGGGAGATTTTTAAGTACCTTTTTCAGTAATACTAATTATAAAGAAGGTTTATTTTCCGAAAGCGACCAGCTTTTAAACAAATTTTAATTCCGCAACGGGTAACCATGTGATACCAAGTTAGGGTGTCACAGTTGGCCTAAAATAGCACCTACTGTCATATCACTAGCATCACACATAAGCTCAAATGGCAAAGACCAATCAGGAGCAACAACAATAGGTGCATCAATCAGTTTAGCCTTCAAAATTTTAAAGCCTTCCAAGCAAGCATTAGAAAATTCAAATGAAGCATCTTTAAGCAAGTCGAGATTTGAAAGAGGTTTTGCAATTTTTTGAAAAATCCTTAATAAACCTCCTATAAAAACCAGCATGCCCCAAGAAACTTCTAATGGCCTTAACAGAATTAGGAGGAGGCAATTTGGCAATTACCTCAACCTTTCCATGGTCAACTTCAATGCCCTTATGAGAAACATTTTGCCCCAAAACTATGCATTCAGTTACCATAAATTGGCATCTTTCCCAATTAAGAACCAAATTGGTGTCTTTACACCTTTTCAAAACCAACCCCAAATTATGCAAACAATTATCAAATGAGGAGCCAAAAACTGAACAGTCATCCATGAATATTTCAATGCAATCCTCTAATATATCAGAAAATATGGCCATCATGCATCTTTGAAAGGTGGCTGGTGCATTACATAACCAAAAGGCATCCGTCTATATGCAAAAGTACCATATGGGCAAGTAAAAGTAGTTTTCTCTTGATCTTCAAAAGCCACGAGTATTTACATATATCCAGAGTACCCATCCAAGCAGCAATAAAATTCACAACCCGATAATTTTTCAAGCATTTTATCAATAAAGGGGAGGGGGAAGTGGTCTTTCCTAGTGGCCTCATTCAATTTTCTATAATCAATACACAAACGCCACCATGTTACCTCCTGACAGCTATCAATTCTTTCTTGTCATTCTCCATGACAGTGGTGCCTACCTTTTTAGGGACAACCTGCACAGGACTCACCGAAGGACTATTAGAAATAGGATAAATAATGCCCGCATCAAGCAATTTAATTACCTCCTTTTTTTTACCACTTCCTTCAAATTTGGGTTGAGCCTTCTTTGAGGTTGCACCTTGGGTTTGTGCTCCACCTCCATATGTATCATATGGGTGCAAATTGAGGGACTAATACCCTTGATATCATGAATAGTCCACCCAAAAGCCTCTTATTATCTCTCAAGACTCGCAAGAGTTTCTCCTCCTTAGAACCTGTCAAAGATGAAGAAACTATTACCGGCAATGAAGAAGGAGGAGATAAAAAAGCATATTTAAGATTGGAGGGAAGAGGTTTAAGTTCAAGTTCTGGGGGTTCTTCAATTGATGATTTTGGCTTTTGTGAACCACGACCCTCAAGAACTTCAAATTGCTTAGTCCCTCTCCATTTTTCTCGGGCTAACCCTGCTTCCAATGCCATTATCTCATCTATCAACTCCTCAGAATCCACAAGGTCATATTTTTCAAAAATTAAAATTTTCTCAAGGGTGTCCTCAATTAATTGCTGCTGAGAATGAGAAGATATTAGTGCAGAAGTACTATCCAAGGCAGATATAAAATTACATGAATTAAAAATGGATGGAATTTTCAAAGAATCAAAAACTTTAAAAACCATTTCCTTATCATTAAGCCTTAAAGTGAGCTTCCCTTGGTGCACATCAATGATGGTCCTACCAGTGGCCAAAAATGGCCTTCCCAAAATTATGGGAACCTCTTCATCTTCCTCTATGTCTAGCACTATAAAATCAGCTGGGAAGATAAACTTGTCAACCTTGACAAGAACATCCTCCACAATACCTCTAGGATAGGTAATAGACCTGTCTGCAAGCTGCAATGAAACAGTAGTGGGCTTTGGCTCATACATACCTAACCTGCGGAAAACAGACAAAGGCATCAAGTTAATACTGGCACCTAAATCACATAAAGCTTTTTCAAAATAAGAAGTACCAATAGAACAAGGAATAGTGAAACTCCCTGGATCTTTAAGTTTAGGTGGAAACTTCTTGATGAGGATAGCAGAACATTCCTCATTAAGTCTCACAGTAGCAAATTCTCCCAATTTCTTTTTATTGCCAAAAATCTCCTTAAGGAATTTAGCATATTTAGGCATTTGAGAAATGGCTTCCACAAAAGGGAAATTAATCTGGAGTTACTTCAACATATCCAAGAATCTAGTGAATTGGGGGTCTTATTGACTAAACCTTTGAGGAAAAGGAATGGTTGGCTTGGGAGATGGCACAAGAACTTCCTTCACTAGATCTTTCTTAGTTACCTCGTCCTTTGGTTTTTGACTTATTCTCTTCTTTAGGAGGGATCTCTATCTTTTTCCAACTTCTAAGGGTGATCACCTTAGCATGTTCCTTTGGATTCATCTCTGGTTGATTAGGCAATGTCCCTTTTTTCTCTTTGTGTCATTAATGTTACCAAAGTAGACATCTGATTATCCAAAGTCCTAAACCTCTCATCAGATTTCTCCATGTATTTCATCATAGTATCATAGAGATTAGGCATGCGTTCCTCTTGTCTTGGGCCTTGATTTTGCAAATTAGGTGGCCTGTGGAGAATATCCTGGTTCTGACTTCCATAGGAGAGATTTGGGTTGTTCTTATAACCGGGGTTGTAAGTATATGAAAAAGGATCATTTTTACCCCGATTAGAATTACCCACATAATTTGCCTCTTCATCTGCCATAGAAAAAGGGTTGCCTGCTTAGCATTCTGTGCTCTCATGTCCCACTATGGCGCAAAGGCCACAAAGAATAGGAGGTATAGTAGAAACAGTTTGAGTTATTAATTGAGTTTGTGTCTGCATCATTGCTTCTGTCTTCCTTGAAAGAGCCTCCAATTTAGTTTCCAACGCGGTATTAGCATCCACATTGAGGACCCCAGGTTGTGTAACACCCCGTTTTTCGTAAATGTTTTTATAAAGCTAGTTTTATTATTTTAAAATGTTGGTTAAGGGCTAAGTGGGATTTTAGCTTAAAAGTCCCTTTCTGGTACATGAGCACGCTCGTGCTCATCAGCCAGCAAGCCCGTGCTTAAAGTCAGAAGCGTGTTTCTGATTTTAAGTTGAGCACGACCGTGCTCAATAGTGAGCATGCCCGTGCTCAATGCGTGGACCGCGTCTCGCTGACGCTAAGTGGAGCACGACCGTGCTCAAGGGTAAGCACGACCGTTCTCAAGTCCGAGTTTTATAAGTTGGCACAGAACCCGAGGGTTAACATGAAAACCCTACTTTTGTTGGCAGCCGTCACCAGTTGCGGCCAGAGCTATCTCTTTCCCTTTTTCCCTCTCCATTCTTTGCTATAGTGGAGTCTTGGGAACCGTTGGGGAAGCCTTATACGTCCGTATTGTTTAGAGGTAATAGTCCCCTTTTCCTTTTTAGTTTCCTTGTTATTGTCGATTAGAGAAACTGATTAAGATTATGTTGGTTGTCTAAGGCTTGACTTCGGAGTGAACCGTTTGAGGATTCGGGACCGGATTACCGTTGGGAACCGTCAGTAGAGCAACCTTCAATCCAGGTATGGGGAGAAGTGGGATTGTATTCATTAGGCAGTGGGTAGTGTAAGGTAACGGGGTTCCATGACCCCGATCATTGTATGTGTTTATGTGTAAATAAAATGGTTGTTTGATTGTGACAATATGCTGATAACTGTTTGGATATAGTGAATGTATGTTCATGTTCTTGATGTGGTTTAATGAGCATGATGATATGTTAATTATTGTTATTAACATGTTTTGGTGGATTGATGTTGTGACTGTTGTGTTAAGGGTAATGTTGATGATATTACTTAATTGATTAATTAGGTTAAAAACATATTCAGTTTAAGAAGTTGAATCCTTAACATAATTGGTTAGAACTTGGTTTCTGTTCCTGCCCAGAACAGTGCAGTCGTACATTGAGCACGACCGTGCTGAACAGGGAGCACGACCGTGCTCCCATTTAAATTCTGGAAAATGGCCGCGCTGTTCAGCATGGCCGTGCAGGTCAAACAGCACGACCGTGCTACTGAGCACGACCGTGCTACTGAGCACGACCGTGCTAAGGGTGAAGCACGATCGTGCTTCACTTAAAAGGGCAGCACGCCCTCACATGTCCAAGCACGACTGTGCTAGGGTCTAAGCACGACCGTGCTGACCCCTCCTGGACAGTAATGCAATTAAAGGACTTAAGGGGTTTTAAACCCCATTTCCCTATGATGATAAGTTGAGATAATTAATCAAAGATAAAGATTAGACAACTTGGTTATTAATTATATAAGATAATTAGGATAACAAGGTGTTAAGTCGGTATCCGTTGGGTTACCGCACGTTGTTAAGTTAAGTCTTGGGTGCTTAGTGACCCAAGCACGTTGAGTTGAACCTTGGTGCTTATTAGCCAAGGGAGTCTTGACCCCGCGGTTTGGGTCTAAGGTTACGTTGAATGTTGATGTTGAAGTCTTGGGAGCTTCATGGCCCAAGCAAGGAGGTGGTTGAGATTGTTTGTTGTTGTGCCATTTGCATAGAGCATTGGAGTTGTTGATGGGGGAGGTTCGACAAAGGGGAGATCACCCGAGAGTATGGTGATCTGGCCATCCACGGTAGGTCACCCAAGGTTTGGTGACCGAGGCCCCTCGTGATGAGGCATCCACCGTTTGATGCGTTGGCTATCCATGGGGTTCACCCAAGGTTTGGTGAACTGCCGGTGTTGGTGCTTCTATGGCCAATACGGATATGTAACTCCGAAGTCGTTCATCCTGAGTTAGTTTGGATCCACATGCATAGTTGGAGTAGCGGAGTAGTTGATGCATTGCATAGCATAGCATACTTGGTTGTTATGATACTGTTGGATGTTGATGTATGCTTATGTGTATGTTTACCTTGCGTACTATTCCCCTGCTGTTTATATGATTACATGAATCTTACTCCCTGTATTGTTTGTGTTTGGCCTGATTGGCATTTGCAGAGGATGACGAGCAGCCCGGAGAGGAGTGACTCTGAGGAGCCGCACTCATAGTTAGGGCCTGTTTATTGTTTAGTCTGTTTTCGGTTGTATTCCATGGATTTATTCCCGGAACGGTTATACCAGCTCTGAATTGTGACATCGGGGCTGGGTTATTTATTTGATTATGTTTTTATTTGATTAAACTTACTTTTATTTTCCGCGTTGTAAACGAGTTCATGTGGGACTTTTCTACCCATGGACAACTGTTTTATTTAATTCAGTTAAATGCATGTTTTTCTTTTTAATTGTTTTATATTTAAATGCCTTATAACATGCAGGGTAGAAGGGTGTCACATTTAGTGGTATCAGAGCAATTCGACCTTGTTCGGACGTGGTATGAGTCTGTTGTGAGTCTGTTGTGTGACTCTTGTGTGAATTGTCTATACTTGTATAGATAATGATGTTTTAAGTTAGTTTCCTGTAGCTTTTACTCGCTTAAGTTTCTGTATTAAGAGTTGTGTTGGGCTTGTACAGGAACTAATGGCCGGTAGAGGATGCAACGATCAGGCGATTGCTGATGCATTGGCACTCCTAGCCAATGCTATTGGCCAGGTTAACCCTAACAATGGTGGGCCAGCTTAGTTCCAGGGACTGGATAAATTCCAAAGGAACAACCCTCCATCGTTCAAGGGCGCGTACGATCCGGAACGAGCTTTGTTGTGGCTGAGGGAGACAGAGAAGATCTTCCGAGCCATGGATTGCAACGATCAGCAGAAGCTTATCTTTGCTACCTTCATGCTGACCGAGGAGGCAGAGAACTGGTGGGATAACTGCAGACAGAGGATGCAGGCTGAGGGCACAGCGGTTACATGGGCTGTGTTCAGGCAGAGATTCCTGGAGAAGTACTTTCCAGCAGATATCAGGGACAAGAAGGAAATGGAATTCTTGTCTTTGAGACAGGGGTCGCTGTCAGTCGGTGACTATGCGGCCAAGTTTGAGGAGCTGGCCAGGTACTACACTCTTTACCAGCATGAGACGGATCATCGTTCCAAGTGTGTCAAGTTTGAGGCTGGACTCCGACCTGAGATCAAGCAGGTCATTAGCTACCAGGAGATCAGAGTTTTCCCTATTCTGGTCAACAAGTGCAGGATCTATGAGGATGCCAGCCAGTTCAGGGTTGCCAGTTCCAGAGGGTCAGATAGCCAGAGTGGCAAGAGGACCGATCAGAGGGACAAGGGTAAGCAGAGGTATGCTCCGACCGGCAGAGATTTCAAGCAGAGTGGTAAAAAGCCACAGTTTCAGCAAGATGGGTTTAGAGGCGGGTTCTCTAATGTCACTAGGCCCATGAGGTGCGGTAAGTGTGGTGCTACGGATCACTACTCGTCTCAATGCAAGGAGACTCAGGTTATCTGCTTTAGATGTGGCAAGCCAGGACACATCAGCCGAGAGTGTGAAGGAGCCAAGGCCGAGCCTCCCAGCGCCGGTAAGAATCAGAAGTCCTAGGCCAACCGACTGAAGACCACTGGAAGAGTCTTTACTCTTACTGGAGCTGAAGCCTCCGAGTCTGATGACTTAATTCAAGGTACATGTCTTATTGATAGAACTCAATTGACTGTATTGTATGATTCGGGTGCTACTCATTCATTTATATCGCGTGATAGGGTCAAGAGTCTTGAATTGCCTGTTACTTTCCTTGAGTATGATTTGTTGGTTTCTACACCTACAAATAAACCTGTTTCTACTTCTTATGCATGCAAGAACTGTCATATAGTTATAAATGATAGGACATTCATTGCTGATCGTGTATGCTTGCCTTTGAAAGACCTGGATATTATTCTGGGTATTGACTGGTTATCTTCCAACCATGTCCTCCTGAACTGTTTTGATAAAACCTTGATTTTTGGAACTCCAAAGGAGTCTAAGAATCCGGACCTTCTCTCTGCCAGCCAAGTTCAAGCTTCGATGAAAGACGAAGCCCAAGTATACATGATGTTAGCTTCCCTGGAAATAGAGAGCTGCCCTCCCTATGTCGCCAGCTTGCCTATTGTGCGAGAATTTCCTGAAGTGTTTCCGGGGGATGTTTATAACTTACCCCCAGTGAGAGATGTTGAGTTTACCATAGACTTAGTGCATGGCACCTGGCCAATCTCCATAGCACCCTATAGAATGTCTCCTCTAGAGCTAGCTAAGTTGAAGGAACAGTTGGAGGACCTGATGAAAAAGCAGTTCATTAGGCCCAGTGTGTCTCCATGGGGAGCACCTGTGTTGTTGGTGAAGAAGAAGGACGGTAGTATGAGGTTGTGTGTCGACTTTCGACAGCTCAACAAGGTGACCATAAAGAATCGGTATCCCCTCCCTAGGATTGATGATCTTATGGACCAGTTGATGGGCGCTTGCGTCTTTTCAAAGATAGATTTGAGGTCAGGGTACCATCAGATTCGTGTTAAGTCTGAGGACATCCCGAAGACAGGGTTTAGGACGCGATATGGTCACTATGAGTACTTGGTTATGCCCTTCGGTGTGACCAATGCTCCTGCGGTCTTCATGGACTACGTAAACAAGACCTTTCACCCTTACTTGGATAAGTTTGTGGTGGTGTTCATAGATGACATCTTAGTGTACTCCAAGAGTAAGGAGGAACATGAGGAACACTTGAGGGTTGTCTTGCAGACCCTTAAGGAAAAGCAGTTGTATGCTAAGTTGTCTAAGTGTGAGTTCTGGTTAGAGGAAGTGAGCCTCTTAGGACATGTCATCTCTAAGGGTGGCATAGCAGTGGACCCAGCTAAGGTAGAGACGGTGCTCCAGTGGGAAGCGCCAAGGTCTGTAACAGAGATTAGGAGTTTCTTGGGGTTAGCCGGGTATTATAGGCGGTTTATAGAAGGTTTCTCTAAGATAGCTTTACCCTTAACCCATCTCACCAAGAAGGGACAGTTGTTTGTGTGGGACTCTAAGTGTGAAGAGAGTTTCCAAACCCTTAAGAATAGGTTGACATCAGCACCAGTTTTAGTTTTGCCAGATCCTAGTGAACCCTTCGTAGTTTACTGCGATGCTTCTAAGCAAGGGTTAGGTGGTGTGTTGATGCAGGATGGTAAGGTAGTTGCTTATGCTTCTAGGCAGTTGAAAACCCATGAGAAGAACTACCCTAGCCATGACCTAGAGCTAGGGGCTGTGGTATTTGCCTTGAAGATTTGGAGGCATTACTTGTATGGAGCGAGGTTTGAGGTCTTTAGTGATCATAAGAGTTTGAAGTACCTCTTCGATCAAAAAGAGTTGAATATGAGGCAGCGTAGGTGGATGGAGTTTTTAAAGGATTATGACTTCGAGCTGACCTATCACCCAGGAAAGGCCAATGTGGTGGCCGATGCCTTGAGTAGGAAAACCCTGCATGTCTCCGCTTTGATGGTTAGGGAGATGGATTTGATTGAGGAATTTAGAGACCTTAGTCTAGCTTGTGAGTTTAACCCTAAGAGTATTAGGCTTGGAACCTTGAAGGTTACCAACAGTCTGATGGATCAGATTAGAGAGGGTCAGAAATTAGATAAGTATCTCTTAGACCAGCGAGCGTTACTCGCCCAGGGTAGAGACCTAAGTTTTAAAGATGGCCGTGATGGTATCTTGAGGTTCAAGGATAGAATTTGTGTGCCAGATGTTCCTGAACTTTCGGAAGTTGATCTCAGAAGAAGGTCATAGGAGTGGATTGAGTGTGCACCCTGGTGCCACTAAGATGTATCAGGACCTTAAGAGGATCTTTTGGTGGCCTAGGATGAAAAAGGATGTAGCCGAGTTTGTGTATGCGTGCCTAGTTTGTCAGAAGGCTAAGATAGAGCACCAAAGGCCTTCGGGTAAGTTGCAACCTTTGAATATCCCAGAATGGAAATGGGATAGCATCTCCATGGATTTTGTGTCTGGACTCCTTAGGACTCCAGCTGGTTTTGAGGCTATATGGGTTGTTGTGGATAGACTGACTAAGTCTGCCCATTTCATTCCGATGAATATGGAGTATCCATTGGAGAAGTTAGCTAAGCTGTACATCAGAGAGATAGTTAGGCTTCATGGTGTACCCTCTAGCATAGTTTCATATAGAGACCCGAGGTTTACCTCTAGGTTTTGGAATAGTTTGCAAGAGGCTTTAGGGACAAAGCTTAGGCTTAGTTCAGCTTACCACCCACAGACTGATGGGCAGTCTGAGCGGACCATCCAGTCCTTAGAGGACTTGTTGAGGGCTTGTGTGTTAGAACAGTCTGGAAGTTGGGACAAGTTTTTGCCCCTGATAGAGTTCACCTACAATAACAGTTTCCATTCCAGCATTGGGATGGCACCTTATGAAGCCCTGTATGGGAGGAGATGTAGAACACCCTTGTGTTGGAGTGAACCTAGTGATAGTGTGGTGCTAGGACCAGAGATAGTCCAGGAAACAACAGAAAAGATTAGTTTGGTTCAGGAAAAGAAGAGAGTTGCACAGAGTAGGCAGAAGAGCTACCATGATAAAAGGAGGAAGGCGCTCGAATTCCAGGAAGGCGATCATGTATTCTTGAGAGTTACCCCGACGACTGGGGTTGGTAGAGTGATGAAGGCGAGGAAACTTACTCCGAGGTTCATTGGTCCTTACCAAATCCTTAAAAGAGTCGGCGAAGTCGCCTACCAAATAGCCTTGCCACCGTTCTTGTCAAATCTCCACAATGTTTTTCATGTGTCTCAACTCAGGAAGTACATTCATGACCCTAGTCACGTGATAGTTCCCGATACAATACAGTTAAAAGAGAACTTGACATTCGAGGTGTTACCCCTTCGAGTCGAGGATAGGAGGGTGAAGCAGCTAAGAGGCAAGGAGATTCCCTTGGTTAAAGTAGTTTGGAGCGGGGCAACTGAGGAAAGCGCTACATGGGAGCTCGAGAGTCAGATGATGGAGGTGTATCCGCATCTTTTCGTTTGAGGTACGTAGAAATTTCGAGGATGAAATTTTTATAAGGGGGTGGAATTGTAACACCCCGTTTTTCGTAAATTTTTTTATAAAGCTAGTTTTATTATTTTAAAATGTTGGTTAAGGGCTAAGTGGGATTTTAGCTTAAAAGTCCCTTTCTGATATATGAGCACGCTCGTGCTCATCAGCCAGCAAGCCCGTGCTTAAAGTCAGAAGCCTGTTTATTGTTTAGTCTGTTTTCGGTTGTATTCCGTGGATTTATTCCCAGAACGGTTATACCAGCTCTGAATTGTGACATCGGGGTTGGGTTATTTATTTGATTATGTTTTTATTTGATTAAACTTACTTTTATTTTCCGTGTTGTAAACGAGTTCATGTGGGACTTTTCTACCCATGGACAACTGTTTTATTTAATTCAGTTAAATGCATGTTTTTCTTTTTAATTGTTTTATATTTAAATGCCTTATAACATGCGGGGTAGAAGGGTGTCACAGGTTGCCTCTTGGTCACATGCCTATCACTTGATGGCCATTGGTAACTCGAAGTCATTTGTTCTATCAAATCATAAGCTGCCTGTGGTCACTTGCTCCATATACTACCTCCTGCTGCTACATCAATCATGCCTTTATTTGATGAAGATACGCCACTGTAGAATGCTTGGACTAACTGCTAGACAGGATAGCCATGATGGGGACATTTCTTCAACAACTCTTGAAATCGCTCCCATGCCTCATATATGGACTCCAGTTCCACCTGCACAAAAGAAGTTATGTCATTACGCAGTTTAGCAGATTTAGCAGGTGGAAAATATTTATCCATAAATTTAGAAGAGAGTTGATCCCAAGTGGTTATGAAACCAGATGGCAAATACTTTAACCAAAGTTTGGCCCTATCCCTCAAGGAAAAGGGAAACAGTCGCGGCCTAAAAGCATCATTTGAGACACCATTATGTTTGATGGTGTCACAAATTTCTAGAAAATCAGCAAGATGATCATGGGGGTCTTCACTTGGAGCCCCACTAAATTGAATTGCATTTTGCAACATAGAGATCAAGGCATGCTTGATCTCAAAGTTATTGGCCTCAATGGTAGGCCTAGCAATACTCCCTATAGCATTCGCGGTTGAAGGCCGAGCAAAATCCAACATCATCCTTTCATCCTCTTGAGCCAAGGTTCTCCTTTCTCTAGCTTGCTTTCGATTTCTACGCGCAGTTCTTTCTATTTCAGGATTATACTGCAAGGTAGGAGATTGAGAACGCGTTAGCATACAAGGAAGTAAATCAAAGAATAAAAAGAAAACAATAAAGTAAATAAAATGGCGTCTAAATTAACTAGGATTTAATCTCCCTAATATTGTCAAAAACAATCCCCGACAACAGTGCCAAAAACTAGTTGCACTAAAATTGTACTTAAGGGCAAGTTCACCTTATTGCACAAGTAATATAGGAGTATTTGGGACTCCAAGTATCGAACCGTACTAGATTAATTACTTCCATATGTTATCTAGACAATCAAATTCGAGTGCAATGAAATATTTAAAAATGGAAAGATAATTAAAACAAGAAAGACAAAGAATCACAAGCAAAAGTTCAATTATAGAAAGCCTAGGGTGTCTGTTTTCACTTATGTCACTACTTATGATATTACCCAATTTCTCAATGATATATGTTTCTTATTGATTGCCAATCACTTGCTCTAAAACTATTAATACCTAATGGTCATGCAATATTAATATTCTTTTCCTAATCAGTTACCCCAATAGTCATGCAAGGTAAGCAGTTAAGAGAAGCACAAAGAACCAGCAAGCTTGTTAATTCAATAACAATTTAAAATAGAGGATTGTGCTTAGTCCACGCAACCCCAAATCCGATTAATCCTTGAATTCCATTAACTATTTGTGGTACGATCGACAGTCAATTAATTAACTTGATAAAGGATGGTCAAACCTTCTTAGCAATTCAAACGCAAGGAAAAATCCAACCAATATAGAGAAACACTAAATCATATGAAAATTAGGCAAAAAGCAAAGGTATCAAGCCATACGATCCACCATACCCTAGGTATGGGTTTAGCTACGCATAGTCAGGAATAACACTATACAAATCAAATCCATGTAACAATCCATAAAGAGAAATAGAAAAACTAAAACCCGAAACACACTTTTGATGCAAAGCAGTCTTCGAATCAATTGGGAAGCGGTCCTTCGCTTGATCCTCTTCAAAATCCGTTAAAGCTCTCTCTCTAACCAAGCAAAGGGCTATGACGGCTCTCTCAAATGTACCAACTTTTTTTCTTTCATCCAAACCACTCCCTTTTTATATCAAAGACAAAAACTTAGGTGATTTGGATGCTGAAACACGAGCACAGTCGTGCTTAATGTTGAGCACGGTCGTGCTTAATTGTAAGTAGCATGGACCTTACTAATGAGCACGGCCTTTCTCAAAAATCAACGTCAACTCCCAAAAAGCGTGCAAGGGCGTGCTGATCAGCAAGGGTGCTCCTCTGATATCTTCAGAAACACAACTTTTTCTTCATAAATCTTCCAGAATTATTCCTTTTTCTCCAAATTTAATGATCTACTACCATGATGATATATCCTACAATAATCATAGGAAATTGGGTGAGTATCCACATTTACTACCAAATAAACAATAGTTTACACCCAATTTCTCAACAATAAAGTATACAAAACGGAAGTTTATCAATATGTCGGATGCGTCTGTTGGTAGTGAGCCTCTGAGAGCTTTGTTTTGTATTTTGGACGTATTTTGTTGAGAGGCGGGAGGGTAGTTATGTTTAGGAGCTTTGAGGTATAAGTTGGACATGTTTGTTTGTGTATCTTCTATTTTATTTTCTCTTGGAGTCTGTATAGATGGTTTCTAGGTTTTTGGATCCCACAGTTGGGACTCTGCATACTCTGACAGGTTTGTGTATGTGTTATGTATAGATCCAGGTGAGGTTTTATTTCTTTACGGTTTTTAATACTATAATATTTTCGCCTGTAATAATCGCGTTAATGTTAATTACGGATTAAGGCTTAATTAATTAGGGTTTTCTTTAATAGGACATCAGGTGTCTCACAACGCTTGCAAACAAAAGCAAAACAGAGAAGAAGGGAGGGAGTGAGGGAGACGAATTACGTGTATATGAAGGGGAATATAAATATTAAGACGGGTTGTGCTGAAATAGGTATGTTTTTTTAATGATTTGATTGCAAATTCAAATTTGAATACAAATTATTGTAGTTAATGTTAAAATCATTGACCCAAAGGGAATTGGCATGATTGCACTAATTAGAATCTGGATATAAAAACCTTCCATAATTATGCAGAAAAATCATCAGGTGCATAAATATTTCCTATGAAATAATGCATTAAATGTAAAATGTCTGAGATGATGACATAATTGGAAGAACCTTCAATTAGTTCTATTCGTAAATGTATATAGTATAGATAGATATAGTTAGATAGATTATTCTAACCACGATATCTTTATAAAATTGATTACTGCCTCATTGTTATTCATTGATTATATCATGAAATTAATAATTAATTATCTAAGAGTTAGTTTAACTAACAATATTTAAATAATATTTATTTTTCCCAAACAATTTTTAACATTAAAATGTTCAAACATTAATCAACAACTAAAACTCACTTTTAATCCAAATCAAATATTAAAACTCTATTGATCAAAATCAATTTTATAAACAGATTCCAAACAAAATATGATCTCCAGAAGTATGGGGAATCAAAATAGAAACAAATAACATTGGGAATCAAAGAAACGAAAAGATACCTTGCCTCGTCGCTCTGAATTATGTAGTTCTTTCATTGTCTCGCCACTAAATTTTCATCTTTTTATCTCTTTATTTATCCCTAGTTCTATAAAACGATATTTAATTAGCTGAATCTTGAAGATGAAATGAGGGGAAAAAATAGCCACAATAATTCGAAGGCGAATGCTTTATCAAACAAATGATAAGATTGGAATTAATAGGCTTGAGGCTTAGGTTTCGTGCTTGATCGTGACCAGTCGATATGTCATAGGCTTTTTTATCTGTCTCTAAAATCAAATGCTTATAGAAGTTATTTTGTGAATAAATCAATAAACATCTGAATTTCAATTTCCCTTGCAGACTCATGTCACAATTAAGCGTATGTTAGTATCAACATCAATGTGGATTTTGTGCTTGAAACGCAAAAGCAAAGAGTATGCGTTTGAATTTGGGTTAAGAACTTATTCTATGTTCTTATAATAGGGATCACTTTATGAGGGAAAACACAATGTGTGTGTTGCTGTTGATCCATCCATAGAGCTCACCGAATATGCATAAGCGAGGCACCACCTGCTCAAGAGTAGCACGAAATGAGTGGTGTAGATCGACAAATAGATATCCCATATGTGTCATTATTTGGATTTAATTTTCATCCATTTTCAGCGTAGATCTTATTTTCATATTATCATTTAAATTTTTTGCAGTTTGTCTATAATCCAAAGAATTTGATTACAATAATTACTGTATGAAATATCAATTATTTGTCACATTAACATCATAGCGTGTGTTTGGTTTCACGTTAGAAACCTCTAGAATTGATTCTGCTCTCTATCAAACGTGATTTTAGAGAAAATAAGATGTTTGATTACTGTTGGGTAAAATTGATTTTGCCTTCAAAAGCGATTCTGACTAGAAGCTAAAAAAGTAGCTTTTGAGTCGAATTGAAAATTTTACATTAAGTTTTAAATTAGACTTGCTTTCAAAATTAAAACAACCAAGCATAAATCACTTACTTCAAACTCAATTCTAATCAAATCAATTTTACAAAATCAATTAAATTTAAAATAACTTTTATCAAACGCTCATCCAAACACACACTTACCAAATGTTGGGTAAAATAGTTATTTTAGTCTTTTATATTTATTTTTTCGATCAAATTTACATTTGATATCTTAAACCAGTAAATCAATTTTGAACTCTGTGTGTTTGGTTTGATGGTTTGTACCAATAGAAGTGCGTTTGACCATATCAAACGTGGTTTGACCAAATATTGTTGATGTTTGGCTCCTAAGTTGAAAAGTGATTTTAGTCCCAAAATCAAGTTTATTTTGAAGCTAAATTTTGTAGCTTTCACATTGGAAGAAAATTGATTCTGCCAGATAATCTTGGGTCAATGATTTATGACCTCTTCTATTGCACATCCAAAAGCAATTTTGATTCAACTATCCAAACAACAAGAATTGATAAAAATCACTTTTTTATAAAGGCATCCAAACATAAATCACTTTCCTTTCAACTCACTTTTAAACAAAAATCAATTCTACAAAATCAATTCTTTCCAAAATCACGTTTGTCAAACGTTCATCCAAGCACATCACACTTTATAGTCACTTCTACTATTTGAATTGATAATATGTCCCTTACTAGAACTATCATGTCAACATCACTAATTTTGTCGAATAAACTATCTACATCTTAGGCCCAAAAAAAATCAAGAGCCTAGGCCCAAAAAGAGGAAAATAGGCGCCAACCCAAGATGTTACCTTCTCAATGCCCGAGTTGTATCGCAAGAGGGAGGTCAAACAGATCATGTGCAATACAGTTCGGTCGGTAGAGAGCAGAGCCACGTCAATAGAAACATCTTCTAGAAGATGTGCTTAATATACTAATATGTGACGGAGAGAGAGTGAATCTATAGAGACACATCACACCCACAAAATCCACTAATGGTCAGAGGGTCCACTCGACATAACCTTATCACGTGCCACTGGCATGAACAACAACTATAAGAGGGAGGTCGTTCCCTTCAAGGAGATCGAGTGCATACACATAGATACACATTAGAGCTTATAACACTTGTACTCACAGACAACACTCAATAATATTTAGGACTACCCAGTCTCCATTCCGCCGCCGGAACAACTTCTATGTTAGAGCCACATCATAGTTATTAATGACACATCATCACATCTATCGCGGTTTTATGACACAAATATGAAATAATACAAATGACAAAATTTTGGTTGGTGATTTGAAATTTAATACATCAAATTGATTAAAAAATTATTGGGAAAAAAATTGAAGAAAATAGCAATAAAGATAAAAGACAGTTAAGGCTATGGTGCACCACCCACCATAATGGTGTAGTGGTGCACCACCCACATGTCAAATACTCAGTCAATCAATTTTATAGGTGGCACCTTTGACTTTTTTTTCTAGTCAAGTGGTGAAAGTAAATTTAGTATTTGCAATTAAATACAGTATTTTTATGTATTTACTAAATGACCCCAAATTTTAAAAATCAATCTAAAGACACATTTATTGTAATATGAAATCGAAGAAAACAAAGTTGGACTCCATTGAGAACTTTGTCTGAAAAGCCAAGAACCCATTGTGAACCCAAGAACACAAACGCAGAACCTATCGTGATCACAATAGAATCATTGTTCATTGTACTAAAAAATGATTGTCATTGTTCATTGTCATCACTACCAATCAATCCCAGATCTCCTATATCGCTTCATTGTTCATTGTCTTCAAATCCGGCAGTGGAACAGAGTTTCTCGCCATTACAGGTAGTCTTACCACCTGGTCCATGGTAGCATCAACCACCATGAACAATCCCATTGGCAGAACGGAGGACCACGACCAGAGAGAATGCAGATGCGTTGCCGTCATTGGAGGTGGTCGCATACCACCGAGAACAGAGGTGGCCGCATACCACCAAGATCAGAGATGGTTCTTGAAGTTGACGACGGCGGCTTGACGGATCTGATTGTTGATGGAAGGTTCAGCGAGGTCGCAGTTGGGGCAGTCGGAGGCGTCGAATAGAGAGGGTTCGACGCTGCGGCGAGGTTCCGATGCCGGAGAGAGTATGAAGGAAGCAAACTGGAAACCCTACCCATATATTGATTCAACATATCTGCAACTATTAAAGGATCTGTCGCCGCATCCTCTACGCCACCAGCATCTTCCGCGAAGCACCAACTCAGAATCCAGTGGATATCACCTCCAAGCGCACCACCACCGATTCTAACCTCTCAATGAGCTTCTCCATGACTTAGAGGACCCAACCGTTCTATCACTCAGCTCTAATATGATGAAATCAAAAAGATCTGGTGTCAAATGAGATGATGTTGTTAACCTCTCGATTTTTCCTTTTTCCCCTTTATATTTGATTTTTTCTTTAAAAAAGAAAAAAGAAAAAAAAAAGAACAGCGTTGCAAAATACTGGAGCTGCAAACACTTCATGGAAGATGGCTCATTTGGGTTTGTTGGTCTAAGGATGGAGTTTGAGAATGGGTTCATGGGGGAGAAAGTCACTGCACCAAATTATTTTGCCATTATCATTTTTTTTAATAAAAAAACAATATTTTAATATAGGTTAAATTTACAAATACAAAGAATATAGATATTTTACTATAATATACTATCTTTATAAACTTTGACTGCAGTACAAATACATTAAGAAAGTTTGAAAATTTGACTAATCCATGTGTCACTTTAGTTGACTCAAAATTTGCTACATGAGTGGTACATCGTAAACGAAACCATATAAGACTAAAAAACCTTATTTTGCATGAATGTTGACCCATCAGTCAACAAGCAAAAAGGTGTATGATAACCAAATTTCTCTTTCAACGGTGGACTAAGGTTGTGATCTTGAAGACTCTCGTTGTTAGAATTATCTAATTTTACTAGTTCGCATTGGACGAAATTATTCCCAACTCTAAATAATATTGAAATACTTGAAGAAACTTCGAAAAATATTACCACATCATTGAAAGAGGGAGTAGAATATAATTACTATTTGCACCCAAAAAAAAGAATAATATCTTTTAAAAAATACAGTAAAGTATGATTAAATGATATTGCAGAAACTCGTAAGGTCTAAACAGTAGATGATTCGGTTACATAACTACACCCTCCTGTCATTATTATAGGAAAAAATTAAATAAAACACACATGTTAAAGAAGTTAATAAATCTCATTTAATTTTGTTAAAAAATTAGGTTTATTACCTAAATTACCCTTCATCTAAAATTTCAATTTTCATCGTTAAAATACATCTACATTAAGTAGATCACACTTTCAATAAGGATGAGAGGGAAGATGACCTTTTATATATCAAGGAGTATTGGAAAATAATGTCAGCATTAAATTAGAAGATGACCCTTTATATTCAGCATTAAATTGGGAATAATGTCAAGGAGTATTGGAAAACATAATTTATATTAAGTGGGGGGTATTTTGGGAATAATAACATTAAATTGGATGGAAGTACGAAAAATTTGCTTATATTTTAAATCAAAAAATTTAGGATTTTTTGCTTATAATATTAACCGGAGGGAGTGTGATGTTGGGATTCGACTCATGTTGTGTGTATGAAAAATGCTTTGTTGGAAAAAACAAAATATACTTTAGTAATTTTTATGTCTTAAATGAGATTAGTCTCTAGCTATTGGCTGGACGATACCCTTACTACACCAAAATGATAATGCAGAAGAATATTACAGACACGTTGAATTAAAAATTAAAGTCCCACTTATTTAGCATCACATAATAGGCTCTCCCTACCCTGTAGTGCACAAAAGCTGGAGTGCGTATGGTTGTTCAAGTCAAAAGAATGTTGCTGTAAATCTGACCCTGTAGCCAGCAGCCACAGGTGAAACATACAATTGGAGGATATTTTTTATATGAGCAGCTGCGCCAGCTATATGGTATAACATATCAGTCATTAAATAATATTCTTCCTGTCTACTTGAATAGCATCAGTAATGCAGAACCAAACATACAATAAGCATCAGAAACCCAATGCTGGGTTCTGGGTTGCGGATATTGAAATTCCAGTCTGTTAAGTCAATTGGCAAATAAATAAGTTTCAAGAATTTTATATTGACAAGACAAAGAGAAAAGAGATTACGGCAAATGATGGTTGGTCCCGTCATAACCCACAAGTCGTGAGTTCGAATCCCATTATCGATGTGAGGACCTTGTTGGTGAGTAATCTGTTAGTACCGCTGTAAGAGCTCTTTGAGCAGTGAGGCCTGCCCTGACCCGGACCCAAGTGAGCACCCGGGACCTAACTCACCTAAATTTTTTATCATAAATAAAAAGGGATTACAATCTGTGAAGCACCAATACTGACACGGACACCAGACACGACACGGACACGGACTCGTGGGCACCGGCAATGTCCAAAACATAGGACACCTCGACACGGATATATATACACATGTGTGTGTGTAATCAAATAAAATTAAATATGAGCATCGTTTAAAAGATCTAAATGAAATAACTTGTTAAGCATTATGTTTTTCCTATGATAATGAGTCTGACAGAAAAATAATGAAACATTATTATACAATTTGAAAACTTTGTTTCTTCACAAATGGAGGTGCGGGTAAAAAATAGAGACCGTTGGAAAAAGGAAGAAGTATATACAAGGAGGAAGTAAAAAAGTTTAATGAAATAGAAGAAATGACAATGAAAAATGTCTTATTCTTTACTTTTTTATTATTTAAAAGTTTTCATTTATCTTTTATTTTGTTAGGAAAAAAATTGAGACGTGTCCTTGGGGTGTCCAAGGCACATATAGAAGTGTCGGCAAAGTGTCCAGTAAGTGTCTGATTCAAAAAAAAAAAAATTAAATTGGACACTTGACAAAAAGTATCAGACACGTGTCGTGTCGGTGTCACACGAGTGTCGGTGTCGGATGCGTGTCCGACACTCGGACACCCCAAAAGCTAGGAGTGTCCGTACTTCATAGATTACGATCACATTCTCAGTAAAAAAATCTAGCTTGTTCGAATCGAACTTTATAGAAGGGTATATCTTGAACCATAAAGACCTTAATTTGTGGTTATTACAGTCTTTTCTTTCTTAATCTGAATGCATCGTCGCCATCATCATCAACAAAGATAAACCCACTTTTTTAAGCAGTGAAGTACTGGAATAGTATTCAGGATATGAGTTTGTTAAATGCACACCATTAAAACCCTTTCGGGCAGATGAGTTTTATTCCAAATACTAGCATTTATTCTTTGAAGGTTCAAAGAATTCTTGGTGATATGTGAGTGAATGAGAATAATAAAATTCTATATTCTGAGCCAAGAAGATGACTTAATTTGTCCTGTTATCGTAAGATCTTAGTATAGTGTCTTCGATCCTTTTTTATTGGATGTTCACTTTAGATTGTTTTAGTTAATAACTAGACTTGTACATCTTATACACATATTTGTTTGCTATACAAGACAAACCAAGTGTGACAATAATAACATTAATAGTAGTAATAATAATAATATAGTGGGATGTCACACCCCATTGACATGCAAGAATGAATAACTTTGCCCAATTAATGCATTGGAATTTTTTTGCTTTCTTCATACTTCAGGGGCGAATAAGGAAAAAGATGTTTTCTTTCTAAACATAGGAAAGCTTGAAGCAAAAAACCTCAGTGAAATTAATCTGTGGCTAGGAAGATAAATTCCCATATCTCTAGAAAATGGAAGCCACATCATTAACAGCACAGCACCTTATTTAGTAATGTTTTTTAACGCATTATTGGTGCTATATTGCTTTACCAACAGAAAAGCAGATGCCACTAAAAAAAAAAATTTACCCATAAAAACAAAGAAGGAACATATCCAACATATTCTATATAAATGACATTTCAATTGACACGCAGGAAATTTGTCAAAAAAGGATGGTCCAAATCTAATGCCATCTAGTTACTAGAAATAATATTTTGTGTCCTGCATGAAACATAATATTAGCCTCTAGAAGTAGAAAATAAAAGGGAATTTAGAAGTAGCCTCTAGTATTGAGCAAGTTGACAGAAAAAGCTTCTCAATTTTGAACAAAGTTTTGCATCCGCAAGTTTATGAAAGCCGTAGACAGCACTCCACTCGCTCTCAATCCCCCTTCAATTTTCTTTTTGGATACAGATCTATTGTCCCAAAAATTGATGTCTCAGTATTCCCTACCAATCCAAAGCTAGGAATCTATATAAGTATTAATGAGTTATGATTGTATTTTATTAAATGACAAATTATGATTGATGGGAGACAGAGAAAATGAGACAGGAAAGTGAGACAGAGGATCTCCATCCCAATTTTCTACATTCTTTTTTCATTTTCGTTTTTTTACCACAATATTTTAAGTCTGCCACTAGGCATTCGACACTACTCTTAAGAGTTATAAATAGAGCATCATTAACGCTCTTCAAAGTGGTACACAATCCTCATCACATCTAATTAGAGTGTAAAGAAAGTACTAACCATGTCAGAGAGCCTTCGTTTGGCCGTTGCTGTTATTGGTATTTCTTTGTTCAATCTTTAGCTCCTTAATTAGCATTATTGAGCATTACTTGAGTCTTCAACAAAAAGTGACCCATTTTGGTGTTTCTTGCAGGGAATGCTGCTTCAGTATCCCTTTATGCTGCACCAACGTATGTTATATGTTATATGATTATGACTCACTATTCTAGTACTCATCAATAGCAGCTTTTATCTTCTCTTTTGCAGAGAATATGAAGCACTGAATCTTTTTCTATATTTACTTGTGCAGGGTTACCTTCAAAAGGGTTATAAGAAAGAAAAGCACAGAGGAGTTTTCATGCATTCCATACATCATAGCACTGTTGAACTGTCTCCTTTTCACTTGGTATGGCTTGCCTGTTATAAGCAACAAGTGGGAAAATTTTCCACTAGTCACAGTTAATGGAGTTGGGATTGCTTTTGAGCTATCCTATGTTATCATTTATTTCTGGTATGCTTCAGCCAAAGGAAAGGCAAGTTCTGTGGTCCATTACCCTCTAAGCCTGAGTTCTCCTCCTCATGCATCAATTTCTTGTCAAATTTTACACCTTGTTTTGAATCAACAAAATCACTGATATGTGCATTGAAGATTTCATTATTTTAAGTACAAGGGGAATGGTTAATATTATTTTTATCCAGAAAGACTACTTGCATGCATTGACATTTTAGCTTTAGAGTTCTAGTACTTTAAACTTCACTAAGTTCACTTAGCAATTTCTTCATCAGTCAAAAATCTTATACCATCAAAATACAAAAAATGAAAAGTAGAGGAAAGAAATATGTGACTTAAAACTTAAGTTAAAAGCCATAAATGTAGGTTCATGTTATATGTAAAATATTTCTATCTGTTCTGCATCACATGTAGAAAATTACAGTTGCTCTCTTTACTTCCATGCAATCTTGCACAAATACAAAGGTGGAGAATTATATTTTTTTCGATTCCCTTTCGGAGTGCGCGCTATGTGGAGAATTATATTGTTTTACTCATTAATTTTACAGGTGAAGGTAGCCATGATAGCAATACCAGTTCTTCTGGTTTTCTGCACCATTGCACTTGTATCAGCTTTTGCCTTCCCTGATCATCACCACCGAAAGCTACTTGTGGGTAGCTTTGGCTTGGGGGTTTCTGTAGCAATGTATGCCTCCCCTTTGGTTGTAATGGTAAGCCATCTTAATTTGTCTCTTGCTGTTAACTTAAATTGGAACAGATAGAAGCAAAACCAAACATGAGAACAGAGTTGTTCCATTTCATAATCTAAAAATCCACATTAGAATTATTAGAAAAGAGAAAAAAGATAAGTGCCTTTGTTATGTTCCTCCACTAAAATCTTGTTTTTATGCCATATTAATCCTTGTTATACATATTTACACAGTCTAATTTTGACTACTGCAGAAGAGAGTGATACAAACCAAGAGCGTTGAATTCATGCCACTACCCTTGTCTATGTGCTCATTTTTAGCTAGTCTATTGTGGCTGACTTATGGTGTCCTCATTCGAGATATATTTGTCGCGGTATATATTTTCACTTTTTTTTTATACATATTTTATACATCTAGTTAATGAGACTGCTCACAATACACTTGGCATTGTCTTTTTAACACACTCTTTTTCAACGAGACTCACTATTTTGATAACGGATTTCACTAATTCTGTGGGTCTCACTTAAATTATGTAGAACCCACACGAATTTCATGTAATAAGAAAGAGTGTGCTATACAGAGTATATTGCTAGCATTTCTTTCTAGTTAATAATATACAAATTCATGATTAATCACATGTATTTAATAATTAATGGGTTTTTCAATGAATACATTCCTGATTCAATGGTTAATCATCCCATACACGTGATTAATTCCAAACTTATACATCATTAATCACATGTAAAAAATGGTATTAAAAATTCATATGAGATGATATTCCGTTATAAATTTCATAAATCTTAGGAAACCTCGTAGTGACTGATATTTTAATGCTCCACCTATGACAGGGACCAAGTGTGATTGGAACTCCCTTAGGCATCCTCCAGCTCGTTCTCCACTGCAAATACTGGAAAAGGAGAGTTATGGAAGAGCCAAACAAGGTTGACTTGGAAAAGGGGGGTTTCGAAATGGGGGGCACAGAAAAAAAAGGAGAACTTGGAGACGAATGTGAAAAATCCTAGTAACTGTAACTCGTGATCTATGACAATGTCGACGACATAGGGTTTAGATCGCAGCATATGTTCTTATCAGATGCCGGCTTTTATGTTTATTTTCTTAATTAAAAAAAAAATTATCTACTTAGTTATCACAAATAGTGAGCCAATGGATGTATTCATCACGAAAATTTATGTCATAGTTCCGATTACATGTCCCATCACATGTTTTCTTTTCATGGGAACTGGTTTGTGCCGCTTAGTTATGTTCACGAATCAGAGATACTTAAAAAAAAATTAAAAATAAAAAGACATATCTAAGTGAAAAATAATAGTTTGATGGATTTGGATTCTATCCTATTTTTGAAGAATCTGATATTGTTCTGTTAAAAAGAGAGAAACACAAACCTTTTTTTTTTTTTTTTGAAGGAAGAAAAAAACACAAACTTTTTGAAATGTAACTAGTGAATCATATAACCATACATGATGGGTCCTTAATGAAAAATATAATTTATCTCTCTCTCTCCAACAGAATTATATATTGTTCTTCCAAGATAAGTGAGGCTTTAAACTTAGTGTGAGTTTTCCAAACAATAACTAGGGAGTATTATAGTTAGTGAGGATAAGATTATATCACATTTAACAGGTGAGGATATCTGTTGTAATACTATTCCTGCTATACATATACATTATGCACATCCGGCCATGCCATGACAAGAACAAGAGATCTCTTTAATATGGACACTTGAATTTTTTTATGCCAACTAGATATTATGGTTACGTCTAGGTAAACAATTTAATTAAGCGTTTATCTGATAAGCTTTTTTAAATAAGTTAAAAACTGTTTATTTTCATAAAGCTTTTCTAACAAGTTTATTACAATAAGTTTATATGAACATCATAAACTATTTTCATAAGGTGATGTTTGGTTCACGGAATGTTTTATTTTCAAATAAACTATATTTTCGGGAATGTCATTCACATAAATATTATTTATCACCTTTACACATGTGAATTGAGCTTTTAATTTTTATTCACTAATTTTATTCTCGGACGTCTTTAAAATTTGAGAATAATTAGTTAAAACTTGTATCAGAAAGGGAAACTTTTATTCTCGTGTCCACATTTTCGAGAATATTAAAATATGATTGATATCAAATACTACCTAATTTATTTGCATAAGTTTATTTTCATAAGTTTTTATTATAAACTCAAATAAATTTTCTATAAACTCTTCGAAAACACATTCAATTTCTTGAAATGTGGTAAAATTGGAGCAATTATGATTTTGTTAAAGCACACAAACTAGATTGATGAACTCAGAATGTGGATCCTGCAAGTGAAATGATTTAGTGAGCTACTACCAAAAATTTCAAAGAATAAAATCCACGACATAATTTCCAAATAAATTTGTGTCAAAAAAAATTCCAAATAAAGAATATTTAAGAAGGGGTTAATATTAAGAGCTTTACCATTCGAATAGCAAACTGGCAAATAGTGCACAAAAAACAAAATTATGATAGACCAATAAAATACTAATTTGACGGATGTCAAGGTAGGTTAGATGAAAGCAAAAAAACAAGTGTTACGATAACACTGTTCCTGCAAAAAGTACCCCAAAAAAGGGCGACCGTACTAATATTGTTTCCCTTTTTTGATTATCGGGGAATCCTTTAGGGATCCACCCGTTACCATTCGAACAAACCACGTGTTGTTACTAAATATCGTTTTCTAATATCAATAATACAGTGCTTATCTCTATTCCATTTGTGACAACTTTTTTTAAGGAAAAAACCTTTTTTCTTTTATAAAAAGTTATTTTGAAATCAATTTGATTTGTTTGACAAATTTGCTTAAAATATAAAAAAGTCCTTTTTTAGAAAAAAAATTATTTTTAAAAAAGCTAAAAGTTTGAACCTTATTTTAAAAAAGTTTTGATTATTTGAAATCATTCACATTTCTCATCTTACCCTTATATAATTAATTATTAAGCTTTGTTTAACGTGAAAAATAAGTTATCAGCCGATCTAGAAATCAGTCGAGAATCACGTACAGATTTTAATAAGGATAAGGTGATTTGAACTAGAAGTAAAATCTAACTTCTAGCAAAGGGTTCCCAAATTCACTAAAGAAAGCGTTTGGTAACAAGGTGAACAAGAAAAGGCTAAGGACTAAAGAATAAGAACTTTATCGGCTAGGTAATAAGCTTGCATAAAATAGATAGCACTAAGTAAAAGCAGAATTAACAAATAGCTGAAAGTAAAGGCAAGTGAAAATAAGCAAAGCTTAAAAGTTGTACTGGATTTTGTCGTGTATCTTTAACAATAAGTACAATGGGTATTTAATTATAGGCTAAACCTAACCATCAACAACCTTTTCTAATTGGCTAAACATCCTAAATACATGCAACTATCCTCAACCCAGCTGCCCACGTCTCTTAACCGCTATAGCCACAACAACTACCCCTCAACAACTAACCTCCTATTTTCTCGGCATGTTTTGTGGCATCTGTTGGTAAACAACTTCATTTCTTAGCCTTGCGCTTGCACGTTCCTAAGACTCCTTCTAGCAGCTCGTGGCCCATTATGCTTTAGCCCATTCTGCCTTTCAAACCTGGCCCATCAACAAGGTCCAACCCAACTCTTAGCCGAATGTGCTCATTCTCCATCGGATATCCTTGTCCTCGGCTAATCAACCTTAGCTAGCCGTTATCTCGGCCTGCCCTCTTAGAATTTATTTTGGGTGATAACAATTGCCCCCTTACATTTCTCAGCTGATTTCAAGAAGTTGGTGAAATGTAACTAAGTTTCCTCAAGCGTCGCGCCCACTTCAATATTCCTTAGCTCAACCACTTATCCTTTAATGCGAGCAATTTTCGGCTGAACGGTAACTTTATTTTAAATGTCAAACAATCAAAAACCCTTGCCACTTCCTTGCTCAACACTTATAAATTCAGCCAAAACTTTCTTTAGTCGATTTACTTTTGCCATTTTTCTCCAAAGCACTTAACAAATCACCTTCTTCGGCTTACTCTTTCCAATACTTCCACCATGTCTGACATCTCCGATTCCCAAAACAAAACCCACTCTTATGGAGGTGATGATTCTTCATCATCTTCCACTATTTCAGGTTTCAGCATCCAACAGCCTTTCAACCAAGAACAAGATTCTGGTTCCCCTATTCTCACTCCCCTCATGAATTCATTCACCTTAGCCCCATGCACTTCAGACATTTAGGATGGCAAAATCTTCCTTGATCATCACCTATACCCTAAACATTTTGAGCTTCCCATTACTGCCAGCTGGTATTCAATCAACAAGTGCCCTAATAATCTCCAGACTTGGCCTCATCCCACTCTTCCGTATACCGAGTGGTTAAAATGGGTTTCAGCAAGTCGAGGAGAAGATTGGAAAACATGGGAAATTTACGACATCATCATGCTTTCTCAACATGATTTTCCTCTGAATCTTGAAATCTTGTTCAGCTTCCTCAGATTTTGGTCTACCTCTATGAATTGCTTCATTTTTCCCTCGGGTATCATGAGCCCTACTTCGCTAGATGTGGCAGCCATTACTGGCCTTCCAGTAATTAGGGAAGATATGAACTCCCTGTTTGAACTCTCTTATCTAGCTTTAAAGGTAAACTTCTCAAAGAACATCTCTTCATACTCCAATTTTTTGTCTGCCAATGCCAAAACTTCTCACCAAGTTTTTGATGGTGAACACCAAGCCTTTCTTCTTTATTGATTCTGCAAATATTTTATTTGCTCTAGTTCAGTTGCTGTGGTCTTAGATATTTCCCACCTAGTTTCTCTGGTTACTTCTGGTAAGCCCTTAGCCTTAGGTACCCTTTTCTTATCCTTTCTCTACAGAAGTCTTTTTACTTTGGTATCCAGGCTTCAGAACAATGAAAACTAGATAATGTAGCTGGACCTCTTTGGTTTCTTCAGCTTTGGATAATGCTTTATTTCCCAGAATTCATTCCCTTAACTCACAAGAGCTTTACCTCTTCCTTCTCGACTCTAATTTCCCTTGGCCAAACTTTACAAACCATCCCTATTATCAAACGTTCGGCCTTTAATTTTGCAACTGAGCTGTTCACCACCACTCGTCATGCCAAAGAATTCTTCCCTTTAGCCGACAAACCTCGCAATCTACTCTGGATGAGTACTCATGTGACCTCCTCGGATCCTCAACTAGCCAACTACATCTCCCTCTGTTGGCCAGTGTGCTCACGGCCCGAGATTTAATGTGTGGGGTGAAACCATCCAACCTTATAATAAGACATCGGCTGAATTTTATTGTCCCAACCTTCTGGCTCCGCAATTTGGACTCATTCAACACATACCTTTGCCATATCAATCATTGGCAACAGCTTTTGGAAGGCCCACATTAGCTGACAAAAATGTGGTATCTCTGTCTCGCTAAAACTTGCAAAAGTTGAACGCTTTCGAATTCCAAATCTTTAGGAAGCTCCCTGGGGAATCGTCGGCTTTCATCAACTGATGGCCCTCAGTAGGCAACAAGATCTTTTCGGCCAGTATCTCCAGCTATCTCTCAAAGTTGATTATAGGAGGCATGGATCAGCCTGCCATCAATGTTCAGCCTATATCGGTCAGGAAGCCCAAAGCTACAAAAAGCAGAACTGCAGCCGATGCAACAGGTTATTTTAAATCTTATTCTTTAACCATCGGCTACCTTCTGAATTTTCCGAATGCTTTCATTTCTTTTCCTTAGGAACTTCTCAACCGATGGCTATAGATCTTGAAGCTCTTGAAGACACCCCTGCTTCAAAAATCATTTGCCCCAGGCCTACCAGATATTCTACCAGGTAAACGGTGGTCGTTATCCGAGAGTCCCCATCGGCAGCTAATCCTTCAGCTCCTGCTACCCAACAAACAGCTCCCAAAGCTGCTGCTCACCAATCAACCCCAAAAAAAAGAAACTGAGAAAGGTCCATCACTTCTCCAATATGCTTTTAGTAACTTTAAAACTTCCAATTCTAACATTTTTCTTCCTTTTCAGGACTTACCAACAATCTCTAGAGACTAGTCCGGAAGCTGCTTCTCCAAGGCTTTCCCCTGCAAGGTGCCCTTTAATACAAGTAATCTCTCAATCTCTTAGCCGATTACCAGACTTTACCCTTTTTATTTAATATCAACTAAGCTTATTTTATTTCTTATCAGAAATATGAACCTGCTCCACACGCAACTGCTCCTGCTTCTGCTCCTCAAGTTCCTATTGTTCAACCAACTGAAGTGCCTGTTTCTGAAGAGGACCCAGCCCAATACTTTTCTTCTCCAGTGCCCAAAGATGTTGCGGCACCAAGCTCTCCTTCGGATCAACATCTGTCCTTTATAGAATCCCTGCTTGACCAAGACATTCCCATAGAGCAGCACACAATCACTGACCTTCGGATTGCATTATCAAAGCTCGCCAAGTCCCCCAACGCTAATGAGAATCAAAAAACCATCTTTAATCGCATGGCAGTTCAGATTGGCGAGGTGAGTTGCAACTTCCAAGTTTTCAAAGGTCGTCATGACCAAGCTGCTAAGGATCTTGCTCGGCTGGCAGAACTTCAAGACCAAAAGCTGCACTTCCAATCCTCCTTCCAACAGGCAGAAACTAAAAGTAAAGCTGATCTTAATTAAAAAGAGGCGATGTCCAACCGCCTAGCCGAACTTATTGTTGAGAGGGAGAGAATTAACAAGGAGATTGCCGAGACAGAACCTAAACTGGTATCCCTAACTTAGAAGCTAACTTCCAGCGCAAATTTCAAAATGCAATTGTACCATCAATCAACAGCGCTGGATGCCGAGATGATTTCGTTATTGCAGCAGAAGGATGCACTTGAAGAGGATCTTAACCGCTGCAGATCGTGGGATTTTCCCCACCAAGGATGCTTGGGCAGGTTTGAAGAAGCTCTTGGCTAAAGCAAAGAAGGTAGTGGCACCATCTTCGACTAATACAATAATTAATCAGCCAGAAGTGGAAGCTATTCTGCCCCCGAGACTGCAGTTTATCAAATCACTCCTTCTGCTGTTGAACCAGTTCCCTCGGCTAATGCTCCTGTCTTGATCCAGCTCCAATGTCTACTCCTGGTCACTCGGCTACTGCTTCTGCTGATCCGCAAACTTAAAACCCTTTGTTTTTTAACTTTATTTAATCAGCTAGACGGTTGGCTTGTAACCGTCAATATTTTGAACAAGTTTTTTTGATTACTCGTCCCAAACTGATGGATAATAATTTTTCAAGTATTTGTCGTTTATGCTTCTTGCCATTTCTTCACCATGCATGTTCACTAATCGATAAGCTCCATTAATCATAACTTGACTAACTATATAAGGTCCTTCCCAATTTGGTGACCATTTCCCTAACTTAGGATCTTTATCTCCTAATGGTAAAATGGCTTTCCAAGCTAAATCCCCTTCAACAAACCTTTTGACTTTGACATGTTTGTTGTATGCTCTGGCCACTTTCTCTTTATTCCTCCGAATATTTTCTAAGGCCATTAATTTATCTTCATCAGTCGATTCTAATTCCATGAACATAGCTTGTTGATATTCATCTATAGTTAGGCAATGTTGTTTGGCTACCCTTAATGATTTTACATTAATCTCCAATGGTAACACAGCATCCTGACTTGCCGATAAGGGGTAAACCCCGTCGTAGTAGACTTAGATTTTCTATATGCCCATAGTACTTCGGCTAACGCTTCATGCCATCTTTTAGGTTTGTCTTCTATGGTCTTCTTATTCAAGCTGATTGGTATTTTGTTTGTAGCCTCGGCTTGCCCATTTGCCTATGCATAATGTGGTGAAGACTGGATCAACTTGATCCCATATTCTTGTACAGAAGCAACCATCTTTTCTCCCATGAACATTGTGCCTTGATCTGCTGTAATGATTTCTGGAATGCCATACCGATAGATAATTTGATTTTTTAATTAACCTGATAACATCGGCTTGGGTAATATTAACCATCAAGCTGGGCCTCCACCCACTTAGTAAAATAATCAGTGGCAACAATAATGAATGAGTGTCTTTTGGAAGATGAAGGATATATTTTTCCAATCAGATCCATTGCCCAACCTCGGAATGGCCAAGGCTTAACAACAGAATGCATCTTCTCGGCTGGTATCCTTTTGGATTGGCCCATGCTTTTGACATTCTTCACAACCTTTGGCATAAGCATGGCAATCTGCATTAATGGTTGGCCAATAATATCCTTACTTATGTATTAGCTAGCGCATCACAAATCCTGACCTATGTGAACCACATATCCATTCATGTGCTTCCCCTATAATTTTCATGGTCTCCGCTTTGCTAGGACACTTTAACAAAATTCCCTTCAATCCTCTCTTATGTAATTCTTCGTCTACCAAGGTATATTTCAAGGCTTTTTGCCTCAGTTGGAAATTTGAAGAGGAGGAAGGGTCTTACAAATACTTTGTTAGTTCAACTCTCCAGTCATCGGCTGTATCTACTTCTCCAATAAGGAGCTCCTTGAGTCGAGTATCCAAAGGCTGAATATCTTCAAAGGTTTCCTTATACCCAGAAGCATATTGTGCCAAATCATTTCCTTCTGCATTGTCCCCTTTGGGTATATGCATTATCACAACATCTGCAAACTGTCCTAACAAACTACTTGCCGTTTCATAACATTCTACCAGATTAGGGTTAATGCACTTATATTGCCCAGACAGTTGTTTTATGACTAACCGGGAATCTCCCATAACCTGGATATACTTGGCTCCCATGGACCACAATATTTTTAACCCTAAGATTAAAGCTTCATGCTCAGCTTGGTTGTTTGAGCATCCTAACTTCAGCTGATGCAAGAATTTCCAGTTTTCTCCTGTAGGGCTTGTGATTGCAATTCCAGCCCCAGCTCCCTTATTAGTTATGGATCCATCAAAAGCTAAGACCCAAGGCTTTCGATTAACACAATGGCTCACTTCGACTAAGGGATCAGCAATATCTACACAGGGATGCTGAGCCAGGAAATCTGGTAAAGCTTGTCCCTTTACTGCTCGGAGAGGCACATATTTCAATGCATAAGCACTTAGCTTGATAGCCCACTTCATCAATCATCCTTGCAAGACGGGCCTATGTAGCAAGTACTTTACAATGTCGATCTTGCATACTACTTGGACTTTTCTCGGCAAGAGATAATATTCCAGCTTAGTACATGCATGAAAAAGAGACAAGCATAGCTTTTCTATAGGATTTATCTTGTTTGGGGATCATTGAGAAATCGGCTAAGATAATAGATGGATCTTTCATTCCCATCCTCATCATCATGTGGTAAACACGCAGCCAATTGACTCTGGGGCAGCCGACATATATAATTTTAACGGTCTCCCTGACACTGGTGAAACTAGCACTGAGGGCTAGCTAAACATTGTTTTATTTGCTCAAAAGCAAGTTGTTATTATTCTCCCCATACCGTTTCATCAACATCTTCTAACTTTAACAGTGAAGAGAAAGCTTTCAGCTTACCAGCTGAGTTTGAAATGAACCTTCTTAGAAAATTGATTTTACTAATTAGGCTCTACAATTCTTTTTTATTCTGAGGAGGCCTTGCGTCCATAATGGCTTTGGCCTTGTTTTTGTCCTCCTCAATCCCATGTTTATGCACTAGAAAACCTAAAAAGTTTCCAGCCGATACACCAAAAGAACATTTGGCAGGATTCATTTTCAAATTATGACTTCTCATCCTCTTAAGGGCTTGTTCTAAATCGACTAAATGTTGATTAAAATCATGAGATTTCACTATGACATCATCAATATACACTTCCATATTTTTTCCTATCAATTCATGGAAGATAGCATTCATGGCTCTTTGGTACATGGCGCCAGCATTTTTCAACCCAAATGGCATGACTAGCCATTCAAATACCCCAATGGCACCAGGACACCTGAAAGCTGTCTTATGGACATCTTCCTCAGCTATAAATATTTGATTATATCCAGAATATTCATCCATTAATGTTAGAATGCTATTTTTGGCTACAGAATCAACAAGCATGTCCGCTATAAGCATTACATACTCGTCTTTGGGAGTGACAAGATTTAAATTCCTATAGTCAGTACAAATTCTAACTTTACCACTCTTCTTAATTACAGGGACAATATTCGACAGCCATTCAACATATCTGGCTGTACGAATAAACCCTGCTTTAAATAGCTGTTCCCTCTCTTCTTTAATCTTTGGCATTAATTTTGGGCTGAATCTTCTTGCAGCTTGCTTATAGGGTTTGAATCCCTTTTAATCGGCAACTGATGCTCCACCAACTCTCTGGAAAGTCCTGGCATCTCATGGTAGTCCCATGCAAAACAGTCTTTGTAATTCTTCACTAGATCGATCAGCCGATTTCTTTCTTCCTCATTTAGCAAACCACTTATTCTTGTCATTCTCGGCTCCTGCTCAGTTCCTAGGTTGACATCAAGCAAAAGATCTTCAGCTGAAAAGGTAGGAATCTTCCTGCTAATTGGAGACTCTCACCTCTCCTCAAGTTCATGCCCCTTAGGCATATCAGTCGAGCATTCTTCTTCTTGGATCTCTTCTAACTCCATAGACATGGCCGCACCAACCCTTTGTTCAACTTCCAAGGATGTCAGCCTATGTCTTAGGTCCTCAATTACTTGAGTCTTGTTATTCATCTAAAAGCAATTATAGAGGCTGTAAGTCGGCCTAAATTCTGACAGCAAACCCATTGGCTGTCAGGTTGCAAGATTCTCATGATCCTTCTTCATTCCTTCAGGGATGGTTATAGGCTCTAGCCGGGGCGAATAAAATATAGCCTCGGCCATTTTGACGTCAGCCGTAAAAGGATTCTTATCGGCTGCCACTGACTCTACTTTGTCTCCATCCCAAAACATTAGCATTTAATGTAAAGTGGAAGGCACACACTGACTGGAATGAATCCAATCCCTTCCCAACCATATGGAGTAAGTGGATTTAGAATCTACCACAAAGAAGGCAGAGCTCAAGTATTTACTTCCCACAGTGATATCGGCTACCAAAATTCCTAAGGCAATCGTGGCATCCTATGTAAAGTTAGTCATTTTCATATTAGTGGGGATCAGATCCTGCTTAGTTCTTCCTAGCTTCTTCATTGTGGCTGAAGGCATTATGTTTAACATTGCTCCTCTATCCACCAAGATTCGGCTTACAGTCTTACCATTAACCTGAGCCCTGATGTACAGGGGTTTTAGGTGTTTGGTCATCTCCCCTGTTGGTTTAGGAAACTCCATTTTGGGCCCTTCTGGAATGGGAGCTAACACAGCCCATTCAACCTCCTTAGCAAACACATCACCTTCTAATTTCTCAGGTTGCTCCTGTCGAGCCAAGAACTCACTTAGGATCAGCCCCACCACGTTGGTGTTAGCCGAGGGCTAGTCTCCATCTTCTCCTAGCATGGAATCCAACACAGAATCTTCTAATAGAAGATCTATCCCGAGTTCCTTCTCCGTTTCCTCGACTCTTAGAGGAACTTGCTCTTCTGCTGTTATGATTGGTGCCTCTTCCAATTCGGCTGTCTCCAACTCATTAATCATCTCCTGGAAATCTTGTTCCTCCTTTCCCAAACAATCTTGGTTTCCTGACTGCACCGGTTCCTGCTTTCTCTCCTCAGTAGTCGTTTCTCCTATCGGTTGCCCAAAAGCAGCCTATAGGATCTCGGCCACCCTAGGAGATTTGATCTCAGCACGATCAATTCTTTTTCCCTCGGTTAACATAGCCAAGGTTTGTTTCATTTGTTGTACTGATTTGTTCCTTTGGGCCCTTTTTTCTGAGTACTGGTCATCGCCACTGGTTCCTTTACCATAGGATCTTTCCCTTTTGCATACTTGTTTATGTTTATGAACTAGTTTTCTTTTTCCACCTCGGCTGGTGGTTTAACCATACGTTTGGGCCTGATGATTTCCTCATTCTTCACAGTAATCTTTAGTGTAGTCATGCCTTTTTCCATATCAAAACGAGCTACTCTTTTGTCTTTATCTGGTAAAGGAGTCTCGTCCATTATAGGTAGCCTTCTATTAGCCGAAGTACCATCATGCTTATCGGCTGCATTTTTTCCTGCGTTCCTTCCTGGGGCCTTTGTTGCTTCCCCAAATCTGAGTGCAGAATTTCTTGTTCTTTCAAAATTCATTCTCACACCTGATAAATCCAATCTACCAAACACCCCAGGCTTAACCTCATCTACTCTGTTTCTGGGGACCAGAATAGTCTTCCCTTTTGGGCCTCTATATATATCACAGTCTGCTAAATGTTGTTTGGCTTCAACCTGTCTCCTCGACCGAGCCCTTTCCAGCCTGCTGAACACTGTGGGCCTATTATGTTCAGCTGGCGCATCCTTCTTGACCTCCTCCTTCTTACTTATCTGGGGTCTCTTCAGTCTGTCGAGCACAGATGGTTTCCGATCTATTGTTTTGGATTGATCAGACACAACTAGAGCTCTTCCAGCCCCATTTGGCTCATCAAACACTCCCTTTTGTCTCCATTGGCGACGTATCGATTGTTTCCATCTTTTGGATGGTGAGCCAGATACTGTCTCCCTGGACAAGGAAACCATATTAACCCCAGCTGAAGGGAATGGATCAGTAATGACAGTCATATCCTTTTTGGCTAGTTTAAACCTTTCTTCTTTCATAGCTTTTTGTATAGCCTTTCTGAACACCATACAGTTGACAGTAGCATGAGTGTAAGAGTTATGCCATTTACAATATTTCTTTCCTTTCAATTCCTCGGCTGGGGGGATTTGATGTCCTTCGTTCAGCTTAATCTGTTGGTCCTTCAGGAGATAATCAAATATTTGGTCTGCCTTAGAGATGTCAAACGGGTATTCCACCCTGCACTCAGAAGCCTGTAGCTCCTTCCCTTTGGGGGGTCTTAAAGCTGGGCAGGAATATGGTTTTCCTCTCAATATCTCAGCAGCCATGATCTATGCCGATTGCTCGACTGAGTCATCTGATAGATAGTCCGAATCCTCAACATCAATCACACTGATTAGGCGAGGCCCTCTGTTCCTGCTAGACCTCCCTGGAAGCTAACTGACTTAGATCAGTGCTATCATGTCCTACTAGCTTCTCCCTAAGCTGAGGATGAATGTTGCTAATGGCCACAGAATAATACTCAGCCTCAGGGAGCTGCACAGCACACTTGTTCCTTAATTTCCTGAATCTTTCTAAATAATCAGCCACTGGTTCATCCACTAGCTACCTCAGATTCATTATGTCAGCCACAGTCACATCTAGCTGAGGCATATAGAATCTATCATGCAAACATCGCTCCATCTCAGTCCAGTTTTGAATAGAGTTAGGAGCTAGGGCAGAATACCAAGTAAATGTTGCTCCAGTCAAAGACAAAGGGAACAACTGGAGCTTATAGAACTCGTTTTGATTGGCTTCCCCACACTGGGCGGTAAACCTGCCGATGTGCTCCATAGTCGATTTACCATCCTCCCCTGAGAAGGTAGTAAAGTTGGGAGTCTTGAATCCTTTGGCCAAAGGCATCATCCTATCCACCCATTCAGGATAGGGCTTTTTGTACACAGGCCTATCCAGCAACCTTAGCTGAATTCCAAAGTGTCTCCACAAAGTTTCAGCTATCATTTCTGGGTCTATCAGCTGAGGAGCCCTGTCACATGCATAATTTGGTGCTGGTGGCTGGACAGGCCTGATAAGCCTAACAGGTTCACCCCTAACTGATAGTGCATCTGATATTGCTGCTCCTAGATGGGGATTGCCCCCTGGTTATTACCTGGGTATGGATGATTATTCATCCATGGCTGAGGAATCGGTTAAATTGAGGCCACCTGTGGGATATTGGTCCATGGCTGATCGACTCTGAAAGGAATAGTTTGCCCACAGGGAAACCCATCGGGAGTACCTTCTAGAGTAGGAGGGATGTTGGACCAAGGCAAATCTCCCACATAAACAGCAATATATCGGGGATGGCCTGCAGCATCCGAGTAGATAGTGCCCCCAGTCATGGCCACCTGTGGACTAGCACCTACCACGGAAGTGTTAGGCGCCAGACATGGCAAGCCAACTGTTCCTGTAACCTAGGGAGGTCTCCTGGGCACTTTTACTGGCCCAAATTGAAAGCTTGACTGCATAATGTTGCCAGGGTGTGGAGGCTGGTACATGGGAACTACCTGCGGCATGCCTAGACTCGGCTGGACCATTGGTTGTGGTCCTGCCTGAGTTTGTCCGCTAGCAGGAGTGCCACCTACAGCCGAATGGGCCGAAGCCTCACCCGCATTGGATTGTCTTTTCTCGGCTTCTCTAACAAAATGCAATTCATTATGCACCATGGGTTTCACGATCTTTGAAAGTTGCCTTGACATCTGATACATCCAATCATTCATCCCCTGATCAATCTGATCCCGAATAAATGAAGTGGTCATCATTATCGGCTGAGGCAGATATGAGATTTCTACCCCAGGGGTAGCAGTTAAGATTGAAGATGTCGAGCTACCCACAGGTTGAGGAGTGGTTGGCATCCCTAGAGTAGGCTGTGGAGCCCTCTCTGGTGTCTTCTTGCTCCTGTTCTTCTTGCTCGATTGACTCAGATCAATACTGCTAAGGTTCTTGCCGGACCTTAGGTGCATATGCCAATGATGATCTGAACCGGGAGTTGGAAACTTCTCAATTATTTCACCTTTGAGAGTCCCACTAGGCGTGCCAAATTTGTTTAACGTGAAAAATGAGTTATCAGCAGAGAATCATGTACGGATTTTAATAAGGATCAGGCGATTTGAACTAGAATTAAAATCCGACTTCTAGCAAAGGGTTCCCAAACTCACTAAAGAAAGCGTTTTGTTACAAGGTGAACAAGAAAAGGCTAAGGACTAAAGAATAAGAACTTTATCAGCTAGGTAATAAGCTTGCATAAAATAGATAGCACTAAGTAAAAGCAGAATTAACAAAGAGCTGAAAGTAAAGGCAAGTGAAAATAAGCAAAGCTTAAAAGTTGTATTGGATTTTGTCGTGTATCTTTAACAGTAAGTACAATGGGTACTTATAGGCTAAACCTAACCATCAAGACCCTTTTCTAATTGGCTAAACATCATAAATACATGCAACTATCCTCAACTCAGCTGGCCACGTCTCTTAACCGCTATAGCCACAACGACTATCCCTCAACAGCTCAACTACTATTTTCTCGGCATGTTTTGTGGCATCCGTTGGTAAACAACTTCATTTCTTAGCCTTCCGCTTACGCGTTCCCAAGACTCCTTCCAGCAGCTCGTGGCCCATTATGCTTTAGCCCATTCTGTCTTTCAAACCTGGCCCATCAACAAGGCCCAACCCAACTCTTAGCCGAATGTGCTCCTTTCTCCATCGGCTATCCTTGTCCTCGGCTAATCACCCTCAGCTAGTCGTTATCTCGGCCTGCCCTCTTAGAATTTATTTTGGGTGATAACAAACTTATTATTATTCTATTGTTATCATAAAAATGAATTAGTTGATAGTCGAGCAGATGGCTTGGTAAAGATTTGTGGTAGTCGAAGTCAAATATAGTCAACAAAGGATATGGCATGGTTATTAGTTGATAGCCGATGATGACAGTTAGCTGATTGAATATTATTAGTGGATAGTCGAATATGCTATGAATGATAATCAGCTGATGGATGATCTCTTAGGTGGCAGTGAGATATGGCAATAAGTTGGTGTTAAATACGTTATACCTTCAATTAAAGAAAGTTATTGAAAAGTTTGCAAAAATATTTTGAATCCTATTCACCTCCCTCTAGGATTGCAACCCTTGTTAGAGGCCACTTGGGCTAACATTATGGGCTAATGATAAACTCCTGTAACACCCTTTCCTGGCGCTATATTGTCTGTGACACTTACAATTTATAAGACCGAGTAAAGCGGAAAATAAATATTTTCGACCAAAAATACGAGTTTACTTTTTTTTTATTTTCGTAAACAGTACGATAAATAGTATTTAACATACATCATCAAACTTGTGCATAAATATTTTACAACTATTCTCCAGGTACTAACAGTCATAGACATAAACATCCAGAAAATGGCGGAAATACCATCGCCAGTAAATTAACAACATACTGGAAATATGTATATAATAATAATAATAATATTGAAGGTGCAGCTCCACAAAATATAATCATCGACACAAGACTCATCATACTGGCCAATACAAAACAATGACGAAATGTCATCCCCACACAACCGTAACAGTCAAGGATGATACACCGTCAAGCCGTGGGTATACTCCTCACGTCCACTATACAAAAGCCATTGAGACTGTGTCCATGTATCCATGTTAACACAAACTCCAGCTAGGTGTGGTAGTGATACAGTGTTGTCGTCATCTTCACAGAACGTAAAACAAAGCAGAAAACCAAAAAATACAGAAAATGAGGTGAGATCCCCATTCATCATACACATAATGTAGATATGCAGTGGTACGACACACAGGTACGTACAACTATCAATATATAGTTATATCATCACTCATATCAGAATAATTTCACAAAAACATAATCGCAGGGCAAAATTCACCTAGATAGGAGACATCTAAGACTCGAGGAAAGACCTCTGATTCCTATACCATGGTTTTAACGAACAGTCGAAGAGAGTGGTTCAGAGGATTGTTTCAGATTACATCAGCAACGTACACATAGACTTTTTCGGGAACATCCTACACTACCAGAACACACGTAGCGTCTAGTCAAGTATGTCGATGTATTGCAAGATCATCACGCCACAGAGGATCTACCTACTGAGCCTATATGAGTATTTCATACCCCGACATCCCTAAGTATTAACCAAATCATCACTATGGAATTCACACACACATTAAAGTGTCAGCTCAATCTCCCTTGGAACAACGGCCTCACAGAACATAGTTTCACTATGTATTTGGGTAAAATTGCTAGAAATGCGTTCTTCTTGTCTATCCACCGGATGACCTCTTGATTCCACTGGAATCCATTCGACGTGCTTTATCAGATGCTAGATGTTCTCAGGTCCTAATCATCGGCCCTTAACATCGAGCTAAAGTTCTCAAGTAACCTTTCATCTTTGTGCAAAAGTATCTTGAAGCATTTGATTACAAATCCTAACTCATTATGAAATTGGATCGCAAGCCCAATTATTTATTTCTCTGCACTTTTCTAATTGAGCCTTTTTCTTGGCTTCCAAAGAAAACAAATAACTCTTAATCCATTAAATCTTATGGAGTTATGGACAATGAATTATCCATAGTTTATGACATATGGTCTTGTTCCACCCTACGTCATAAATTATTAAGTTCGTATTTTCACTAAGTCGTTCATGACTTAGTTTTTTCCATTTTACTATAAATGCTCGTCCTTACTGTGACACCCTCTACCACGCATGTATTTATAAAAGCGTAACATAAAAGAAAATAATTTAAAGAAAAGAATAAACACATGCATATTATTCATGATAATAAAAACCAAGTAAAAGGTACCACATTATCCAAAAAGGTACTCAACGCTGAAATACGAAACAAATTTTAAAAGGAAAACGTAACCATGAAAACAAACCCAACCCCGATGTCACAGTACAGATCTTGTATAACCAAAATCTGATAAAACATCTCGGGTAAACAAACTAAAACTGAAACAAATCCTATACTAAGAGTAGCGACTCCTTAGAGTCACTCCCCAACTAGCTGCTCTTCGCCCTCTGCATAAAAATACATGCCAAATAAGAAACAGAAGAACAGGGAGTAAGAACCATATATATAAACATAACGGTAATAGGATAGTTGGCAAGATGATCATACAACAAATAGCAATTGTAACATGGCACATCATGCCAAATATCACAAGCATATCACATACACCAATTACATAATGCAATGTGACTCACTACTCCAAAAGCATGTGGATCCATCTATACCAGGACTACGACTTTGGAGTTACATATCCATATTGGCCATTAAGCTCCATCGTCGGCAGTCCACAAAACCATAGGGTGAACCCCTAGGATAGCCGATGCACTTTACTCTCGGATGCACCCCTGCGGATGTACACGATTCCCTAACTCTAGGATGAATCACCGCGGACAACCAAATCACCTTACTCTCGGACGACCTCCCCAGTTATCGTATATCCGCTAACAACTTCATGCATGAATGCATGCATACAAACAAACATTCAACCGTTTAACATCCTTACCCGATGGGCACCAAGGTTTACCATCATCTTTAATCTTTAATCATTAGTCTTTTATTAACACTCTGGACAACATGCACCAGAGCTCAACACCTTGACCATTAAGCATCAAGGCCCCCTTGGCCAATAGGCACCAAGGTACAACATCTTTAAACAGTTTGGCCAATAAGCACCAGAGCTCAACACTTGACCAATAAGCATCAAGGTCCCCTTGGCCATTAAGCACCAAGGTACAATAACGTGCGGTTAACATCGTTACCGACTTAACCATCTTTACGTTTGTGTTTAATTACACTTATTAAGTCTTTATTGAATTATCTAACTTGGCTTTACTTCATTTAGTGTCTTATTTTATCATTGGGAGCAATTGGGGTGAAACACCTCTGTTCTGTCTTTAGTGTTCTGTTCTGAGCAGGGGAACACGGTCATTCTTTCCCTAGCACGGGCGTGCTGACTTTTAACTCAAGCATGGCCGTGCTGATTATTGAGCACGACCGTGCTCGTTGGAGAATGACTGTTCTGTTTCTGGGCAGAAGGGTTGAAGAACCCTTGCTAGGCTCCCTAGGGCACTCAAAGATCAATCCTATTGGTTTTCACTAACCATCAACATCAGTTTCATTATTATTAATTAATCTCTATGTCTTGTACTTATTGGGGAATTAAGCCTTTAATTCCTGTTTGCTATTAATGTCCCTAAAACACTCATAATTAAGCCTAAGGTCCTACTATACCAATAAGCATTATCCTTACCTCTCATTACTATGATTCGAGTCTTATGATCATTAGGGGTTTTATCCTTAATTCTTATAACATCATTATCAACATTCTTTAATATTTTATTAACATTGGTATCAATCACAATAACAACCAAGCCTGATCATCATCAACCAAACATGGCATTATCAAACTCAATTCACAATAGGCATGCTAACATATATTGAACACATATCATCATGAACAAGATAACAACATACAATAGCAATTAGGCAACGTATATCAAACAAGCATATAGCATACAATAGGGTCATGGGTTAACCCTCATCTTACGCTACCCCATAGCCTACATGTTCATACTAGCCCTTCTTCCCATACCTGGTATGAAGATTCCCAACAACGACGACGTAAGTAGACTAAATACGTTCCCTCGAGCAGCTTGACGAGTTTCCCAAGCCTTGGCCAATCATGAAAAGATTAATTAATTAATCCCAATATCCAAGAAAACAAGGAAAAGAGATTCATATAGCGATTTTAACATTACCTTAAATGACACTAGTGCATAACTTCTCTCCCAAACGGACGTAAGAACACTATGAATTTCAAAGGGTTCAAAGGAAGGGAAAGGGTAGAGGTTTCTGTCATACTAGGATTTCCCAAAATGCCAATTTGAGGGTTAACACTCGTAACCTTCGCTGACTCCTCTATTATATAGCTTCAGACTCGAGCACGGCCGTGCTCCCCACTAAGAACGGTCGTGCTCCCCACTAAGAACGGTCGTGCTTAACTCGAGCATAGGGTCGAGCTCATTTAAGCACGTTCAAGTAAAACCACCGTCAAATGAGCACGTTTCTGACATGGCCGTGCTCCTTTTAAGCATGGTCGTGCTCGTGACTCCAGTAGCCACTGAACACGCCTAACAAGCACGGGCGTGTTGACACATGAGCACGGCCGTGCTCATGCATCAGAAAGGGATTTTCAACTTAAAAATCCCACTTAGCCCCTTTTTAACATTACTTAGGCATAAACCTAGTAACTACTCAACATACAAACATATATAGAAAACATATAAAGGTGTTTAAAGACTTACACGAAAAATGGGGTGTTACACTTACGGACTAGAATCTTTTTTTTATTTAAAACTAAAATCTTTGACTAAAATCAATCATTTTGAAGTCAAATTCCACCAAAAGTACATAAGTACCAAATTCCTCAAAAATAGTTTCTTGAAAACATTGAAATACTTAAAACACAGTTTTACCTCCTTTTTATTGTATTTCAAGTTAAATTTCGTATTTTCAAAAATATAATCGTTTTTCTCAAATCCTTCATTTTCGTAACTTCAAATACCTATGTTAAAGTATTTAAATGCTAATTTCGAGCCTCATCCTACGGTTTGTACAAAAATCCTAAAACTTGACCGAACATCGCTAAATTTGAAAATCGCATAAGTCATTTTTGAACGATTTTTAAACATAATGGTCCAAAACTCATTTTGGAGTCTTAGGACACTTAAATAGACTTCAAGAATAGTTTTAAACTGTAAAAACAGTTTTAGTGGAAATTAGAACCCTTGTTCATTTTACATGTCCGATTTCGTGAAAATTCTGTTTTTAAGTCGGCTGAAACATGATTTTTGTTCTCTTAAGTCTTATACTCAAATTAAACCCAATTTAAAATCTTTAAAACATGGCAAGGCAGTTTATACTACCTTAAAAACAGTTCTAGAAAGAAATGTACTTTCTTCTTGGTTTTGTTACTTTTAATATTCATAGAATTACATAACTTTGAGAAACAATGTTGTCATGCTCTTTTTCAAGTATTGGCCGAAACCAATTCACAAGCACTAAATCATGGCATGAATTTTAAAACATTAAGCATATTTGATCATCTATGTCTAAATGAGCATATCCTGATTTTTTTCCAAGTCAACACATATCAAATAATCACATACATCCTTATTCATGTACCTACCACAATCACAATCACCAAACCAATTCCTCTAGGAGGATCACACAACCATAATCAATAAATGCATAACCCTCACACTTAGGGTTTGTAAGACAATATGCAAATACTTTAAACCACACATATATCTACATTAAGGTAAGATGGTGGTTATCTCCCCCATACCTCTTGTAGTTAATCAAACTCAAACAATTTGAAGCTAAACCACCAAGGTAAGCTCACGATTTTGTACTTGAAAACCTAGCACAATCACACAAAAATTACAAAGGGTTATACAACTAGGCTTAGACATAACCAACAAAGGTAAATCAAGGCTTAGACATAACCAAGCGATGGATGATCAAACTAGAAAAATACCCATTTTGAAGAAAAGCTCTAAATGAAAATTTGTGTGAGATGAGATAGGCTTAGAATGATTAGAGAAGCAAGGATCTACTCTTGGTTTTCTAAGCAAGCAATTGGATCATCAAATATGGTGATGGCCAAATATGGTGCATAAGAACAAAGGAAAGGATTTGTTTCATGAACTTGGATAATAACTTAGAAGTGAAATGAAGATGAGTGGAGGTAAAGAAGTGGCCGAATTTTTCACTTGAGTGGGGGGTCATTTTGGTCATTTTAGGTGCTAACTATGGTATTTAATCATAGTCAAGGGAAGCCAGTAAATGGTGTAAAATATCTTAGATATTTTGTGAAGTGGTCACGATGACTAGGTGAGTCATCCTATGACTCATCCCATGGTGAGTCATCCATGTGACCTCACCCTCTCAGTCCTCCTACCTACCTCTGCAATTCCGTATCCAACTTTGACTTTTTACCCGACTAGGGTTTTCGTCCGTTTTTCGCCCAAAATTCGCCCGAATAAAATATAATACTTTATTTTTTGCGAAAATTTTAGGAATAGACTTTATCACTGAAATTATGATAAAATCTAGAATTTCTCAGTTTCGAGTCAAATTAGGGTTTCTGCCGATATAAAATTATACTGTCAATAACAACGCAGACCGGTTTCCGTCTGAGTTTTAAACCCAAAATTGAACTCTAACTTCCTACAATATAATAGGTTCTAGATATAATTTTTTTTCTCCAAAAATCATTTTCTTGATTACTGGTAAAAAATATAAACAAATAAGTAATTACCGATACAGCAAAATAGATAAAACGTTGGTAAAAGACAGGGTGTTACAACACCCGAGTGGTTTTGATGGAGATGTGTTTTTGGTAAAGAGGGTAAGGGGGCTGAGTTGGCCGATACCGCGATTAAGGAATTAAAGGAGATGATTTTTATTATTTACTATATAAAAGTGATTTTTTACATTATCCAAGCTAAATAGATTATCTTAAAATCACTTTTTAGTAAACATACCCAAACAAAAACATATCCTAATTATAATCGATTATTGATATAATTTATTTTTTGCGGTTGTCCCAATCATACACTTGGTAGAATATGGCACAAGTGTATTGAAACACCCCGATTTTTCTGCCTTCTAATATCGGTAATAAATGTATCTATGTTTATATTTTTATCCAAGACTTAGAAAATGATTTTGGATAAACCAAGGCCATTTCCATGTTATAATTATTGTAAGTTTACCGCGAACTTCCAAAGGTTTCGACTTAATTTGTGTAATTGTTGACAGGCTAACGAAATCGGCACATTTCTTACCTATTAAGATCAATTACACAATGGAAAAATTGACTGATGTTTATATCAAGGAAGTGATTAGACTTCACGGAGTACCTTCGAGTATTGTGTTAGATCGAGATTCGAAGTTCACTTCACGTTTCTGGGAAGCTTACATCAAGCTCTAGGAACCAAGTTAAGGTTAAGTTCAGCGTATCATCCTCAGACTGATGGACAAACGGAAAGAATGATTCAATTGTTAGAAGACTTGCTGAGAGCATGTGTCTTAGACCATCGCGGAAGCTGGGATGACCTGTTGCCGCTTATCGAATTCACGTATAACAATAGTTTTCATTCGAGTATAGGGATGACACCCTATGAGGCTTTGTACGGGAGTAAGTGTCAAACACCTTTGTGTTGGTACCAAGATGGAGAAAGCATGATTTTAGGTCCTGAAATTGTGCAGCAGACAACGGAGAAGGTTAAACAAATCCGTGGAAATATGAAAATGGCACAAAGTAGACAAAAGAGTTACTCGGATCGGAGAAGACGACCTCTCGAATTCAAGAAGGTGAACATGTATTTCTGAGAGTCACACTCACGACTGGGGTAGGTAGGGTTATAAAGTCCAGAAAACTCACTCCTAAATTCATTGGACCTTACCAAATTCTTCGTCGTATTGGTCCAGTAGCCTACCGAATTTCTTTACCACCTTTTCTTTCAAACATTCATGATGTGTTCCATGTCTCACAATTAAGGAAATATATTCCTGATCCATCACACGTAATTGAACCCGATGAAGTACAATTAAAAGAAAACTTGTCTTATGAGACTTCGCCTGTACAAATCGAGGATAAGTTGATTAAGGAGCTTAGGGGTAAACCAATTTCCATAGTCAAAGTTATTTGGGATGAGACGACCGGAGAAGCAACATGGGAAGATGAGGACAAGATGAGATTACAATATCCTGAACTTTTTCCAGGTACGTAATTTCGAGGATGAATTTTTTTTTTAGTAGGGTAGTAATGTAACACTCCGATTTTTCTGTTTTCTAATATCGGTAATATATATATATATATATATATATATATATATTGTTTATATTTTTATCCTAGACTTAGAAAATGATTTTGGATAAACCAAGGTCATTTCCAAGTTATACTTAATATTATAAGGTTACGGTGAAAGAAATGGTTAATGTTTATATTGTATTTACTACGATATTGGTAGTTTTGAAAATTTTCGCGTGAAAATAAAATATTATATTTCATAGGGTGAAAACTTTAAAATATCTTGAGGAAAACTTTAGTCGGGTAAACAACGTAGTTAGATACGGAGCTGAGGTGACTGATGTGACGAGCATTTATGGCGATCTTATCCAAGTCATAATGACCATAATGGCACATAAATGCAAATAGATATTTTAGTGGTGAAATGACCATTTTACCCATGGTTTCTTATGGAAATTACAAGGCTTGCCATAATAATTTTTGGACCAAAAAGCCCTCCCCCACACGGCTCCACCTTCATTTAGCAAGACTTAGGCAAATTTTCACTCACTTTGTGTCAACTTCCTTAAGACATAAACACTTTTTCTTAAGAACTCTAAGAACACTTAAGCTTGATTTTGTGAAGAACATCATCCTTACTATCACTTTCTTCAATCTTCAAGAGGTAATCTCTTCTCTCCATGATCAATCACGACTTCTCCTTCAATCATTTTAGTTGTTCAAGCCATGAATCATGAACTTCCATTTTCATGAAGCTTTCTTCAAAAATCTCTAGAAAATTGTAGAAAAATCCATTTGATTTGAAAGCAATTGCTATGAACTCATCATGATGCATATATTCATCATATAGAAGCATGAACCCAAAAGAAATTTCCTCCCTATTTCTTCATGCATGGCCGAAACCCTAGTTTTGGGTGTAAATGGGTTTTGTTTCAAAATTTGTTAAATGATACTTGGTTTCATCTCTTTAATCCTTATGGTCATTGAATCCAAGTTATTAGAAAACCAAAAGTCAACTTCTAACCAATTTTGCTGTTAGGGGCCGAAACCCTAAGTTCTTGGTATAAATGGATTTTGATTCAATCTTTGTCTTGTGACACTTGATTTCATCTCTATACTATATATGTTTGTTGAATCCAAGAGATGGAAATCAAGTGAAATTTCTAGCTCAATCTTTGTGTCAAGGCCGAAACCCTAACTATGTAGGTTAGGTGATTTTTTTTTTATTCAAATCTTTGTTGAATGATCATTGATTTTGTCATTATAATACTTAAGGATCATAAATCCAAAAATTTGTAAAATTTTAACATCCCTAGTTTGGTTAACTTGAGTAGGCCGAACCATATCATATGGTTTATGAAGTTTTTGTTGTTTGATTTTGATTAATTGTGTGATGATTTGTTGTGAAGGATAAATCATTGTTTGATTACCCTGAGTGTGCGAAGGAGACGGAGATCGAATTGGAAAACAATTCGTGAAACGAACACTTGAATCTTCGAGAGGTAAGGGGAGTTTACCTGAGGAGTTTAAGATAGCCATATGCTATCTTAGTGTTGTCAGTATTTTATCTCCTGTGGTTTTCTATGGCTTTAAATTAATTACTGTTTAATTTGTTCATGTGTTTTGATGTGAGTGATTTAATTTTTGTGGTTATAATTTTATTTTAAAGTTATAACTGTTTTGCATGCAATAATTGTGATGTATGCTATACTGCGTGGCAGTGAATTTATCTGCTGTTGACTGATGGATTGAGAAACCTGAGAGTGGTCAGTGTTCAATCTAAATTGAGGATAAAAGCTTGATAAGCTTATATATTTAAGGGTAAAGGTCCATTTTGGTCCCCGACAAAAAATGTGAGGGCCATTTTAATCCCTGAAAAAAAAACTACTCCGTTAGTCCCTGACAATTACTATGGGACATTATAGTCCCTAACAATATTTAAAGTGAGACTAATTAGTCCTTGACAATTAGTATCGTGGGACAATTTAGTAACGAACGCTGACTAACGGAGTGAACGTAGGGACTAACTTGTCCCAGTTAGTAATTGTCAGGGATTAATGGAATAGTTTTTTTTTGTCAGGGACTAAAAGGGCCCACGCACTTTTTGTCAGGGACCAAAATGGGCCTTTACCCTATATTTAATCAAAGTGATTAAATTGTGGAAAGTTGAATAAAAGTGGAAAGATATTATTTTAATAATACTTTATTTTCGGTGAAAGATGAGTCAATGAGTGACAGTAAGGGCGGAAACTGTGTAAAATCTCACAGGCGTTAGTTTTTCCAAAATAAATTCAATCATAATCTAAAAATATTATTTAAAGTAATTAAGTTACTAAAATAATGTAATATTGACGTCGGAATAATTATTTATAGTAGAAAAGTCATTTTGAGTTATAAAAGGATTTTTACGGCCAAATTTTGAGAAAACGGTTTTATTTTTATTATGAATCTATTTAGAAAAGACTTTTAAAAGAGTTGATGGTTTTATGAGAACGATTTTCAAGAATGAAGTATTGGGAGAAAAAGGAATTTATATGTGATTTAACGTTTTGTAAACAATTTTAACGGAAAAGAATTTCTGTAAAGGAGTTTTATTCAGTGAAAATAATTACGTTAAACTTGGATAAGTTTTCGGAGGTTTGGTTTTGTATTTGTTGTTTCACTGAGTGAAATGCTTTAAAGAAGAAAAGTGAACCTAGTAACCGAGACGTCGGAGTTCTGGTGTCTGATAAGACGTGGATCATCGATCCGTGTTATTGGACTGGTGTGTCATGTAAAAGTTTTGTGGATTCTGTGTCCTATAATTGATATGGTGAATGTTGTATCCCATATCCGCGAGCCTAAGACTTGTGCATCAGTTTAGGGCTTTGCGATTGAGCACTCGGACTGTGTGTCCTGTGTTGAGTTCAAAACACTTGGACTGGTGTGTCCTGTGTTTGTTTAAATTGGAAAAGTCTTAATATTAAATTAAGCATGGTCGTGAGCCTTTGAGCTTCGACAAGGGAATAATGTAACGAAAAAGAAAACGAGGCGAGAATAAAAGTTTTTCTCATGCATTATTTGGCAGACGTGCCATGTGTTAATTTATAGATCATTGAGTCTTGTTGTGTTGGCCAATGTATCTTTTATGGACTATGTTTCCATTAAATACGATGAGGACAATGTGTTATGGACAATGTTTCCATTTATCGCAGTAACCATTGAGTCCTGGTGTGTTGGCCAATGTGTTACATCTTTGCGCAATAACCATTGTCTTGTGTGTTGGCCAATGTGTTATATATTTGTTGGACATTGTTTTTATTTCGTTTTTACAATGATCCATGTAAAGAGCTTGATCTGCTCAAAACGAAACAGAAAGCTGTGGGATCTCCGAAGATTATATATCAAATTAGAGCCTGGGTATTGAAGTGCCATGCATTTTTTTTTTAAATCGCGATGACCATCGGGTATGAATCCCATTGATAAAATCATTATGATGTTTGGATAATTTCCATCTGTTGTGAATATCATGTATATGCTGTTTTGTGTGTCACGCATGTGGTTATCTTATCAAAACTCATATATTGGTATCTCATCCTTGCATATTTGTTTGTTGTTTCCTCTACTGTGTGGAATATATATCTGAGTACAGATGAATCCGGACGGATGGATCTGTCCTTCTCAGGGATCAGATCTCTAACGTTTGACAACGCCGACGACTGTGGTGCTTGGGTTATTAACCCAGGAGCTCGGAGTGCCACCTACACCGGTCCTATCAGGACTATCTTGGGGACATTGGCAGCTGGGCCACAGCAGCGTATTCACAGCATGGAGACGATCGAGCTCTCACTACCTCCCAGATGGATGATTCTGCAGTACTTGGTACAGTAGGGGGACTTACAGCATCACCCTCCCCCGCTTGTTCAGCCTCTACAGCAGGTAGCTCCAAAGTCACCTCCAGGACCTATTGTGTTGGTTCCGGATGAGGTGCTTGATGAGATGGAGGAAGATCCCGAGGAGGATCTGATTGCGGATCCGGACTATCATCCTCTTGAGGATGGTGTAGCCCCGGATGTCGGAGAGGGGGTTGAGGTATCCTCTCCAGATACACCTCCTAGGGGTGGGATGTCTACACTGGACTCCCCAATGGGTTTCATTAGTAGCAACTAGCTGCAGATGTGGTTCCATTTTTGGGAATAGTGGGGTTTTTGATAGTCTGACTTTCTGGCTACTGAGAGGCATATTTTGAGTGGTGGTTCCAGACTCCCACTATGGTATAGTTATGTTGTTTCTAGTTTTTTTTTTTTGTTATGTCTTTATGACCCAAGAAAGTGACTTGGTAAGATGAAGGTCTTGTGTAAAACTTTTATGACACATATGTATGATAAAGGGATGTATATTATGTGATGATGTTGTTTGTATGTAAAATAAAAGAAAAAATTTTTTATCACTATTTTTAAAAAAAATAAGTAATTAGAAAACCTTTTTTCCCGAAAGTAACTAGCAACATTTTTTTTCTTTGAGTTTTAATTCTGCAACAAGTTTCTTAAATGTGATACCCTAAGGAGGGGGTGTCGCATGTATAGAGCCATGCTACAATTTTGGTATTTAAATAATTTGGGAAGCCTTGTTGTAAATCACACGAACAACTATATCCATATCAATCAATCCATACATTTATAATTTCCTTCTATTTATTTGTATTCAACTTACATAATTTGTAGCCTATGGTTTCTCTTCTCACTTTCTTGATTTCATCTGTTCTGATCTTTCTTTCTTTTTTTGTCATTTTCTTGTTACTCTCTTATAATCGCATTGATGTTTTGCTTAAATATACTATTTAATATACTTAACTGTGAGAAAAATTCATTGCTCTTTTCCATCCAAGAGGTTTAAATAATGATCTAGTCGAATACAATATCTTTCCTTGTCATTAATCATTTAATTATTGGGGATTAAAGATTTGCATGCTAGCTGATCCATTCAAACAAATCCATCAAAGAAGATTTACTAATATAACCATTTTTTTAATAATAATGTAATACATTATCAATTGATGGTATAAAAAAGTATACATATAAATTAAATGAAAAATAAAATATTAGCAAATAAATAAAATGCAAAATAAAATAATAACATTGATAGGATACCAGATGATTGGTAGTGGTTTTGGTGGCAACCTAGTTGGGATGATTACCACTACAGTGATGCTTTTGCATGTCATTTTGCTTAAAAAAAAACAATGATAGGATATTATTATTTTAAGGTAAAGTTGTCTTTAAAATAATAATTATTCACCTTTAAATTATTTAGGGTGTGGTTAGGTAAACAAGTAAATTAAACACCTATTCAATAAGTTTTTTTTTAAGAGTAAGTTAAAAGGATTTATTTTCATAAATTTATTTGATATGTTTATTAAAATAAATTATAAAATTATAAAAAATTCATAAACTATTTTCCTAATCTTATTTTATATAAATAAAATTACATAATTTTGTATAAACAACAAGCACATAGTAATTTGAGACCTTATAAGTTTACGAGGCTATGCAGCCTATGCCCTCGTCATTTTCCACATCAATATCACGGTTTAATTTTTGGTGCTATAAGTTAAGTTTTGTCTTTCATGTTAGTCTTAAAATTGATACCATAAAAAAGGAGTTGACAAAAAGGTCTCATATGAAATACGAAATATAACGTATAGAACCAAAATGGAAAAAATAAATTATTTTAAATTTTCATTTTGATCATATATGTTATGTTTCGTCTTTCATATTTATTTTAAAAACTAACCACGTCATAAAAGAGATTGAAAAAAAAACTATTATAAAAAACGAATATATTATATATGTTTAATTGTTATATTTTTTACAGTATCAATCAATCACAAATCATGATATTGATAATTTTTAAGGTGATTAGGATAAGAGTCAAAGATTTTTAATAATGTATCAATTTATGATTGATCGACAGTGTAAAAAACATTTACACTTTTTTTTTACAGATAAAAAAAAAATTTGCACTATCAGTGTATAACAATTAAACTCATTATATTATATAGGATAATCATGAAAAAAAATATAGGCTAGATAATACTTTTGGTCCCTTATCTTTATTCTAGGTTTCGTTTTAGTCCCTCTTTTTTTTTTTTTTTTGTTCCGTATTTGTCCTTTATCTTGCAAAGGTTAGTCCTTTTTGGTCCTTTACAGCACTTTTGGACCGTTAGTTGTTGGAAATCATCTTCGATCGCCGGATTCTGGAAAAATCACACCGGATTTGGGGAAGTTGTCGAAAACCCTATCTTTTCCTCTCTACAATTTTAGGTTACTTCAACCTCTTCAATCTTCGTTTACTTCTGCACCTTACCCAAAGAATATTCTTCTCCCTCAATGACGAAGTACTCAGGTGCGCTTCTCTCTCTCTCTCTCCCCCCTCACCCTTTTTCCCATTTTCATGAGATCAGAATTGGAAATATATGGAATTCATATGTAGGAACTACAAATTAGGCAAGGAGACATGGGAAAGAACTCACCGTCGAGGGACAACAATTGCACCCTATCAGGTTCCAGAGCTCTAGCTCCAATAAGAGGAAGCACAAGGAGAATATGCTAACAAACAAGAAATCATACCATTATAGAAATCTTCGACATCTGCAATTTTTGTTATTCTTCTTCCTTGTTTAGCCAATTTGAGCTCAATGTTCAATACTTCTCCTTCCAATCTCACTACAATTTCTTTTTCTTTTTTCTTTTTGATTTGCTTCTCCTATGTTAACGCTAATCCCATCCCCTTTTCTTGTCTTCATTAGGGTTTTACGAATTCAGTACTATAATTGCTTGCTAGGGTTTCAAGTTTGAAAAATCCCAAATCAAACATGTCAATGGATTCAACCACCAAGCAACCATCAATGAAATATGTGATTTTGAGGAATGGGGAGGACAAAGCTAAGGGGAAGAGAGGAAGAGAGAGGGGAAAAGAGGGGGAAATAGGAAGATAGGGAGAGAGAGGAAGAGAGATAGGGTTTTTCAGCGCAGATTTCGGTGATTTTTTGCAGAATCCAGCAACCGGACACGATTTCTGGCAACTAACGATGTAAAACTAATGGAAAGGACCAAAATGGACTAACGCTTGCAAGATAATGGACCAATTCAGAACAAAAAAGAAAAAAAAAGAAGGACCAAAATGAAACCTACAATAAAGATAATGGATCAAAAGTATAATTTAGCCAGATAAAAAAAGGGAAAAGTGGATTCAAACCCCCTAAACTTTAGCCCATTTGCAAATAGGCACTTTCAATTATTATTTTCTCAATTAGTCCTTAAATTCTTACTGATCATAAAATCAATCATTCAACTAATTTTTCGTCTCAATTAGGCTTTAAACTTATGCTATTAGTGAAATCAATCCTTTAACTAACAAGCCTCACGACTTTGTTCTTATTTTTTTTTTTTTAGAAACTAAAAACTCAAAAAGTACAATCAGCATATTGGACTTTGGCAAATTGAACCGTTGGATTTATTCATGTAAGTGATCTTACTGAGAGTTAACAGACATATTTATTTTACTAATATCAAGAGTTTAAGAACTAATTGAGATGCAAAAATATATAGTTGAAGTACTGACTTTACTAATAATAGGAGTTTAAGGAATATTTGAGAAGAAAAAATAGTTGAAGATGCCTATTTGCAAATAGGTTAAAATTTAGGTGGTGTGTTTACACTTTTCGAAAAAATTAAATAATAATAATAATAATAATAATAATAATAATAATAATAATAATAATAATAATAATAATAATAATAATAATACATGAAACCAAACTAAAAACTAAAAAAACATGTGGTTGGTCCAAGATGTAAGGGACTTGGGCACCTTAAGCAAGTGGTCAAGACTGACTCTTGTGTATAGAGAAAACCTGGTTGGTTAGGAGGGAAGAACCCACCTTGTATGCCCCCTACAGGTTTCTCGATAGAGATTAGTCACTTCTAACGGTCGTGGATACTTCGTACCTATGTCATGGTAAAAAAAAGGATAAATGCCCATTTTGGTCCCCGACAAAAAATGCGGTGCTCATTTCAGTCCCTGACAAAAAAAATACCCTGTTAGTCCCTGACATTTACTAATGTGGGACAAGTTAATTGTCAGGGACTAATTAGTCTCACTTTAAATATTGTGAGGGACTATAATGTCCGATAGTAATTGTCAGGGACTAACTTGTCCCACGTTAGTAAATGTCAGGGACTAACGGGGTTTTTTTTTTTTGTCAGGGATTGAAATGAGCATTACAATTTTTTATCAGGGACAAAAATGGGCATTTAAAAAAAAAAAAAAAAAAGGTAAAAACTAAAAAGAAGGTACAAAAATAAAATTAATAAAGAAAGAAAGAAATGAAAGCAGACGGGATCAATCACCTATTTTGCCTACGGTTTACTATCATCGTACAGTTATCTTCAGCTTCTGGTGCTGGGAGGACAAAATCCTGGGAACCCTAATTTCGAGAACATCAAAAAATTCAGAGCACTCTCCTCTCGAATTCTTCCGGGTAATTCATATCTTTCCCTAATTTTTTTTTACCTGAAATCATCTTGTTCCTTCTTCCTTTCCCTTATGTTTCGGTCCCGATTTGACTACGTCTTCTTTTCGTTTCCCACGCGATGTTTATATTCGTAAGAGCTTGAGCGTTTCTCACGTCCCTTAAACAGAACTTGTTCGTTTCAGAATTCTGATAGACGGGTCAATTGACAATAACAGATAAAAACGTTTATTGGGAATGAGCTATTGTTTCTCAATCATCTCCTTTGATATGATGTGAATTTCGCATAGTTTTTTATTTTATTTCCTCATCATTTAATATGATATGCTTATAAGTTTTTATTTTTTATTTTGTATCTTTATGGCATAGTCGAATAGACGTATTTTTAAAGTAGGATTCTATGCCAATTTTGTGCCCATAGTTGTGGATTCAATATTCCCAGGGGTTGGATGTTAATTTCACACATGCTAGGTTTTGGAAGAATGATGCTTTTGAAGGGTTGGAGGGAGTTGTAGGGAAAGATATGTACATTTACAATGTGATTCTCCGAGCATGTGTATCGCCAATATTTCTTTAAGTAGCTATAACTTGGGTTGAGGTGGAACATTCATGTTGGGGATTGACATGTTTGTTTGTTTGGTTCAATCTGACAGACGCCTTGGCATGGGTTAGTTGTGGAGTTTCTTCCACCCTTGATCCTTGAATACCCAATCCAAATCGATTGTTGGGAAATTAAAGTGTTTTTTGAGGGTGTTGTTAGAAATAGAATACTTGTTTGCTTTTTTCTAGTGATCAAATTAACATTGTTAGCCTGTGGTATTGTTGCTTTTGTATTTGTATGTTTACCCTTGCTGTGATTCCTCATAGCATTGTGACCTCTGATAGCAGTGTATGATTCCTTAGCACCTTCAAAGTACTTGTTTTCCTTATAAATTCCATTCCATCAATAATTGGGAGACTAACTTTTGACATACTTTCACATGCATTTACGTTATTGGCACTGCTAATTTCTTGATGGGATGCTAGTGGAAAAGAAGGCTTGGACCTTTATAAAGCATGCTGCCTTAGTTATGAGGAACTGAAAGTCCTCTGCTCAAAATTTGTTAGACAAAAATAATTATGCATAAGACTTATGCTTCTATAATTGGATACCTGATTGTGACATGCATATTGTAGTCCAAGGGACTGAATAATTTTGTGGTTTCATAATTCTTTCAACAGGTTTAGCATTATTGTCTGAAATGGCATCAGTGTCTAGTCAGACCCAGTTCCGTTACACACAGCCACCTTCAAAGGTGCTTCATTTGAGGAATTTGCCATGGGAGTGCACAGAGGAGGAACTGATTGAACTTGGGAAGCCATTTGGTAAAGTTGTGAACACAAAGTGCAATGTTGGAGCAAATCGAAATCAAGCTTTTATTGAATTTGTGAGGAGATTATGTTCACATTTTTCCCCGTATTTTGTTTTGTCTTTCATATTAAGCTACTGATATTAGTTGTTAATCATTTATTGTAACCTGCAGACAGATTTAAATCAAGCCATTGCAATGATATCGTACTATGCCTCATCATCAGAGCCTGCTCAAGTACGGGGGAAAACTGTATATCTACAATATTCCAATAGGCAGGAAATAGTGAATAACAAAACTGCTGCAGATGTTGCAGGAAATGTACTGTTGGTAACAATTGAGGGTGCAGATGCACGCCTTGTCAGCATTGATGTTTTGCATTTGGTAAGCAGTTACATGTGTGTCTTAGCAATATGCCAAAATTGTCATCATGTGGATGCCATTCATTTAGCTTTGTTATTAGGTTTTGTTGTGTCAGGCTGTGGAAAAATTGTTGACATGTATGAAAATGAATCAGCAGGCCCATGTCAAGGCAATATCTTCGATGGCAGCTTAGTGCTTTGGGAGAAAGAGCGCATGTGTGTTTGTCTCTTTTCTCCTTTCCTTAACACTGCCTCTTTCTTCCCCATTCTCTCCCTCAACTCCTACCATTCTTGTAGTTTAGGATGTTGCCATTTTTTCATTTGTGTATCTATGCTTCATTGTCTCATGATCTGCATTGGCATTTTGCTTGTACCATGTCTAAATTCAGTTTTAGATTCTGTTTGGTGAAATTATTTAATTTTTGTATCAATTATTTTTTGGTTGCGTATTTAACTTTTCAATTTTTATCTGAAAAGTGTGTTAAAATTTCGCTTTTGAACTCTGCAATTGAATGTTGGGTTGTTGTCTGACTTCTAGCTGAGAAGCTAATTTATTTCACAAAGCCTCTCTTTGAATTGAAGGGGCAAAGTGAACGATACAATCACATTTACATGACCTTAAATCTAAGTATTATTTTTCTTGTATGTCAAGCAGTTATTTATTTGAGAAAACTATGATCTAAGATGGATTACTCACATAAACTCTGCCCCACCTCCCGGCAGCCTACCCCCAAATTTTTGGTACCGCATTAAAGACAATTGGTAGTTTCTTGAAGTTCCATTAACCCCCGGTCTTTGCTTAATTAGTTTGTTTTAGAATTTGGATTTGGGCCTAATCTATGAAGCACGGACACTGCTCTCTTATGCAGTGTCGGGGTGTCTGACACGGACACCCGTACGACACGTGTTCGACACCCCTCAGCAGGTGTCCATTTAAAAATTCAATTTTTTTGGGCTCCGACACGGCTTCGACGTGGCTGGAAAAGGAAGCCGACACTGCTATTTGGCTTTGACACCATTTTGGACACCGCTGTTCCAGTTTTTTAAAAAAAATTCGAATTTTTTAAACTTACTCGATACGCCTCTTCTGTCTGTTGTCTCTGTTCAGTGTTGTGCCATAATCTTCCCCTCTTTTTTGTCTCTGTGTTGCCATTCTTCCCCTCTCTCGACATCCCGCACAGCAAGGAGAGTTCGTCACCGTCCTCTGTCCTGGCACCGCCGTCATCGTCTTTTCCGCACAGCAGCAAGTTCGTCGCCCTTCTCTGTTAGGGCACCGCCGTCCTCTGTCCTGCACAACAAGTTCGCCGCCGCCTTTGTTACGGCACCGCCATCCTTCTTCGTCCCGCACGGCAAGTCGCACCACCGTCCTTCTTCATCCCGGCATAGGTAGGAAACACATTCCTTGTTTTCTTCTATTCTGTTCACCCCTGTTTTCAGGCTCCTACACCTCTGTTTTTTGGCTTCTGTTCGCACCTCATATGTCCTCCATGGCAGGTGTTGCTCGTGAGACTGTCCTACTATTTTGTGGCTTCTCCGTCAATCGATTTGAAGTTTCTTGCCCTAGGTTAGTCTTACACTCTTAGTTACTTTGCATTTTCTTGCTACACCTGGGCATTTTCTTCTCATTATTGGTGTCTTTGTTGTTGTTTGTATTAGTGTCTTATGGTGTTCAATTGTTTATATATATATATATAAGCGATGTCCCGATGTCCTATGTTTTGGACATTAGCCGCTTCCTGGTGTCCGTGTCGTGTTGTGTCGCGGTGTCCGTGTCGGAGTTGGTGCTTCATAGGGCCTGACTCATCCCCTAAAGCTAGCTCTACACCCCCTCACCCCCAGCACTATTGAGCTTGGTGCGTGGATAATATGGTGGGTGACCCAACAATGGATCTAGGACTGATACCATATTAGATTTTGGGCCTAACTCAATCCCAAAAGCTAGCTCTACACCCCCTTCGAGAATGTCCTATGTTTTGGACATTAGCCGCTTCCTGGTGTCCGTGTCGTGTCGTGTCGCGGTGTCCGTGTCGGAGTTGGTGCTTTATAGGGCCTAACTCATCCCCTAAAGCTAGCTCTACACCCCCTCACCCCCAGCACTATTGAGCTTGGTGCGTGGATAATATGGTGGGTGGCCCAACAATGGATCTAGGACTGATACCATATTAGATTTTGGGCCTAACTCAATCCCAAAAGCTAGCTCTACACCCCCTTCGAGAATGACATCACGAATTAACATATGAGAGATACTCTACCATCTTCTTGATTTGTTTTCCGGTTTCTACATCCCATGCCCTCAAAGTTTTATCATGGCTGGCAGAGACTATCCGAGTCCCATCTATTATAGTCCAGTGAAGATCAAAAACTGCGTTCTTGCGACCTTTTAGTGCCATGAGGTTCTTGCAATCCCCATGCACATTCCAGAGGAAAATTTCTCTGTCATGAGATCCAGATGCAATGACTGATCCTACGGATTGAACTTCATGGTATATATAGCACTTTGGTGACCTGCCAGCAACATGATAGGTGATTCCACACTTGATGTCCGCTGCTTTCCATTTGGCTCGGGAGCATGAGGAGCACTATATGGAACAGTTGACCATTCCATTGGCCTTGGACCAACAACTAATAGAGTATTTTCACCTTCAGCAGGAAAACTTGCATTTTTACTTCTGCTTAGAATTGATATTAAACAAACTTCAATTTCTATAAGCTCAAGTCTCCAACACTGAGACTCTAGGTAGTGTCGTTGGGGTGCTTCAGAATCAGTGTTCGGACATAGCCTCTAGGAAGTTCGCCTAAACCCTGCACGGCACCCTCAAGCATTCAAGTAGGCTCAAACCCAAATTCTAAGATAGTATCAGAGCCTATCCTAGATCCGTTGGGTCACCCACAGACTTCCAGTCCTGCAAACTTCACGCTCCAGACGCCCAGTTCTGGGCGTGAGGGGGGCGTGTTGGAGTTCCACATTGGATAGTGATATGGCCTGAAAAGTGCTTATAAGTAAGGGGCAACTCTCACCCTACAAGCTAGCTTTTGGGGTTGAGTTAGGCCCAAACCCAAATTCTAAGAGTTTGATTCATTTGACACCAAAATATGCAACTAAAGAAGTATTCTCTTAGTATTTCAAGGGATATATTGATTTGATTAAGCATGCATCCTGATGTTTTTGTCCAATTATTGTTTTATTTGTTAATCTATTTTGTGTTTTTCTTTTTTGGTCCACGAAATAGTGTGTTAGTTTATGTAAGTGGTGAACTGTTTTACTGATATTTGGAAATTCTAGAATCTAGATCTAGATTTGTTAATATTCCCAGTTTTCTATATCTTAGGACTTAGAAGACAGCAGACATTGTTCATTTCCTGTTCAATTAGTCAGATTCATCTTAGCAAATATCATTCTGAAGGTTTATATTCACTTGTGCAGGTTTTTTCAGCCTTCGGATTTGTGCATAAGATTACTACTTTTGAGAAGACTGCAGGATTCCAGGTTTAATATGGACACCATTATTTACTGTGGCATTTATTTGTATTCAATGGGCACAAGCTTATTCTATATATATACACAATTGTTTAGGCACTGGTGCAATTCACGGATGCAGTCACTGCCACTTCTGCGAAGGATGCATTGGATGGAAGAAGTATACCTAGGTGACAATTGTATTACTCGTTTGATGTATTTAGTTAAACTGTGTATGACATGTGGATGCAGATGTGGTGCATTTGCTCTGTTTGGTCAAGTGTTGGACTGTTGTAACTTGTATATTCAGTTATTCATACTTCAGATTTTCTTTATCTATTATGGCTTTTGAACACTTTGTTTTTGCACTTGTTTTAATTGTATAAATCACTGAATATCTGGTATATGGTTAGGTGCATCATTCTAACTGAATCAATCATGAACGGAATATGTGCTAAATTAAAGTTTACTGCAAATTAGTAGTTATTAAAACATTCTTTGGCTCTGCTGATAAATATATGTACCTTATGGATTATTATGGCTCAATGGTTTTTTGTTTATTATGACTAATTTTAACTTTTGCTCCTTTGTATCAGGTATTTGCTCCCTGAGCATGTAGGGCCATGTACCCTTAGGATTACATATTCTGGACATACAGACTTAAGTGTCAAGTTTCAAAGCCACAGAAGCAGGTAGTGCTGATGTTTTTGGTATCATAGGCATAGAGGAACAAGTTTTTGCATGATCTATTGTTTTTGACCGATTCCTTCTTTTACCTGGTGGTTCTTTAACACGGTGGTTGGAATTGCATGAATCGTGATTCAAATCATGCGATTTGATGTGAGTCTTCACCCAATCGATACAGATTGCTTGGAGTTTGTTTTGTGACCAGAATTGTATGTTGAATTGCTCGAATCATGCAAGCATTGCATGAATCTTGATTTTGCTGTGATTTGGCGATACAGATCTGAGAGGGATAACAAGCCAAACGGCCACTATGGGCAAGAATCTTACCGGCTGAGAGCTTTGTGGAGACGGCTAGGGGAAATGGAATTCTACCCACATGCAAACCAGCAGTCAAGGTGCCGAGGCATGTGGCTACTTCCGTGGTGGCGAACCCCTGGTGGTTTGATGGTTTGGCACCAGCGGTGAGGGTGGTTGGGTCGGTGGGAGGTGAAATCTATGTAGTCAATAGCGGCCGTAGCGGCCGCTATCGCGGCGGAGCGTGGCGTAGCGGCCCCTTGGCGCTACGCGAAACACGGTAGCGTTGCGCTTTTGAGGAGCGGCTGTAGCGCCGCAAATAGCGGCTAAAAAGTGGCCAAAAAGCGGCCGTAGCGGCCGCTGCAGTGATTTTCCAAGCAGCCCACCATTTTTTCCAGCCAGCCCACCTTTTCCGGCAAACCCACCCCATTTCCGGCAAACCCACCTCATTTCCTGCCCTTTTCCGGCAGACCCACCTTATTTCCGGTCGTTTTCCGGCAGTCCCACCTCATTTCCGGTCGTTTTCCGGCAGCCCCCACCTCAAATCTGGTCGTTTTCTGGCAGCCCTAGCCTCCTTGTACCTCACCTTCCTCTGTTTGGTTTATGCCTTTTCCTTTTCTTTTCCATTTTTGTGTTTTTTTTTTTGTCTTTCCATCTCCCATTAATTATAGTTTAGATTAATGTTCCACTTTGTACATTAATATTTCGCTTTCCAAGCAGCCCATATTCTTTGTACACCAAGTAGAAGGTTCAATGCATCTTAGGAAATAGTGATACTTAATTACTCTCTTGTAAATTGCACTTCACATTTATTATCTTTGTAATCTTCATCTTCATGTATATAAATTAAAATATTCTGTTGACCATTTACTCACTCAAGATATTAATGCATCTTAGGAAATAGTGATAGCTTAATTACTTTCTTGTAAATTGCACTTCACATTTATTATCTTTGTGATCTTCATGTATATAAATTAAAATATTATGCTGGCTATTTAGTAGTTATGAATGTCTTTAATTTTGTGTATTCTTTTATTTTTTAGCTTTCATATGTGTATGGTATAAATTTCTTGTATAGTTTCCCTATACTTCGGCGTAGCGGTCATACCGCTACCCGCTACACCGCTATTGCGTTTCAGGGGTCGGCCGCTACGCTACGCAATCCGCGATTGACTACATAGGGTGAAATGCACCTCAGATTTAGGGATCTGAGTTGGAGAGTGGTAGAGAGAAACAAGAAGCAACTGTGAAAATTTAGAGTTTCTTGCATAAGAAAATTAGAGAGAAGAGGATGGAAAAAAACCTGATAATTAATGTGTAATGCATAAAAAATAATGAAATAAAAATGTAATAAAATTAATGTACATAGGAAAAGAGAAAATAAAAATATAAAGAAATTATGTTCATAGAAAAGGAAATAATAAAATCATATATTTCTATACTTTTTATAGTTTTATATGTGAAAAATATATTATATGTTATTCTTAGTTATTGATAATGTATCTTATTTTTTGCGATATGTTTCAATTCATGATTGAGAAAATATGCTTTCTGATTTGCAATTTAATACCCAATTCGGTAACCATGGTTTTTATTTATCATTTGTCATGGGGGGTTCTACATTTCAACCTTTATATAAGGTTTTCAGCCGTTTTTTTTTTATGGTAGTAATCATTCTTTTTTAGTTTTTAATTATCACAAGTCTTTTTCAGAGACTACACTAATCCTTACCTTCCTGTTGCACAATCAGCCATGGAGGGGAGTGGACAGGTAATATTTTGATAAATTAGATTTCGTTGTTTTCTTTTATGACCTATTTGAATGTGCAAATGAAGCCTTCCAAATTGCTTATGGTAATAATCAGTAAGGTGTGCCTACTGCCAAGGGGCTGCTATTCATAATGACTTATGATGATTGTGTTTTTTTAAATTTATTCATTATTGTTGCAGTCCATGATGGGTTTGGATGGGAAAAGACTGGAGGCCGAGAGTAATGTTCTTCTTGCATCTATTGAGAACATGCAATATTCTGTAACCTTGGATATCTTGCACATGGTACTTTAAACCGTGTTGGGGGTCACCTTTTTCCAATATTATTAATATTGATTGACAGTACTATTTAGCTAATAGTAACTGCTTTTTTTCATATTTTTTTTCTTTTTGTGAAAGGTTTTCTCTTCTTTTGGACCTGTCCAAAAGATTGCAATGTTTGATAAGAATGGTGGTTTACAGGCTCTGATTCAATATCCAGGTTAGGTTGGATTCTTTGAATGGCTTATTTCATCTTTGTTTTGATATATTTATTATGTGTGTACTGTTGATTATTGGTTTGTATGCAATTCAGCGTTCTTGTCAGTATTCTCTATGCTGCCTAGGTTTTAAACATTATATTTGGGGAAGTATCTGAATGCGATTCTGTGTTGCCTAGTTCTGTGAAAATCTGGTACTTCTGATCTAATGAATTGATGATGAAAGGGGCAATTGTTACTGTGTAGCCTTGTTGTTTACAGTTTTTTATGGAATTTCTGCACCTTGTGATCTAAAAAGCTAATGTTACTTGTAAACAGAAGTGGTCCATCGGCGAGATTGATTTATTTTGGATTGAAATCTGTAAGAAAGATACTTCTTGCTGCACCTTCTTATTCTTCTCCTAATTTTCCCTTTAGGTTAATAATTTTCCAAAGATACACTGGTTTCCTTAAGGATTATAGGTTTTACTTTGCTGGGATCTCCTCAGCAATGTGCACTAGTCTGATACGTTTAATAATATATGCAAATCAGGCATGTTAGCGGGACCAAACACAATTATATAAGAAAGTTAAAAATATATTTTAAAAATGTAGGAAAAAATTCAAAGGGATGTCTTGAGCCTTGGGGGCCGTGCCCCCACAAAAGCTGTTTGCATAGCTATTTTGACATTATTTATAATTAGAAACATTTTACTTGCCTTGTTTTATTTTATAAGTAGACATGATATTTTGAGATCTTGACATGCTATGGCCTGCAGATATTCAAACGGCCATTGTTGCCAAGGAAGCGTTGGAAGGACACTGCATATATGACGGAGGTTTCTGCAAGCTTCATCTCTCATATTCACGACATACTGATCTTAGTATAAAGGTAACCAACTTACACAGCCTGTGGAATTAGGATTCTTGTCATTTTTATAATGCTTAAATGAGTATAGTGTAGTGGAAAAACATAGTATAGTGAATAGGAGATCTGGTTGTGTGCCGGGTGTCATTGGTATTAAATATGTTAATCTTTTTTCAAGCTTTCAGCAAGTATGAAACCTTTTTTGTTTAGTCACTTTATTGTAATTCTGTGGGTGCCGGGTGTCATTGGTATTAAATATTGTTAACCTTTTTTCAAGCTTTCAGCAAGTATGAAACCTTTTTTGTTTAGTCACTTTATTGTAATTCTGTGGGTATGATGTTTTAGGATTTGTGTGATTGCAGGTCAATAATGATAGAAGTAGAGACTATACCATTCCTAACGCACCTGTAGGGAACGCTCAGCCCTCAATTTTAGGGCAACATGTAGTTCCCATGGCGGGTCCTCCTGCTCAACAGTACAATGGGGCTCAGTACGCTCCAATTACTGAGCAGACTCTGATGCCTCATTCTCAGGCTGGATGGACAGCTCCACCAGTAGTACAGCAATCTATGCCACAGATGCATAATAATATTTACATGCCACCTGGTACGATGCCACCCCAAACTGCCCCTGGAATGATGCAGTTTCCAAGGCACATTCAGTAGCAGCATGTATATCCCATGTCTCAAATAGACCAACAGTAGGCCAACAGGGTCAGCGAATCTAGAAGTGAGGACTATCATTTAAATTAGGGCTCGCATATGGTGAATCTTGGCTACATTTGTTGACGTGATTCTGAATCCCAAATTGTCTATTTCTCGTCTGGCCCCTTTGTTAATCGAGATTTTGAATGTGTAAGCAATTGATCAATAACTTGTTTCCTTGTAACTTTGAACAAATCACTCATTCAATTTTTGCTTCCATTGAACTTCGCTCCTGATTTATATTGGCTTAGTTTGGTAGTTGTTTGTGCTTTTCAGAAGCTGCTTTTAAAACTCAGCAATTCATTTGATATGAAGAGAATCATGAGTTTGACTACCGAAGATGCCATGCATTTTTTAATGTAGGAAATCCACTTTCAACAATAGATGGGTGGTCAAAGGAAAAAGTAGTTTTGAAAACAAAAATCCAAATTTTATTTTATTTCGTTGTGTGCATTTTATTGTTGGTATTTTATTTACTATTTACTATTTTGTCTATTTGAGTAATGTGTGTATATTTGATTGGTAATTTTGGCGATATTATATCGATGTGTATATGTTGTACATAAGTGTAAATATACATAAAATGCAAAAGTAAATTAAAATGAAACCAAAATGTAAAGTATTATTTTGTTATAATTATTATCTTCTATTGACATACTCGAATCTCTTAATTGAGGGGTCAAATAGTGATTAGATTTCAAGAACATTTTGTATTTCTTTGCATTTTATAAAAATAAATTTACATTGTCATTATTTTTAGTTAAACATCAGTAAGGCATACCAATGAAATAGATCAATGTTAACTTCTCAATTCTCTGTAAATCTCATTATTAAAATCCTTAGTTTTTGAAAAATTACAAAGTAACATATACAATATCATTTACAAATATGAGATATTCATTATCTTAATAACTAATATAAAGTATTATTCAAAGAACGTGTCAGAACCTGAAGAATGCGGATATTTGTTTCAGGGCAAATTCTACTGTGCACAAGTGTGATGGGTACTTCAACCATGCACAAGTAAATTAAAGCGTTGGATTAAAGAAGTTCATAGATCTTATTTCACTCCTCTCACACCAGATCAAACCCCATGGACGCAATTATCCTTCTTAACTACAGCTCCCTTCTTCTTTGATCCTCCTTCTCTTTCTCCTCTTTCAGCGGCAAAAATGTAGATTTGGATTGTCTGTCGTTTGTGCAGGAACAACTCTGCCTTTCCATCTTTTTGGACCATTTGATCAATTTAGCACTCCAAGATGTTGCCGCGTGTGCAGAATCTCTCTCCCTCTCGACTTGCGGAAATAAGAAAAGGCTCTCTTTGTCTCACACTCGCACCATCACCCTTTTCCTGGTGGGGTCTACTTAGTCGCTATCATCGTGTCGCTGACTTTGATTCAATATTATGCTTCAATCTCTGTTACCCTTTTTATCCTGTTTTTCTAATCCATACCTTCAGAGATAGCAGCCTCTGTTTCCTATTGAACATAGTAGTACCATGAGTTGAAAATCTCAATGTTAGATCACCTTTTTAATTTTTTTTTTACCTATATATTTAAGAGTTATTGTTAGAGGAGACGACGGCGGGGTGAACTAACTGATTCATGGCGACATGGCAGAGGAGACGATGGCGGCATGGCATATTAGATGATGGCGGCGTGGCGTAGGAGACGATAGTGGCGTGCATGGCGGTCGAAGTTGATGACGACAGAGGCATGACGACGTGCTTGGTGGTCAAAAGAATCGCTCATTTCCTGTGTGATATGCCTGCTTCTCCCCCTTTCCCTCCCGCTTCACACTAAATCAACCATTCTGTGCTTGGTTTCAAAAATTCATCCTTTCACTACATTTAATTATGAATTTCAAATTAGGTCATAATTCACAAACCATATACATGGAGTATTACAAAATTCCGAATACAGAAAACATAGTACATACATATAAAACTGGTTGACAACAACTCCTACGAGTGAACCATGGCCACCTTCACCTTCAACTTCAGTCCTCTACATACCATTCTTTCTCGTCGGCCTCGTTGTACAACTTTCCTTCCTTTCTATTTGGACAAATTTGCAAAAACGATGACCGGTTGAAGGAAACAATCACAACCGTCTATTATTTTTATGTTTGATCGAACGATTAAGTGTATGTTTGGTTTCACGCTAAAAACCTCCAGAATTGATTTTGCCTTCTCTCAAACGTGATTTTAGTAAAAATAAGATGTTTGGTTTCTGTCAATTAAAATTGATTTTGCTTCCAGAAGCAATTCTGACTAGAAGCTACAAAAAGTAGCTTTTGAGTTGAGTTGAAAAATTTACACTAAGTTTTATATCAAACTTGCTTTCCAAATGAAAAACATCCAAACATAAATCACTTCACTTCAAACTCAATTCTTACAAAATCAATTATATTCAAAATCACTTTTATCAAACGCTTATCCAAACACAACACTAAAACATCCTTGTGCACGGTGGTGGCACCTATTATCTTTGTTCACAGTAGAATTTGCCTTTGTTTAAGTTGAAATGTGCTAACATAACAACTTTTACTTGATATTGCATTTTTAAGTTTCCTAACAAATAAAAAAGGATTGCATGTCATTGTAAGAAAAATATCAGGTTTTACTATTGTTAAACACAAGCCATACCATCTTCATAATGTTGTGTCGTGTTTTGACGACTATCAATAAATGATGGCCATATTTTTCTTTGTCCAATATTTTCTACAACAAAAAATTGAATGTGTCTGTGGTGGTCCATCTTCATATTTGTGATTTCGTTTCTCTTATGTTGTTAGTTCAAAGTATGGGTTTTTGCTTGAAATTGATTTTAGTAAAATAGGAGCTTGATGAATTAAAATAACATTGTTGTACTTAGGTAGAACACCCCTAAAATGAGAATATTTAAGATAATGTTAAATATAGTAGTAAATTCAATATAGAATAGGTTGATATATCCCATGGAGATAATGGCTGTTAGAAGTAGAGCTGTCAAAATGGACCCGGCCCGATGGGCCAGCCCATTTGGCCCGATATAAATGGTGGGCAGTGTAACACCCCGTTTTTCGTGAAATGTTTTTATAAAGCTAGTTTTATTAATTTAAAAATGTTGGTTAAGGGCTAAGTGGGATTTTAGCTTAAAAGTCCCTTTCTGGTACATGAGCATGCCCGTGCTTAAAGTCAGAAGCGTGTTTCTGATTTTAAGTTGAGCACGACCGTGCTCAATAGTAAGCACGCCCGTGCTCATTGCGCTGACCGCGTCTCGGTGACGCTAAGTTTAGCACGACCGTGCTCAATGGTGAGCACGACCGTGCTCAGGTGCAGCCTTTATAAAGTTGGCACAGAAACCGAGGGTGATGCGAAAACCCTACTTTTTGTTGGCATCCGTCACCAGTTTCGGCCAGAGCTATCTCATTCCCTATTTCCTCTCCTTCCATTATTATAGTGGAGTTTTGGAAGCCGTTTGGGAAGCCAGTTTGGTTTGTGGTAGTCTAGAGGTAACGTTCCCTTCCTTTGTGTTTTCCTTTTCATAATGGTTTGAATAGGAAACTAATATCTGTGTTTCGGTTTGGCTAAGGCTGTGTTGAGTTGAGCCGCTTGGGGAACCGTGACCAATTGCTTTAGGAGCTTACGTTGGAGCGACCTTCAATCCAGGTATGGGGAGAAGTGGGATTGTATTCATTAGGCAGTGGGTAGTGTAAGGTAACGGGGTTCCCCATGACCCCGATATTGTTGTATGCATGTTTGTTATAATATGGTGTTTAATCTGAGATAATATGTTTCTGGTTGTTTAAGTGTTATATGCCTATGCACATGATGGTTGCTTATGAATATGATGCTATGTTAATATTGACATAATGATGTTGAATGGTTGATCGTTGTTGTAGTTGCTGTTATGATGAGTATAATGTTGATAAAATGGTTTAATTGGATAATTAGGTTTAATGAACATGTTAAGTTTAGGAGTTTAATCCCTAAATCAATTGGTTAAGATTCGGTTACTGTTCCTACCCAGAACAGCGCTGTCGCGCAATGAGCACGACCGTGCTGAAACAGGAAGCACGACCGTGCTACCATTTGAATTCTGGAAAACGGCCGCGCTGTTCAGCACGGCCGTGCAGGTCAAATAGCACGACCGTGCTGAGTGTGAAGCACAACCGTGCTTCACTTAAAAGGGCAGCACGCCCTCACGTGTCCAAGCACAACCGTGCTGTGGTTTAAGCACGACCGTGCTGACTCCTCTTGGACAGAAACAGAATTAAAGGACTTAAGGGGTTTTAAACCCCATTCCCCTATTATGATAAGTTGAGATAACTAATCAAAGAGAAAGATTAGACAACTTGGTTATTAATTATATAAGATAATTAAGATAATCAAATGTTAAGTCGGTATCCGTTGGGTTACCGCACGTTGATAAGTCGAAGCCTTGGGTGTTTATTGACCCGAGCACGTTGAGTTGAACCTTGGTGCTTAATGGCCAAGGGAGCCTTGACCCCATGGTTTAGGTCTAAGGTTACGTTGAATGTTGATGTTGAAGTCTTGGGAGCTTCATGGCCCAAGCAAGGAGGTGGTTGAGATTGTTTGTTGTTGTGTCATTTGCATAGAGCATTGGAGTTGTTGATGGGGGAGGTTCGACATAGGGGAGATCGCCCGAGAGTACGGTGATCTGGCCATCCACAGTAGGTCACCCATGGTTTGGTGACCAAGGCCCCCCGTGATGAGGCATCCACGGTTTGATGCGTTGGCTATCCATGGGGTTCACCCAAGGTTTGGTGAGCTGCCAGTGTTGGTGCTTTTATGGACATTACGGATATGTAACTCCAAAGTCGTTCATCCTGAGTTAGTTTGGATCCACATGCATAGTTGGAGTAGCGGAGTAGTTGATGCATTGCATAGCATATCATACTTTGTTGATATAGTACTGTTGGATGTTGATGTATGCCCATGTTGTATGTTTACCTTGCTTACTATTCCCATGTTGTATATGTTTACATGAATTTTACTCCCTGTTATTTGTTTGTGTTTGGCCTGATCAGCATTTGCAGAGGATGACGAGCAGCCTGGAGAGGAGTGACTCTGAGGAGTCGCCACTCATTGTAAGGTTGTTCTTGAGTTTAGTTAGTCTGTTTTTTCAGTTGTATTCCGAGGATGTATTTTTCCGGAACGGTTATACCAGCTCTGAATTGTGACATCGGGGTGGGTTGGGTAGTTGTTATTATGTTTATTTGTTTAAAACTTGATTTATATTTTCCGCAGTTGTAAACTGGTTCATGTGGGACTTTTCTACCCATGGACAATTGTTTATTTTATTCAATAATTGCATGTTTTATTTTTAATTTTATTTTATAATAATTGCCTGATAACATGCTGGGTAGAAGGGTGTCAAATTTAGTGGTATCAAAGCAGTTCGACCTTGTTCGGACATGGTATGAGTTTGTTGTGAGTCTGTTGTGTGACTCTTGTGTGAATTGTCTATACTTGTATAGATAATGATGCTTTAAGTTAGTTGCCTGTAGCTTTTACTAGCTAAGTTTCTGTATTAAAAGTTGTTTTGGGTATGTACAAGAACTAATGGCCGGTAGAGGACGCAACGATCAGACAATTGCTGACGCATTGGCACTCCTAGCCATGCTATTGGCCAAGTTAACTCTAACAACAATGGGGGGACAGCTGAGTTCCAGGGACTGGATAAGTTCCAGAGGAACAACCCTCCATCGTTCAAGGGCGCATATGATCCGGAAGGAGTGTTGTTGTGGCTGAGGGAGACAGAGAAGATCTTCCGAGCCATGGATTGCAATGATCAGCAGAAGCTCATCTTTGCTACCTTCATGCTGACCGAGGAAGCCGAGCACTGGTGGGATAACTGCAGGCAGAGGATGCAGGCTGAGGGCACAGCGGTTACATGGGCTGTGTTCAGGCAAAGGTTCCTGGAGAAATACTTCCCAGCTGATATCAGAGACAAGAAGGAGATGGAATTCTTGTCTTTGAGGCAGGGGTCGCTGTCAGTCGGTGACTATGCGGCCAAGTTTTGAGGAGCTGGCGAGGTACTACACTCCCTACCAGCATGAGACAGATGATCGCTCGAAGTGTGTGAAGTTTGAGGCTGGGTTCCGACCTGAGATCAAGCAGGCCATCAGCTACCAGGAGATCAGAGTTTTCCCTATTCTGGTCAACAAGTGCAGGATCTATGAGGATGCCAGCCAGTTCAGAGTTGCTAATTCCAGGGGATCGGATAGTCAGAGTGGTAGGAGGACTGATCAGAGAGACAAGGGTAAGCAGAGGTATGCTCCGACCGGCAGGGATTTCAAGCAGAGTGGCAAGAAGCCACAGTTTCAGCAGGATGGGTTTAGGGGCGGGTTCTCTAATGCCTCTAGACCCATGAGGTGCGGCAAATGTGGTGCTACGGATCACTACTCGTCTCAGTGCAAGGAGACGCAGGTTATCTGTTTCAGATGTGGCAAGCCAGGACACATCAGCCGAGAGTGTGAAGGAGCCAAGGCCGAGCCTCCCAGCGCCAGCAAGAATCAGAAGTCCCAGGCCAACCGACTGAAGACCACTGGAAGAGTCTTTACTCTTAGTGGAGCTGAAGCCTCCGAGTCTGATGACTTTATTCAAGGTATATGTTTCATTAATTGACTGTGTTGTATGATTCGGGTGCTACTCACTCATTTATATCGCATGATAAGGTCAAGAGTCTTGAATTGACTGTTACTTTTCCTTGAGTATGATTTGTTGGTTTCTACACCTACAAATAAACCTGTTTCTACTTCTTATGCATGCAAGAACTGTCATATTGTTTATAAATGATAAAACATTCATTGCTGATCTTGTATGCTTGCCTTTGAAAGACCTGGATATTATTCTGGGTATGGACTGGTTATCTTCCAACCATGTCCTCCTGAATTGTTTTGACAAGACCTTGATTTTTGGAACTCCAAAAGAGTCTAAGAATCCGGACCTTCTCTTTGCCAACCAAGTTCAAGCTTCGATAAGAGACGAAGCCCAAGTATACATGATGTTAGCTTCCCTGGAAGTAGAGAGCAACCCTCCTGATATCGCCAGTGTGCCTGTTGTGCAGGAATTTCCTGAAGTGTTCCCGGGTGATGTTTATAACTTACCCCCAGAGAGAGATGTTGAGTTTACCATAGACTTAGTGCCTGGCACTGGGCCAATCTCCATAGCACCCTATAGAATGTCTCCTCTAGAGTTAGCTAAGTTGAAGGAACAGTTGGAGGACCTGATGAAGAAGCAGTTCATTAGGCCGAGTGTGTCTCCGTGGGGAGCACCTGTGTTGTTGGTGAAAAAGAAGGAAGGTAGTATGAGGTTGTGTGTCGACTTTCGACAGCTCAACAAGGTGACCATAAAGAATCGGTATCCCCTCCCTAGGATTGATGATCTTATGGACCAGTTGATGGGCGCTTGCATCTTTTCAAAGATAGATTGAGGTCAGGGTACCATCAGATTCGGGTTAAGTCTGAGGATATCCCGAAGACAGCGTTTAGGACGCGATATGGTCACTATGAGTACTTGGTTATGCCCTTCGGTGTGACCAATGCTCCTGCGGTCTTCATGGACTACATGAACAAGACCTTTCACCCTTACTTGGATAAGTTTGTGGTGGTGTTCATAGATGTCATCTTAGTGTACTCCAAGAGTAAGGAGGAACATGAGAAACACCTGAGGGTTGTCTTGCAGACCCTTAAGGAAAAGCAGTTGTATGCTAAGTTTGTCTAAGTGTGAGTTCTGGTTAGAGGAAGTGAGCTTCTTAGGACATGTCATCTCTAAGGGTGGTATAGCAGTGGACCCAGCTAAGGTAGAGACGGTGCTCCAGTGGGAAGCACCAAAGTCTGTAACCGAGATTGGGAGTTTCTTGGGGTTAGCCGAGTACTATAGGCGGTTCATAGAAGGTTTCTCTAAGATAGCTTTACCCTTAACCCGTCTCACCAAGAAGGAATAGTTGTTTGTGTGGGACTCTAAGTGTGAAGAGAGTTTCCAAACCCTTAAGGATAGGTTGACATCAGCACCAGTGTTAGTTTTGCCAGATCCTAGTGAACCCTTCGTAGTTTACTGCGATGCTTCTAAGCAAGGGTTAGATGGTGTGCTGATGCAGAACGGTAAGGTAGTTGCTTACGCTTCTAGGCAGTTAAAAACCCATGAGAAGAACTACCCTACCCATGACCTAGAGCTAGGAGCTGTGGTATTTGCCTTAAAGATCTGGAGGCATTACTTGTATGGAGCAAGGTTTGAGGTCTTTAGTGATCATAAGAGTTTGAAATATCTTTTTGATCAGAAGGAGCTAAATATGAGGCAGCGTAGGTGGATGGAGTTTTTAAAGGACTATGACTTCGAGCTGACCTATCACCCAGGAAAGGCCAATGTGGTGGCCGATGCCTTGAGTAGGAAAACCCTGCATGTCTCCGCTTTGATGGTTAGGGAGATGGATCTGATTGAGGAGTTTAGAGACCTTAGTCTAGCTTGTGAGTTTACCCCTAAGAGTATTAGGCTTGGTACCTTGAAGGTTACCAACAGTCTGATGGATCAGATTAGAGAGGGTCAGAAGTTAGATAAGTTTCTCTTAGACCAGCGAGAGTTACTCGCTCAGGGTAGAGATCTAAGTTTTAAGGATGGCAGTGATGACATCTTGAGGTTTAAGGATAGAGTTTGTGTGCCAGATGTTCCGGCACTTAGAAAGTTGATCTTAGAAGAAGGACATAGGAGTGGATTGAGTACCCATGTGCCACTAAGATGTATCAAGACCTTAAGAGGATGTTTTGGTGGCCTAGGATGAAAATGGATGTAGCTGAGTTTGTGTATGCGTGCTTAGTTTGTCAGAAGGCTAAGATCGAGCATCAGAGGCCTTCGGGTAAGTTGTAACCTTTGAGTATCCCAGAATGGAAATGAGATAGCATCTCCATGGATTTTGCGTCTGGACTCCCTAGGACTCCAGCTGGTTTTGAGGCGATTTGGGTTGTTGTGGATAGACTGACTAAGTCTGCCCATTTCATTCCGATGAACATGGAGTATCCATTGGAGAAGTTAGCTAAGCTGTACATCAAGGAGATAGTTAGGCTTCATGGTGTACCCTCTAGCATAGTTTCAGATAGAGACCTGAGGTTTACTTCTAGGTTTTGGAATAGTTTGCAAGAGGCTTTAGGGATAAAGCTTAGGCTTAGTTCAGCTTACCACCCACAGACTGATGGGCAGTCTGAGCAGACCATCCAGCCCTTAGAGGACTTGTTGAGGGCTTGTGTGTTAGAGCAGTCAGGAAGTTGGGACAAGTTTTTGCCCCTAATAGAGTTTACCTACAACAACAGTTTCCATTCCAGCATTGGGATGGTGCCTTACGAGGCTCTGTATGGGAGGAGATGTAGGACACCCTTGTGTTGGAGTGAACCTAGTGATAGTGTGGTGCTAGGACCAGAGATAGTCCAGGAAACAACAGAAAAGATTAAGTTGGTTCAGGAAAAGATGAGAGTTGCACAGAGTGGGCAAAAGAGCTATCATGATAAAAGGAGGAAGGCACTCGAATTCTAGGAAGGCGATCATGTATTCTTGAGAGTTACCCCGACGACTGGGGTTGGTAGAGTGATGAAGGCGAGGAAACTTACTCCGAGGTTCATTGGTCCTTACCAAATCCTCAAAAGAGTCGGCGAAGTCGCCTACCAAATAGCCTTGCCACCGTTCTTGTCAAATCTCCACAATGTTTTTCATGTTTCTCAACTCAGAAAGTACATCCACGACCCTAGTCATGTGATAGTTCCCGACACAATACAGTTAAAAGAGAACTTGACATTTGAGGTGTTACCCCTTCGAGTCTAGGATAGGAGGGTGAAGCAGCTAAGAGGCAAAGAGATTCCCTTGGTTAAAGTGGTTTGGAGCAGGGCAACTGAGGAAAGCGCTACCTAGGAGCTCGAGAGCTAGATGATGGAGGCGTACCCGCATCTTTTCGTTTGAGGTACATAGAAATTTCGAGGACGAAATTTTTATAAGGGGGTGGAATTGTAACACCCCATTTTTCGTGAAATGTTTTTATAAAGCTAGTTTTATTAATTTAAAAAATGTTGGTTAAGGGCTAAGTGGGATTTTAGCTTAAAAGTCCCTTTCTGGTACATGAGCACGCCCGTGCTCATTATCCAGCACGCTCGTGCTTAAAGTCAGAAGCGTGTTTCTGATTTTAAGTTGAGCACGACCGTGCTCAATAGTAAGCACGTCCGTGCTCATTGCGCTGACCGCGTCTCGGTGACGCTAAGTTTAGCACAACCGTGCTCAGGTGCAGCCTTTATAAAGTTGGCACAGAAACCGAGGGTGATGCGAAAACCCTACTTTTGTTGGCAGCCGTCACCAGTATCGGCCAGAGCTATCTCATTCCCTATTTCCTCTCCTTCCATTGTTATAGTGGAGTTTTGGAAGCCGTTTGGGAAGCCAGTTTGGTCTGTGGTAGTCTAGAGGTAACGTTCCCTTCCTTTGTGTTTTCCTTTTCATAATGGTTTGAATAGGAAACTAATATCTGTGTTTCGGTTTGGCTAAGGCTGTGTTGAGTTGAGCCGCTTGGGGAACCGTGACCAATTGCTTTAGGAGCTTACGTTGGAGCGACCTTCAATCCAGGTATGGGGAGAAGTGGGATTGTATTCATTAGGCAGTGGGTAGTGTAAGGTAACGGGGTTCCCATGACCCCGGTATTGTTGTATGCATGTTTGTTATAATATGGTGTTTAATCTGAGATAATATGTTTCTGGTTGTTTTAGTGTTATATGCCTATGCACATGATGGTTGCTTATGAATATGATGCTATGTTATTATTGACATAATGATGTTGAATGGTTGATCGTTGTTGTAGTTGCTGTTATGATGAGTATAATGTTGATAAAATGGTTTAATTGGATAATTAGGTTTAATAAACGTGTTAACTTTAGGAGTTTAATCCCTAAATCAATTGGTTAAGATTCGGTTATTGTTCCTGCCCAAAACAGCGTTGTCGTGCAATGAGCACGATCGTGCTGAACAGGGAGCACGACTGTGCTCCCATTTGAATTCTGGAAAACAACCGCACTGTTCAGCACGGCCGTGCAGGTCAAACAGCACGACCGTGCTGAGTGTGAAGCACGACCGTGCTGAGTGTGAAGCACGACCGTGCTTCACTTAAAAGGGCAGCACGCCCTCACGTGTCTAAACACGACTGTGCTGGGGTTTAAGCACGACCGTGCTAACCCCTCTTGGACAGAAACAGAATTAAATGACTTAAGGGGTTTTAAACCCCATTCCCCTATGATGATAAGTTGAGATAACTAATCAAAGAGAAAGATTAGGCAACCTGGTTATTAATTATATAAGATAATTAAGATAATCAAATGTTAAGTCGGTATCCGTTGGGTTACCGCACGTTGATAAGTCGAAGCCTTGGGTGTTTATTGACCCGAGCACGTTGAGTTGAACCTTGGTGCTTAATGGCCAAGGGAGCCTTGACCCCATGGTTTGGGTCTAAGGTTACGTTCAATGTTGATGTTAAAGTCTTGGGAGCTTCATGGCGCAAACAAGGAGGTTGTTGAGATTGTTTGTTGTTGTGTCATTTGCATAGAGCATTGGAGTTGTTGATGGGGGAGATTCGACATAGGGGAGATCGCCCGAGAGTACGGTGATCTGGCCATCCACGGTAGGTCACCCATGGTTTGGTGACCAAGGCCCCCCGTGATGAGGCATCCCCGGTTTGATGCGTTGGCTATCCATGGGGTTCACCCAAGGTTTGGTGAGCTGCCGGTGTTTGTGCTTTTATGGCCAATACGAATATGTAACTCCAAAGTCGTTCATCTTGAGTTAGTTTGGATCCACATGCATAGTTGGAGTAGCGGAGTAGTTGATGCATTGCATAGCATATCATACTTGGTTGATATAGTACTGTTGGATGTTGATGTATGCCCATGTTGTACGTTTACCTTGCTTACTATTCCCGTGCTGTATATGTTTACATGAATCTTACCTTGCAGAGGATGACGAGCAGCCTGGAGAGGAGTGACTCTGAGGAGCCGCCACTCATTGTAGGGTTGTTCTTGAGTTTAGTTAGTCTGTTTTTCAGTTGTATTCCGAGGATGTATTTTTCCGGAACGGTTATACCAGCTCTGAATTGTGACATCGGGGTTGGATAGTTGTTATTATGTTTATTTGTTTAAAACTTGATTTATATTTTCCGTAGTTGTAAACTGGTTCATGTGGGACTTTTCTACCCATGGACAATTGTTTATTTTATTCAATAATTGCATGTTTTATTTTTAATTTTCTTTTGTAATAATTGCCTTATAACATGCTGGGTAGAAGGGTGTCCACAGGCTGGGTTGTCAAAATTAGAGATCAATCAAAATTTGGCCCAGCCCAACCCCGCCCAAAAATTTACTGGCCCGAGATGGGCCGAGCCAACCTTTTGGCCCGAGATGTTCCAAGATAAAAAAATATATAAATAAATATTTATAAGAAAATGAAAAATAGAAAGGAAAAGTGCAAAAGATGAAACTCTTTTAGCTGGGACATAGAGCTAGCTTGTGCAAGTTTCTTCACTTGCATTGAGTCGGATAGAGAAGCCTGCGGTGCAATAGCCTTTTCCCTATATAGGGTCTTCGATAAGATAAACTAAGGGCAAGCTTCTAAGCTCCCAAACAAATACAACACATACATATTGGATGATGGGCATATAGTAAAGGCTGATAGTGTGAATATTATTAATTTGTCATCCAAATTTGTGGGGAATTACTTCATACACCAAAATATGTCTTTATATTCATTAATCATTTGTGGACTACTGAACTGGATGCATTCATATATTAATATATGGTACATTAATATATTAATTGTGGATGTATGCCTTGACAGATACATGTATTTTGATGAATGACAAAGGTATTCAAGTCTAAGGACTAAAGTGCAAAAAGCGGAAAAGTGTGAAGCAAGCAAGCAAGCATAAGGGGTAAAATGGGAATTTTACTATTTGTATTGTTTGTTTTAGAATTATATGTAAATGGTAAGTAGGGTTCTCAAATTAATAATGGTCACACACACACACACACACACATTTAACATGTGCTTAAAAGCCTTATCATATGGTTAAATGATTTTTAACATGTATTTTAAAACTGACAATTATTTAAGTTTAATTGGGCAATCATTTCCTTAATTGTCAAGTTTTTTGAAATTCAATATGATACCACCATAATCGATTATAAAATCGATTATGGTATTCCTATAATCGATTATGAGTCGTGGTTAAATGACTTTAATTAGTGTTAATGAGCAATTATGATATTAAAGCCGTTGAGTTCAAATTTTGAAATAGAATAATCAATTATTGAAATTGGATAATCGATTATGACCTTGCTGACTTTCAATGAGCTTCAAATAGAAACACTGTAATCGATTATGTAATCGATTATAGCTTTTTATGTAAAAGTCAGTAACCTCATAATTGATCAATGAAATCGATTATAGCCTTTTGTGAAAAAGTCAGTGACCTCATAATCGATTAGTATAATCGATTATGCCTATTCTGTCCATATGCGTGCTTCCTGAAAAAACTTTAAATAATCGATTATAGCTTTTAAATAATCGATTATTACGCGACAAAAATGAATTTTAAGAGGCTTAACCTAATTTCATTTTGAACCTTCACCTGTTTTCTATAAATAGGAGTATAGGCAGCCTTGCCTCAGACACAACATACTATACTCTGCTATTTTACTCTGTGCTAAAACTCTGATCGATTTTCAATATACTATTTCATCTCTTGCACTTACACTTGACCATATTGCTTTGAGAATTCTATACACCATATAGGTGTTGCTGTATTTACGCTTTAAATTGTATTTCTTATCTACACTTTTGAGTGCTTTCTCATTGTAATTCGTTTAAAGTTTCTCTAAGTGAGTGTGATCTCACGAACTGTTTTTGAGACTCTTGCACAAGGGATAGTACGTCCTGTGATTTGTGTTAAGGGTGCTCTAATTTGTAAAGGTTCTAGTTTAGGCTGTTTTTAAAAACTAGAGTTGATTGGAAACCCTTGGTCGTATTGCCTTGGGGACTGGACATAGGCCACTTGGGTAGTAGTGTGGCCGAACCATGATACATCGTTGTGTCATCTTCTTCTCTTATCTCTTTACTTTTCCGCAACGCTTTTATACATCTTAAGCTTTATTTCATAACGTTTATCATTAATCTATCGCTTCACGAAAACCGTTTTTAAGTGTTGTTTAAATTAGCAAAAGTTTTCAAAAATCAATTCACACACAATTCACCCTCTTCTTGTATTTGAGGTCACTTGTTAACAAGTGGTATCAGAGCTTAACTCTTGGATATAAAGGACGAAACCGTCTCAAGAGGAAAGATGACTTCAAATAGTTTTTGTAATGAGGGTAATTCAGTAAACAGACCTCAATCGTTCGATGGTGAGGGGTATGGTTATTGGAAAGAAAGAATGCAAATCTTTTTGGAAGCCTCTGATATTGAAATTTGGGATGCTGTGGAAAATGGTCCATTTGTCCCCAAGCACGAAGTTGATGGTGCTTCGGTGGATAAACCAAAAACCCTTTGGACCGAAGAGGAAAAGAAAAAGGTCCAATACAATTTGAAAGCTAGGAATATCATCACCTCAGCTTTAAGCTACGATGAGTTCTATAGGGTCTCAAATTGCAAGACCGTTAAGGAAATGTGGGACACCCTTGAATTGACCCATGAAGTTACTACCGAGGTCAAAAGGGCTAGGATGAACACATTAACCCCTGAGTATGAGCTATTTAGGATGAAACAGGGTGAAAGCATACAATATATGCAAAAACGTTTCACTCATATAATAATTCATCTTAGGGCTCTTGGGAAAGTGTTTAATAATGAAGATTCAATAAATAAAGTTTGTAGATGTTTAAATAGAAGTTGGTAACCCAAAGTAACTGCGATTTCTTAATCACGTGATCTAACGTCTATGCCTTTGGCAACTCTATTTGGTAAATTGCAGGAAAATGAACTTGAGTTGAACCGCCTCATAGAAAGTGAGGAAAGTGACAAGAAAAAGAAAGGGCTTGCTCTTAAGGCAAGTATAAGTGAAACAAATGAGGAAGTTGAACCGCCTCATAGAAAGTGAGGAAAGTGACAAGAAAAAGAAAGGGCTTGCTCTTAAGGCAAGTATAAGTGAAACAAATGAGGAAAATAGTGACTTTGATGAACTTGATGAGCTTGGTGAAGGAGATGAGAACATGAGTTTAATGGTACGAAAATTTAAGAGATTTATGAGGAACAAAGGCAAAACACAACTAACCTTTATCCCTCAAACGAAAGTTGATGGAGAGGGAACCACTTACGTGCCAACATGCTTCAACTATAAAAAGAAAGGTCATATAAGGCCCAAGTGTCCTCTAAGTCAAAAGAAGAATGACAAATTTGAAAAGAGACCACAAAAGGATAGAAAAGGAAGGATAGCATACATTGCTTGGGAAAACAATGACATGGACTCCTCCGATGAATCCGACAACAAGGAAGCAAACCTTCACCTTATAGCCAATCATGAGTATGACGAGGATGAGGTAACTGATAATGAAATTGAAAATGAATTGTCATATGATGATTTACTTGTTGCATGTGAAGAGTTGAATAATGAAAGCAGGCGTCTTCGAAAAATCATTTTATCTTCAAAGAAAACTATTTCTAGTCTTGAAACAAAAATAGATTTATTAAATAAAGAAATGGAGGCTATCAAGGAAAAGCAGGTTCTTTCAAACAAAACCTCATCATGCTTATCATGTGAAAACAATATAAATGAAGTTTCAACATGCAATGAATGTAATGTTTTGAAAAACAAAATTGAGGACTTCTATGATATTCTTGCAAAATTCACAAATGGGAGAGACAATCTCAATGTTTTGTTAGGAAACCAAAAAGGAACTTATGATAAAGCTGGTTTGGATTATCACCCTAAATTACATGAAAAATCTTTTAAAAAGGGCAATACGCCCAAAGCTAACTCTCAAGGACCCAACATAATTTCGGTACCAAAAGTTAAAACTTGAAACTGTTTTGTAGGTGTGCTTGAAAGCAAGGAACACAAATTGGTATCTTGACAGTGGATGCTCCAAGCACATGATGGGAGATAAAAACAAGTTCTCCTCACTCACACCCAAAAAGGGTGGATTTGTTTTCTATGGTGACAACAACAAAGGTAGAATCTTGGGAATTGGAACGGTTGGTAAGAGTCCAAATCCCATCATTGAAAATGTCTTGTATTTTGAAGGTCTAAAACATAATCTTTTGGGTATCAGCCAACTTTTGATAAAAACTTCAACGTTGTTTTTGATAACTCGAAATGCACGGTCATAGATTCTAATAATCAAACTAAATTAATTGGACAAAGAATTGAAAACATCTGTATGGTATGCTTGGATGACCTACATTCAAATGATGTATGTGTGAATATATGCCTTGACAGGTAATTTAAGTTTTGATGAATGACAAAAGGGAAAGGTCCAGAAGGACTAAATTGCAAAAAGCGGAAAGCTATAAAGAAAGCAGGAACAAGGGGCAAAATGGGAATTTCAGTATTTGTATTGGATGTTTTAGAAAAAGTGTGTAAATGGTAAGTAGAGTTCTCAATTTAATATTGGTCTCACACACACTTTTTAACATGTGCCTAAAACATTTTAAACATGTTTAAATCTGACAATTAATTGTACTTAACGAGTAATCAAAATATTAATTGTTAAGTTTTTCAAATTCAAATGTGCTTCGAGCCATAATCGATTATGTGAAACCAATAATCGATTATGATATGTATTAAAAGGCTTTAAATGAGTTTAATGAGTAATTATGTTATTAAAGCCGTTGAGTTTGAATTTTGAAATAGAATAATCGATTATGTGAAATGTATAATCGATTATGTCTTTCTGGCTTTCAAAGTGCTTCAAACAGAAACCCCGTAATCGATTATATAATCGATTATAGCTTTTTATATGAAAGTCAGTGGACTCGTAATCGATTAGTATAATCGATTATGCCTATTCTGTCAAAGTGAGCGCTTCCTGAAATTGGTTTAAATAATCGATTATGAGAATGTAATAATCGATTATGCTGTGATAAAAATGAATTTTTAGAGGCTTGACCTAATTTCTTTTGAACCTTCACCTTTCTAATATAAAAGCAAAGTTAGGCAGCCATCAGAAAAAAGAGAACACTGCAATATTCTCTGTGTTAAAACTCTGAAAACCATTTTCTCTATTATCTTCTCTTGCACTATCACTTTGACCATATTATATTAATTGGGCTTCAATTTGTTTTTATCAGCACTATTAAGAGTGCATATTTGTTGGTAAGAGTCGTGTGACTCAAACCCTTCTTTTCTACACCATTATTACAAGAGAGGTGATATCTCTTGTGGTGTTGTCTTGGATGTGATTTCCAAGTGTTTACAAGGGAGGTGATATTCCTTGTGATTTACAAGAGAGGTGATATCTCTTGTAGTGTTTCTTGGATGTGAATTCCAAGTGTTTACAAGGGAGGTGATATTCCTTGTGGTTGACAAGAGAGGTGATATCTCTTGGGTTATTGTCTTGAGGCTCTTTCACTGGGGGAGGTGATATCCCTGGTCTGTGAGGAGTGCTCTGTTTTGTAAAGGTTCTAGTTGATCCTGTTAAAAACTAGAGTTGATTGAAAACCCTTGGTCGTATTGCCTTGGGGACTGGATGTAGGCCACGTGGGTAGTCTGTGGCCGAACCAGGATATATTGTTGTGTTCATCCTCTTTCCCTATCCTTTTTATATTTCCACATTTTATTTATCACGCTTTAATTTCAAACGTTTTATTTTTTATAAAGTGCCTTAATTTGAAAAGAACCTTTTATCTGCTGCAATTTCTGTTTATATTTTAAAAGGGCTTTTTGAGTTAACGAAAAAGATTTCATCTTTATTTTAAAACCCAATTCACCCCCCTCTTGGGTGATGGTTGCCACGGCCAACAAGTGGTATCAGAGCTTCGGCTCTGGTTAGTAGCTTAACAGCTTAGAGTTAAGATCCTTTTTGGCAACCTTTTTAAGTTTTCCAAAATGTATGGTTTTGAAATTGACAAACCACCATTCTTTGATGGTGAGAATTACATTTATTGGAAAATGAGAATTGAAATTTTTATACAGTCAATTGATGTCGACTTATGGGATATTGGAGTTCATGGACTCATTCTCAAACCCAAAGAACATCAGACTGAGTTTGATAAAAACTGTTTTTGCTTGAATCTCAAAGCTATGCAAATTCTTCGGAACTGTCTATGCGATGATGCTTATTAGAAAATCAAAAATTGCGATTGTGCCAAGGATATTCCGAATGTGCTTGATTATAATTACCTTGTCACTAATACTTTTGGGAATGAAAGCAATTTCAGGAAATGGCAAAATTCAATGGAGAAAAGATATCCTCAAGAAAATGCCAAGAAAAAGAAGGACCACAAAAGCAAAGAGCTAATGGTCAAGAAAATAGAAACCACACTCCAAGCAACTCAAAGAAATTTGGAGGTAATCAACTCTGAACTCGATCCTTTGAATGATGAACGATCACATGCATACAATGATTTGTATGATAAATTGATGAGTTTAGAAAATAACAATTTGAATTGCTTGAAAAGTATCTCATCTATTGAAATTGATATAGAAAATTTAAAGAAGGAATATACTTTTCTTGATGAAGAAAATAGTGTGAAACTTGAATCCTCTTCATATTTTGAAAATTGCAAAATCCTTGATAATCAAGTTGAGGAATTACTTCAAGAAATTGATAAAGAAAATAATTCCACATGTGTACAACCTTCATATAAAAATTGTTTTATGAAAAATAAAAGGGATGTAACATGTAACTATTGTGGAAGAATAGGACATATTTCTCATATGTGCAATTATAAGAAAAATATTTATATGAGAAATAAAGTTGTTTGGGTGTCTAAAGGCACAAATAATTTGTCCACTAACCTTCAAGGACCCAATATGAAATGGGTACCAAAAGGTCTCTCTGGTTCCTCAAATTTGCAGGAAAAATCAAAGCTTGAGAAACATTCTAGCTCGTATAAGGAATTGACATCAAGAAGAATGCTTCACAACTCTGATATTGCAATCACGACATATAGAAGCAAAGATCGCTTGATGAATAACTCAAACAAGGGCAAGATTGATGATGCAAAAGGTAGATCCAAGATCAAACAAAAGTGGGTAAGAAAGGATAGTCTTGTGAATCTACATAACAAGGTTTTCTCCCAAGAGATCGACGAAGTTCTGAAAAATTCGAGCAATAATCGATTACCAAAAGAGATAATCGATTATTATCAACAAGTGAGTGAGTCTAAAATCGATTATGATAATTGATTCCATGCGAAAGGGGGAGAAACCACAAAAGTCAGAATGCCTCTAATCGATTAGCATAATCGATTATGCAAGCGGGTATCTTTCCAGAAGAGTCAAAATCGATTACATAATCGATTATGCATGGTAGAACCTTTTACATGATTAACTCTTCAAAATTATTTGAAAGGGATCTTTTATCTTTATACATTCTTCTCTCCAATGCTTTAGAAAATTGAAATATTATTTTGAAAAATTATTTTAGAAAGGGGGAGAATCATTTGCATGCTTAAGGGAAATAATCATACACTTGCAAAAGGGGGAATTATTTTCTTTTACTATCCTGGCACTTGCTTCCGCATACATGGTTGAATTACACTGATGCCTACATATACTGTTTGACTATATTTATTACTCTGGATATATGTCTTGCTTTATTTGCTTTTCCCGCTTTTTGATAATGCCAAAAGGGGGAGAGTTATCTGAATGCATGATTCAGGGGGAGTGGATTTGAATGTATGCATAGAGTGAGGGGGAGCAGAGCAAACTGCGCTTAGAACTTAGAACTCTGATATATTTGCTTGAACTGCTCTAACCCTATCTTTCTAGCAAATCCCTCCTGAGATGTTTGTCATCATCAAAAAGGGGGAGAATGTGAATATATGCCTTGACAGGTACTTTAAGTTATGATGAATGACAAAAGGGAAAGGTCCATAAGGACTAAATTGCAAAAAGAGGAAAGCGATAAAGAAAGCAAGCACAAGGGGCAAAATGGGAATTTTAGTATTTGTATTGGATGTTTTAGAAAAAGTGTGTAAATGGTAAGTACAGTTCTCAATTTAATATTGGTCTCACACACACACTTTTAAACATGTGCCTAAAACATTTTAAACATGTTTAAATCTGACAATTAATTGTGCTTAATGAGTCATCAAAATATTAATTGTTAAGTTTTTCAAATTCAAATGTGCTTCGAGCCATAATCGATTATGTGAAACCAATAATCGATTATGATATGTATTAAAAGGCTTTAAATGAGTTTAATGAGTAATTATGTTATTAAAGCCGTTGAGTTTGAATTTTGAAATAGAATAATCGATTATGTGAAATGTATAATCGATTATGTCTTTCTGGCTTTCAACGTGCTTCAAACAGAAAACCCGTAATCGATTATGTAATCGATTATAGCTTTTTATATGAAAGTCAGTGGACTTGTAATCGATTAGTATAATCGATTATGCCTATTCTGTCAAAGTGAGCGCTTCCTGAAATTGGTTTAAATAATCGATTATGAGAATGTAATAATCGATTATGCTGCGATAAAAATGAATTTTTAGAGGCTTGACCTAATTTCTTTTGAACCTTCACCTTTCTAATATAAAAACAAAGTTAGGCAGCCATCAAAAAAAAGAGAACACTGCAATATTCTGTGTTAAAACTCTGAAAACCATTTTCTCTATTATCTTCTCTTGCACTATCACTTTGACCATATTATATTGAGAGTTCTACACACCATATAGGTGTTATTGTAATTGGGCTTCAATTTGTTTTTGTTAGCACTATTAAGAGTGCATATTTGTTGGTAAGAGTCGTGTGACTCAAACCCTTCTTTTCTACACCATTATTACAAGAGAGGTGATATCTCTTGTGGTGTTGTCTTGGATGTGATTTCCAAGTGTTTACAAGGGAGGTGATATTCCTTGTTGTTTACAAGAGAGGTGATATCTCTTGTGGTGTTTCTTGGATGTGATTTCCAAGTGTTTACAAGGGAGGTGATATTCCTTGTGGTTGACAAGAGAGATGATATCTCTTGGGTTATTGTCTGGAGGCTCTTTCACTGGGGGAGGTGATATCCCTGGTCTGTGAGGAGTGCTCTGTTTTTTAAAGGTTCTAGTTAATCCTGTTAAAAACTAGAGTTGATTGAAAACCCTTGGTCGTATTGCCTTGGGGACTGGATGTAGGCCACGTGGGTAGTCTGTGGCCGAACCAGGATATATTGTTGTGTTCATCCTCTTTCCCTATCCTCTTTACATTTCCACATTTTATTTATCGCGCTTTAATTTCAAACATTTTATTTTTTATAAAGCGCCTTAAGTTGAAAAGAACCTTTTATCCTCTGTGATTTCTGTTTATATTTTAAAAGGGCTTTTTGAGTTAACGAAAAAGATTTCATCTTTATTTTAAAACCCAATTCACCCCCCTCTTGGTGATGGTTGCCACGGCCAACAGATGTTGTCTAATTAGCAAAGAGGATGAAACTTGGCTATGGCATAGGAGGATGGCCCATATTCACATGGACCATCTTAATAAGTTAGTTCGCAAGGACTTAGTAATTAGTTTACCAAAGCTCCGTTTTGAAAAAGACAAGATGTGTGATGCTTGTCAAAAAGGAAAAACAAGTAAATGCCTCTTTCAAAACTCAAAATGTTGTTTCTACAAACCGGCCTTTACAGCTTTTACATATGGATTTGTTTGGTCCATCTAGAACCATGAGCTTTGGTGGTAATTACTATGCGCTTGTTATTGTGGATGACTGTTCTCGTTTTACATGGGCATTATTTATTCCTCATAAAAATGATGCTTTCGGTGTATTTCGTAAACTTGCCAAGGTTATTCAAAACAAGACGGGATTAAACATTGTAACTATCCGAAGTGATCATGGTGGTGAGTTCCAAAATGAGGCATTTGAGGCCTTTTGTACTGAAAATGGAATCGGGCATAACTTTTCCTCACCAAGGACTCCCCAACAAAATGGGGCAGTGGAAAGGAAAAATAGGTCTCTAGTAGAGCTAGCGAGGACGATGCTCAATGAGACCAACCTTCCTAAGTATTTCTGGGCAGACGCGGTAAGCACCATATGCTATGTGATGAATAGAGTCCTCATAAGTCCTATTATGAAACAAACGCCCTATGAAATTTACAAGGAAAGGAAGCCTAACATCTCCCACTTTCACGTATTCGGATGTAAGTGCTTTGTTTTAAATAATGGTAAAGATAACCTTGGTAAGTTTGATGCTAAAGCTGATGAAGGTATATTTCTTGGATATTCCAATTCTAGTAAAGCTTTTCGAATCTATAATAAAAGAACTATGACCATTGAAGAATCTGTGCATGTGTCTTTTGATGAGACTAACCCTAAAATTGTAGTAGAGGAAAGTGTTGACGATGTTGCAGAAATTTTGGGAAACACCTATCTTGAGGAGAAAAGCACTCAAGAGAAGGACATTATTGATCAACCACCTCCACAAGAAGAAGAGACACCCCATTACTATCTTCCAAAAGAATGGAGAACATCTAGATACCATCCTCTTGACAACATAATAGGTGATATATCAAAGGGGGGTAACAACTCGACACTCCCTTAATCAAATATGTCATTACATGGCTTTCGTTTCTCAAATTGAACCTAAGAATGTTGATGAAGCCATAGTAGATGAACTTGGACACTTGCCATACAAGAAGAATTAAACCAATTTGAAAGAAATGATGTTTGGGAATTAGTCCCTAAGCCTAAAAACCATTAGTAATTGGAACTAAGTGGGTTTTTCGTAACAAGCTAGATGAAAATGGAATAATAATTAGAAACAAAGCTAGACTTGTTGCTAAGGGATATAACCAACAAGAGGGCATAGACTTTGATGAAACCTATGCTCTCGTAGCTAGACTAGAGGCTATACGTATGCTTCTTGCTTTTGCTTGCATCATGGATTTCAAACTTTTTCAAATGGATGTCAAAAGCGCCTTCTTAAATTTTATTCAAGAAGAGGTTTATGTGGATCAACCTCCTAGTTTTACAAATTTTGAATTTCCAAACCGTGTTGTCAAACTGAAAAAGGCTTTGTATGGTTTAAAGCAAGCTCCTAGGGCATGGTATGAACGCCTAAGTAAATTTTTACTTGAAAATGGTTTTCAAAGAGGAAAAGTTGATACCACACTGTTTATTAAAAACAAAAAGCATGACATTTTACTTGTGCAAATATATGTGGACGAAATAACTTTTGGTGCCACTAACAAAGCTTTGTGCAAGGGTTTCTCAAAATATATGCAAAGCGAATTTGAAATGTCAATGATGGGGGAGCTCAACTACTTTCTTGGGTTGCAAATCAAGCAATCAAAGGAAGGAATTTTCATCAACCAATCGAAATATTACAAAGAGCTTCTTAAGAAGTTTGGGATGACCAATTCAAAAAATCTATCCACTCCCATGAGCACATCCTGTTATCTTGACAAGGATGAAAATGGTAAATCCGTCGACATAAGTAAGTATAGAGGTATGATAGGCTCTCTCCTTTATCTTACTGCTAGTCGCCCTGACATCATGTTTAGTGTTTGCATGTGTGCACGGTTTCAATAGAACCCAAAAGAATCACATCTCGCCGCGGTTAAAACGCATAATGAGATACCTCATTGGCACACAAAACATGGGTTTATGGTACCCTAAAGGGGCATATTGCACCCTAATTGGATATTCGGACTCTGATTTTGCGGGTTGCAAATTAGACCGAAAGAGCACTAGTGGAACTTGTCACTTACTAGGAAATTCTTTAGTTTCTTGGCATAGCAAGAAGCAAGCAAGTGTGGCTTTATTCACAGCCGAAGCGGAATACGTTGCGACAGGTAGTTGTTGTGCACAAAATCATTTGGATGAAGCAATAGTTAAATGATTATGGAATTAGTCTTAACACTGTTCCCATAAAATGCGACAACACAAGTGCCATAAACCTCACTAAGAATCCTGTGTATCACTCAAGGACTAAACACATTGAAATTAGACACCATTTTATTAGGGATCATGTTCAAAAAGGGGATTGCATGATTGAATTTGTTGAAACATCTAAACAACTCGCAGATATTTTTACAAAACCCCTACAGAAAGAAAGCTTCTTTTTCATAAGAATTGAATTAGGGATTTTGAACCAGTCATGCATCAATTAATTTCTGCATAAACACACCTTGTTATTTGCTAATGTCTTTATTAAGTGTGCAGACAGAAAGAGCATAATCGATTATGCCAAATTGAAAATTTCAGTCCACAAACACAGAGAGGCCATAATCGATTATCATAATCGATTACGCATTCACAGACTTTTTGGGTCAGCGTGGACAGAAGAGTGGTAATCGATCAGTGTAATCGATTACACAACAATTTCAAAATTCCAGAAGGTGACTAATCGATTATATAATCGATTAGTGTTCATCAATGTTCATCCATAGTTGATTTTCTGATGAAGAACCCAGAAAATAATCGATTACATAATCGATCATGCGAAGCTGAAGGGTTGGCGCCAAAACCACACGGGCAGGATCCAGCCAATCAGGAGCTGCCATGTCATCAAAATAATCAATTATTGAGGTAGGAGTAATCGATTATGACGCGAGTTTATAAGGTAAAACTCGAAACCCTAGCGTCATTTGCACGAGTTTTGCGCCCCTATCATCATTTTTCTTTGGTTTTCTACTCAAAAAACTCTACTATTTTCAAAACTCTTCAACCCTACTCAACTCCAATCATCATCATGCCTCCTAAACGCCAAAGAACTGCAGTAATCAATCCTGGTCCACTTACACAAGAACAAGTGGATAAATGGTTTACTAATGGGGATCAGTTAGCAACCTTCAAGAGCACATACATTGGCAAAGAGATTCAGAAACCTCGTTTTCTGGACATTAAATTGATGAGGAAGAGCAATTTCAAGTTTTTGGAATATTAGGATTTTGCGGAAATCACTGAGTTCCTGTCTCAATCAAAGGATATTTATCCGGACTTAGTAAAGGTATTTTATTGCAACCTTAGGCTAGTTGATGGAGTTTTAATTTCTGAAGTTTGTGGGAAACCCATTCGTCTCACTGATGAGGCATTTGGAAGAATTATTGGCTTGCCTTCTGATGGCACCTATGCCACTGCTGAGGGTCCTGCTGCGGAACCCTTGGTAAATGAGTTTGCTAAAATTCAGGCCATTAAGGATGTCTTAATTGATCCTTCAGATGCAAATGACAAAGAAATAACTGGTGGTCAAATGAAAGTGCAAAGTAGGTTGTTGCACTATGTGGTAGCTAGGCTTTTATTTCCTAGACGTCATAATTTTTCACAGTTATTAAGAATGGATGTTGTTGTGTTATGGCTGCTGGAAAAGAAAAAGAAAATAAATTGGGCTGGCTTGGTCATGCAGCATATGTATGACAATCGGGGTAGTGCTGATTTGCTCTATGGTCACCTGTGACCAGCATCATTAGGCATGTTAGGGTTAACCTCACTGGAGAGGCTAAGTTGGATTATAAGAAATTCCATGCCATGATGAAGGAGGGTACAATTAACCAGATGGGAATCATGGCACGAGGTGGAGATTGGGAATACAAACCCAAAGGATGGAAATGGCGTGCAAATCAATCAACTAGCACTGATGGAGCATCATCTTCATAGGCACCTCCTGCTACAGCCTCACTAGAAATGATGGCTTTACTTGAGAGCATTCTTGCTGAGGTTCGGGTGAACACCACGGAGATCCGAGCAAACTCTACGGCTATTCGTGAGCTCTCATTGGAAGTGAAATCCTTGGAGCGTAGAGTCACTGCAGCTGAGGTCAGCCCACTCCGAGCGACACCACAGCCTCAGGATGACTTGGACAGCAGCAGCACGAATGATGGTGGCGATGATGATGATGGTAGTGATCATGGGGATGGAGATGATGTTGATAAGTACTATATGTAGTACTATTTTCACATTTCGTTCATGTCTTTTATTACTATTTTTGGATGACTGTATATTTTTCGTATTCCTGGCACTTTAGCTTCCCCTCATACACTTTTTATTATCTATGACTATGATGTTTGGTTAAATTACTATTTGCATGCCATGGCTAGTATATCTCATGCTTGAATGATTTATAATTTTGGTGGATATATGCCATGAAATGTTTCAATTGTTTTTACCGCTTTTTGATAATGCCAAAAGGGGGAGAAATATTTGATTGCATGCTTAAGGGGGAGAGAATTTTAAATAATACATGAAGTGAGGGGGAGTAGAGCAAACGTCGCTTAAAAACTCTGATATATATATATATATATATATATATATATATATATATATATATATATATATATATATATATATATATATATATATATATAATTACTTGTTTCTCTAAATCAACATTTAGAAAATCCCTCCTGAGATGTTTGTCATCATAAAAAAAGGGGGAGTTTGTGGATGTATGCCTTGACAGGTACATGTATTTTGATGAATGACAAAAGGTATTCAAGTCTAAGGACTAAAGTGCAAAAAGCGGAAAATTGTAAAGCAAGCAAGCACAAGGGGTCAAATGAGAATTTTACTATTTGTATTATTTGTTTTAGAATTATATGTAAATGGTAAGTAGGGTTCTCAAATTAATAATGGTCACACGCACACACATATTTAACATGTGCTTAAAAGCCTTATCATATGGTTAAATGATTTTTAACATGTGTTTAAAACTGACAATTATTTAAGTTTAATTGGGCAATCATTTCCTTAATTGTCAAGTTTTTGAAACTCAATCTGATACGCACCATAATCGATTATGGTATTCCTATAATCGATTATGAGTCGTGGTTAAATGGCTTTAATTAGTGTTAATGAGCAATTATGATATTAAAGCCATTGAATTCAAATTTTGAAATAGAATAATCGATTATTGAAATTGGATAATCGATTATGACCTTACTGACTTTCAATGAGCTTCAAACAGAAACCCTGTAATCGATTATAGCTTTTTATGTAAAAGTCAGTAACCTCATAATTGATCAATGAAATCGATTATAGCCTTTTGTGAAAAAGTCAGTGACCTCATAATCGATTAGTATAATCGATTATGCCTATTCTGTTGATATGCTCGCTTCCTGAAAAAACTTTAAATAATCGAATATAGCTTTTAAATAATCGATTATTACAGGACAAAAATGAATTTTAAGAGGCGACCTAATTTCATTTTGAACCTTCTTGTTGGTTATAGCCTTAAGCTACTAACCTTGCCTTGTTTCTGACAACTTTGCCATCTTCATCTAACTTGTTTCTAAAGACCCATCTTGTTCCAATGACAGATTTGTTTTTGGGCTTGGAGACAAGTGTCCAGACGTCATTTCTGGTGAACTGGTTGAGTTCCTCTTGCATAGCAAGAATCCAGCTTTCATCATCAAGAGCTTCTTCAATGTGTTTTGGCTCTATTTCTGACATAAAGGCCACATTGCTTGATTCTCTTAAAGTAGATCTGGTTCTTACTCCTTCTGAGGGATTTCCAATAATGAGATCCTTAGGATGATGAGTTTTGAATTTCCAATCTCTTTCAAGAGGATCTTGACTTGTCTGTTGACTTGTCTGCTCCACTTGTCTGTCTGGTTCTGCTTCAGGTTCTGATTTGGTTAAGTCAGGTTGTTGATCTTCTGACTTGTTTATATCAAGACCTGCAAGATCATCTTCTAGATCTGACAATTCCTTATCAGTCTTTAAGCTATCATTAAATTTGACATGAACAGATTCTTCAATAACAGATGTTCTAGAATTGTAAATTCTAAAAGCTTTAGACATTTCAGAGTATCCCAAAAAGATACCTTTGTCTGTCTTAGAGTCAAACTTTCCAAGTTGATCCTTGGAATTTAAGATGAATCATTCACAACCAAATGCATGAAAGTAAGAAATGTTGGGGCTTTTTCCTTTCCACAGTTCATAAGGTGTCTTCTTTAGAAAAGCCCATGGTCACTTCTAAGAGTAGAAATGCAGAAACCCTGCTCATTTTGTACTCTTTTACAGATTACTGAGAAAGCCTTAAAAGACTCATCCTTGTGGGTTAAGAAGAGTACCCAAGTATATCTAGAATAGTCATCAACTATGACAAATCCATATTTCCTTCCAGCTAAGCTGGCAACACTAACTGGTCCAAACAGATCCATGTGTAACAACTGAAGAGGTCTAGAGGTTGATACTTGGTTTTTAGATTTGAAACTTGATTTTATTTGTTTACCTCTCTGACTTGCATCACACAAAACATCTTTCTTAAAACTAATATCAGGTAATCCTCTCACAAGGTTATCCCTTTTTAGTTTTGAAATTAGTTTCATACTAGCATGTCCTAGTTTCTTATGCCATAACCATCTTTCATCCTCTTTAGACATCAGACAGGTTACACTTTGATCTGAGAGATCAGTCAGTTTAATCTTATACATATTTTGTTGCCTTTTAGCTGAAAAGAGGGTTTTGCCACTTAGATCTTTAACTATACAGAAATCCTTGGTAAAGGAGACATCAAATCCATTGTCACATAATTGACTTATGCTAAGCAAATTGTGTTTTAATCCTTTAACCATAAGAACATTTGATATAGAGGGAAGAGGAGGTTTACCACTAATAGTACCAATTCCTATAACCTTCCCTTTCTGATTTCCACCAAATGCCACATGTCCTCCTTTCTTAAGTTGGAGGTCTAGGAACATAGACCTTTCTCCTGTCATATGTCGCGAGCAGCCACTGTCCAGGTACCAGCAGTGGTGTTTTCTTTGTGCTATTGAGGACATCTGCAACAGAGATTATTTGATCTTTAGGTACCCATAGTTTTCTGGGTCCTTTTCTGTTAGTTCTAGGAGTCTGTGAAGACTTCCTTCTTTTCTTATGAAGACACTTAGACATAACATGTCCAGTCTTTCCACAGAAATTACAGACAGGTATGGATTTAATAGAAGTAGATGTAGTAGACACTTTAGAGTGTTTAGTTGATACTTTATGATGTGTCTGATGGACATATCCAATACCTTCTTTGTTAAGGGAGTGTCTCTGACAACCAAGCAGCTTGGTCAGATTTTCTCTACCATTAACAAATTTGGCAAGATCAGAAGTGAGCTCTTCCACTTTCTGTTGAAGTTTTTCAACTTCTTCAGACTGTGATGTATCACTAGAGATCTTAGCTTCATTAGACTTTTCAGTCTTCAGCTCACTGTTCTCCTTGGCAAATTTCTCACACTCTAGAGATTTCTGTTTATGCTCACTGAGGAGCTTAACATGATCTCTCTTGAGAGATTTGAAAACCTTAGATAAGCAGTTGGATTCCTCCAGTAATTCTTCATAGGCATCAAGTAATTCCTCATAGTCAGAATTTACCTCATTATCTGAATCTGAGTCAGTGTTAGCCATTACACAGAGATTTGCTTCTTCCTCTGTCTCTTCATCAGAAGATGTTGACTCTAGATCTTCCCAAGTAGCCATCATTCCTTTCTTCTTCTTTTTGAAAAACTTCTTAAAAGGGGCTTGAGTTGAGGACATTCTGCTTTAATGTGACCTGGCTTCTTGCACTCATAGCAAACAATTGAGTTCTTGTCTGTTGGAGTGGAATCTTTGAAGTTCTTGTCCTTGTTGAACCTTCTGAATGGCTTATCTTTTCTGAACTTCTTTTTCTGTAAGAGAAGCTTTATCTTTCTGGTTAGGAGAGATAATTCCTCATCACTTTCAGAATCCTCAGGTTCAGACAGGTCAGCATCACTGGATGACTCGTCTGCCTTCAAAGCTTTAGAAGCTTTTGAAGACTTTTGATCAGCCTTCAGAGCAATTGACTTGCCCTTCTTTGTTGAGACTTCATCTCCAAGTTCTTGCTCATGAACAGTGAGTGTTCCAAGGAGTTCATCCATAGTCAAGGTGGTAAGATTTTTGGCTTGAGAGATAGCAGTTACCAAAGGTCTCCACTGCTTAGGCAGGCTCCTTAGTATCTTTCCAACCTTCTCAGCATTAGAGTAAACTTTGCCAAGAGACTTTAGGCCATTGATGATAGTTTGGAATCTTCCTATCATTTGAGCAACAGATTCTCCTTCCTCCATGAGAAACAGTTCATACTTTCTGACAAGTATGGCAATTTTTGATTCTTTGACTTTGGTTGTTCCTTCATGTGTGACCGCTAAGGTGTCCCATATTTCTTTGGCAGAATCACAGGCACAGACCTTTTCAAACTCATCAGGACTAAGAGCACAAATAATATTGTATCTGGCTTTGTGATTTAGCTCCCACTTTGTCTTTTCTGCAGGGGTCCACTAAGATTTTGGCTTGTCAGTGTTGTCATCATTTTTAGGAATGAAAGGACCATCTGTGATGACATCCCAGAGATCAAAGTTTGTAGATAGAATGAACCATTGAAATCTATCTTTCCAATAGTTGTAGTTTTCTCCATTGAAGAATGGAGGTCTGGTTAAGGAGGCTCCTTCAGTCTGGTGACTTCCACTAGCTCCAGCAGTCATGTCTATTCTTCAGGATCTTTTACCTCTACACTGTTAGATGCTCAACCCAGAGGCTGAGCTCTGATACCAACTGAAATAGACAACTATAAACACGAGAAGGGGGGTTGAATTGTGTTTATCAGAAATTAAAATAAAGTTAAAAACTTTTCGCACACAGAACCTAAGTTCGGACAGGTGTAAAAAGGTTACACAGACAGGTCACCTGTCTGTTATATTTTTCTCAGAAATCAACACAAGCATACAGATGAAAAACAGGCTTGATAAAAACAGTTTTAACCCCTTAGTTAGAATGCAGATGATATATAATCAAAACAACTAAAGAGATTAAGGGAAGAGAGATTAACACAGTGATTTATCCTGGTTCACTCTTTAACACAAAGAGCTACGTCCAGTCCTTGGCAGCACCAAGATTTATCCACTATAACTGATCAGGTTACAGACACCAAGTATTGTTTACACACCGAGCCTCTTCAGGCTCCAAGACAAGTATTCTTTGCACACCTAGCCTCTTCAGGCTCACTCAGATTTGTTTGAGAGTTGGGTTTGTAATAAATACACTTACAGACAGACAGATCTTTCACTAACACTCAGAGAGTGGTTTAAATGTAAAGCTTAGGAAAGTCTGCGTAATAACTTCAAATGATTGAAGAATACAGAGTGAATAAATGAACAGAGTAATGCCTCTTTAATGCTTTGTAGTCTCTGATATGTTCATCTTCAATGACTTCTGTATTTATAGCCTACAAACATTTAATATCCGTTAGAGACATTCCTTGCAACGATGGCTTCAAGAAGAGCTTCATTAAATGCAATATAGTCGTTCTGGACAGCCATTAATGCAATGGAGACGTTGGTTGTACTCTAACATGAAGGATAATGGCTTTATGCATCGTGTAGTAGCCAAAACAGAGTTGTGCAGAATGCTTTTGTACTTTTGCAGAGTACATTTCCCTTCTTGTGTAATAACCGAAAGTACTAGGGAATAAAGCATGTTGGAAACATTCTTTAACTGGAAGTTTGTCTCTGACTTCCTAGGTTGCTTGAGAGAGAACACTTCTGAATTGCTTGATAAGCGTGAGAGAGAGATTCAGAGTATTCTACATGAGGGGACAGCTTCCAAAAGCTTCCTGTACTTCGAGTTCTTAACAAAGAACCTTAGACAAGTTTGAGAGCAGAGCAGAGACAGGTTGAAAACCAGTTTGTACAAAGTCAATAATCCCAGTCAGCAGACAGGTTGACCTTTTTGCTTATCCAGACGGGTTGGTACTTAGGTAGACAGACAGGTGAGTTTTGTTATTTTCTGATCTGTACACTAAGTAGACAGATTAGCAACCACAAAGTAGGTTAATTAAATCATTAACCAATGTTTAGTTTTCATCAAAACTTAGGGAAATGCACACAGATATTTTAGAGACTTAACACTCTTATCTCTTTACTTTTCCGCAACGCTTTTATACATCTTAAGCTTTATTTCATAACGTTTTATCATTAATCTATGGCTTCGCGAAAACCGTTTTTAAGTGTTGTTTAAATTAGTAAAAGTTTTCAAAAATCAATTCACACACAATTCACCCCCGTCTTGTGTTTGAGGTCACTTGTCAACATTAATATGTGTCTAGAGGGACAATTTTTTCTTTTGAACTACTAAAATGGATATATTAATATATGGTGGTTACAACTTGCAGCCGTTAGTTGGTTCGGTCCAAGTTCTTGAGGTAGAGTGCCTTCTCCTTTCTATCAACCAAAAGAAAAAGAAAATTAGTGAGAAGAATTTCTATCAAGATTATACACAGTAGTCTTTCTAGGAGTGTATAACTATGGAGATTTTTAGTAAATGACCAGTCAAATATAATTCATAACCATAACCATATCCATATGAAAGGAAATTTCTAAGTAAAAAAAACAAATATTTAATATTGCCCCATGGGCCAGCCCGTTTGGCCGGCAGCCTGCAAAGGGAAAGGCTGGGCTAGCAAATTAGCAGCCTGGTCTAATTTTGGCCCAACCCAACCCTGTCAGAAAAACGTCTTGGCCCGAGTGGGCCAGCCCGAATGGGGCCGAGCCGGCCCGAATTGACAGCTCTAGTTAGAAGTATACATGTGATGTTCATGATAATACTTGGAAAGATGCATAATTTGAGTTATGTGCATGTAGTTCGATTGTTGTGTCTTAGTGATATCAATTTAGTCATTTCAGTTATATTTCCACCGTATTACGGACAATCTAACAGATTCTGGAAAATGTTGCCGGAAACTGAAAAATCTCGCCGAAAATCGGAAAACTCTTCCTGTCTCCCCTCTTCCTCTCTCTCTCCCCCTCCCCTCCCCCTCCCTCTCTTCATCTCCTCCTCAGGAATTGAATCAATAAGAGAGAGGAAGAGAGGGAAAGGACAGAGGAAGAGAGAGAAGAATTTTTCCCGAATCCATAGAAATCTGACGAAAAGGACTAACTTGCTATCACTTAGACATAATAAGGAATCAAACTAGAACTTTATAAACTTAAGAGACCAAAGCGAAACTAAAAAAGAAAAAGAAAAGATAGAGAACCAAAAGAGTATTTTAACCTTTATGCTATTATCTAATCTCATTTTACATATATATATATATATATAAAAAAACTGAGTAGCTCTAGCCAGTTGGTGAGCAACTCTGTTGGCTTGTCTCCTAATAAATCTCACACTAAAGTTACTGAAAAAAGAAGAACGAGCTTTACAAGATTTGACAATTTCATCGAGCTCAGAAATATCATCCTTTGAACTATTATAGAGGTCTACTACCACTTTGCAATCCAGTTCTATGATAACATTGTCTAGACCCCAATCTTCCATCCATTTAATAGCATGATACAACCCTAATGCTTCACCTTCGGTTGGCGGAAGAAGATGGGGAGTAGTTTGAGTCCTGGCCGTGAAGAAGTTTCCCCTGGAATCACGCAAACACATGCCAAAGGAGGTATATCCTTGCTCCTCATACAAACCAACATCCACGTTGCACTTCCATGAACCCAAAGGAGGAGGCTACCACGAGATTGCCTTAGCATTGGACTGAGGAGTTTGGTGAGGATTGCGAACAGATCTGGCCCGGTCCCAGTCATTGAGGAAAGACATGGCCCTGCGGATAACCTGAGGGTTTGAGATGGTTTTTCCATCCCAAAGTTTTTCATTCCTTCTTCACCAAAGGCTCCAAAGAATCATGGCAAATTTTGCCTTGCCTGCATCATCCAAAGCCTCCAGAATAGCGAAACATAGATCCTTCACATTTTCATGGAGATTCATATGGTCATCAATTAAATCCCACATACCTTAGTCTTGCCAACACTCCATGCTTGCTGAGCATGCAAATAGGAGGTGCCATGCACTCTCTAAGTTGGACTCGCATACAACACAAGAACAAGGACAATCGATGCGCTTCTTTTGGAGATTTATTCTAGTTGGAAGGCACTCTCTACAAAGTCTCCAACAAAAAACTTTGACCCTGGCAGGAACCTCAAGCTTCCAAATATAGGACCAGCTACCACCAACTCTAAGGGGGTCTGCATCTAGCATCTCATTCATGACTAGATGGTAAGCTGTCTTGACCGTGTAACATCCAGATTTTGCATACGTCCAAATTCTTCTATCCGTAGTGACAGCTGGATAAAGAGGAGTTCTGGTAATAGCACTAGCAACTTCTGGAATAAAAAAACCTTCCACTGCAGCGCGGTTCCAATGCTTCAAGGATGGTAGCAACAAATCCTTTACCTTCATGTTCCCCAAGGGTTGAACCAACTGGTCTGGGCACGCTAGAATTCGACCATCAAGGGTCCACGGTTCATTCCAAACGCGAACATTGTCACCAGTGCCAATTTTCCATCTAGTACCAAGTTTTAGAAGAGGAATAGTGGACCAAATGCTTCTCCAAGAGAAAGAAGGATTGTGGCCGAGAGTTGCACTCAAGAAATCCCCTCTATGAAAGTATTTTGCTTTGAAGATCCTAGACACTAAGGCATTAGGTTTGTCCAACAAATTCCACCCCTGCTTGCCTAGCATAGCCAGATTGAAGGCATACAAATTACGAAACCCCATTCCACCATCCTTCTTAGGGAGAGACAACTTATCCCAAGAAAGCCAATTTATTCCTTTGGATCCCCCAGTCTTTGCACCCCACCAAAAAGAGTTAAGCATTCTCTGAATCTCATCACCAAGGGAGGGAGGGATTAGATACATGCTCATGCAATAAGCCGGAATGGCTTGGGCAACCGACTTAACTAAAATCTCCCTACCTGCCATCGAGAGAGTCTTGCCTTGCCAGTTATTGATTCTCTTCCAAATTCTATCCTTGATGAAGCCGAAGGTGGATTTTTTATTTCTGCCAATCATAGATGGGAGGCCCAAGTATTTCCCGGAACCCAAACTTTCTCGAACCCCAAGAATATTGATTATAAGATTACAGTTTACCTGGGGAGGCATTCTTGCTAAATTGAATTTCAGACTTCTAATAGTTAATAGCCTGACCTGAGGTAGCTTCATAGACTTGGAGAATATTCTTTATAACATTTGCTTCCCTCTCACTTGCTTAAGAGAACAGGAAGCTATCATCTGCAAACAGGAGATGGGAGACCACTGGAGCATTCCTGCAAATCTTCACCACATGAATGAGCCATTTCCCTTCAGCACTTTTAATCAAGGAGGAAAGACCCTCGGCACACAGGATATATAAATAAGGGGATAGGGGATTCCCTTGCCTCAACCCTCAACCAGGATGGATAGGACCCACCTCTTCTTGATTCAAAAGAACATTATACTCCACTGAGCTGACACACATAGACATCCAATTCACCCATTTAGGGTCAAAACCCAACTTCAACATGATGGCTTCCAGAAAGACTAGCTAACCCTATCATAAGCCTTGCTAATGTCCAGTTTGAGAGCAACTTCTCCTTTTAGACCTTTTCTGTGACAATTCATATAATGGAGAACTTCATTAGCAATGAGGGCATTATCAACAATAGATCTACCACTAATAAAGCCAGACTGCTCTTCTGAAACACACCTGCTCACCACCTTAGATAGCCTGTTAGCTAACGTTTTTGAGAGGATTTTATACACCACATTACAGAGAGAGATTGGCCGTAGGTCTCTCATACTAGCCGGAGTGTCACATTTGGGAATCAAAGCTATATTAGTACTATTAATAGTTGCTGGAATAGTACCTTCCTCCAACCATTTCATGCAAGCATCAAAGATATGGTTGCCACAAGTGTCCCAAAAATTGTTGTAGAAAGCCGCGTTCAAACCGTCGGGACCCGGGGACATATCAGGGTGCATAGAAAGAGTGGGACATCTAAACTCCTCAATGGAGAAAGGGCTAGAAGACTATCATTATCATGCACTGAAATTTTCACTGGAACTTCCTCTAGTACTTGATCAAAATCATTTGGTTGGGATGAAAAAAGACCCACGAAATATTCATGAGCCACGCGGCTAAGACCTGGTTGATTATCAACGAGCACACCACTATCATCTTGGAGTTGGGAGATGGAGTTGCGCTTTTTTCGGACTATTACTGAAGCATGGGAAAATTTTGTGTTTGAATCTCCACCTCTCAACCAATGGGTCTTAGCTCTCTACTTCCAGTAATCCTCTTCTTGAATCAAAACTTTTATAAGCTGGTCCTTCAACAATTGAATTATGGCTAGATCCTGAGTACTTGAGATGAGCCTGCAAGCTTCTAGCTCCTTCTGAATGCGCTGAACATCTTGCCTAAAGGATGGCCGAATGCTCCTACGCTAGGCTTCCAAAATACGACCACAATCTGTAATATGATCCTCAATCTTCATAGAGTCGCTCAGACCCCAACCATTAGAGACCACATCCCTGACTTCATCATGCAAAAGACAAAGGTTTTCAAACTTAAATTTATTGATAAATTTTCTGGACTGAGGAGGTTGTGTAGTTAGCAAAATGGGACTATGATCTGATATGGGAGCAACAAGATTTACGAGACGAGCTTGAGGAAACAAACCCCACCAAGAAGGATTAACAAAAGCCCTGTCAAGTCTCTCTTCCACTAACTGATCCATAATGCGATTGTTTGTCCATGTGAATTGGTAGCCTTCAAGAGGGATGTCAACCAAGTCACTTTCCATAACAACATCACGAAAACCTCTAAGAAGCCATTGAGGATGGTCAATCGTACCTTTTTTTATCATCTGGAGATAGGATATCATTAAAGTCGCCCAAGATACACCACGGAAGAGATGACATTCTAGCTAGGGTTCTTAACAGATTCCAAGATTCACTTCTTTGATTTCTATCAGGAATACCATAAAATCCAGTGAGCGCCAACTGTCTCTACCATCCTCATCTATTTGGGCATCAATAAAATTGTTTGCAAATCTTGTGATAGTGAGATGCACATTATTCTTCCAAAGCATAGCTAAACCACCTCCTCTACCTTCACGGTTAGAAACAAAAACATTATCGAAACCAAGGGCGGACCTTTATTACATCAACTTTCCCAGCGTGCGTAAGAGTCTCACATAGAAAGATTACGTCAGGGAGATGAGAACAGGCTAGGTCCTTCATAGTGGGAATTGCTCTCAGGTTGCCCAATCCTCGGCAATTCCAGCTTAAGATGATCATTGTTTCCGGCAGGCCTGGTGACCAGGCCTTGTCGTTAAAAAAGACATTCCAAAAGTGGTTCCTGTTGCTGTGCCATCTGGCTCGTTTTCACGGTGCTGGGGTGCAATTCCAGAAATTGCATGGGTTACGTGAACAACACCTCCCTCATGCACGTTAGTTATTGGACCCACACGCTTCCTTTTTTTCTCAACCACATCTTCCTCATCCGTATCATCAGGAGTATCATTCAAACTTAACTGCGGTCCCATTATAGCTGGGTGATTGGATGCCGCAATCCTAGCATTAATGATAGGTGACTGGACTAGAATCTTCCCCCTGATTGCCTCTACCAGAATTTCCTTGATTCTCGCCATCTAATCCGTGGTCCTTCCAATCTTGTTTTTCGGATCGCAAGTATCTGCTACCTCCGGCACCGCCGTTCCTCCTGGACTCCACCCTGAGTTCCGGTCCCCATCCCCTCACTCCGTTATCGTTCACAAGATCAAAGATTTTCCCACAGAACCTCTCACTGTGTCTGATGCATCCGCATAGAAAACAAAAGACTCCGAACCGTTCATATTTGAATCACACCGTTTTGCCCTCTCCTGCTTGTTTACTTATCTGCTTGAATCTCTTTAGGGGTTTCCTCACATCGATCAAAACTTTAATCCTCATATATGTCCTCCAGAAAGTAGAGCTATTATTTGCATCATATTCAACAAATTGACCTATGAAGTTCCCCAGAAACTGGCCTACTCTCTGCGCCATAAAGCCAGCAGGGACGTCGTGAACCTGGACCCAAAACGTTGCATGGAAAAGTGGGATCTGGTTCAGGACTTCTCTTTCTTGGATAGCAGATAAGATAAGAAGATAGTTATCAAAGGACCAAGGGCCATTATTCATGATTCTTTGCATATCCAAGTGGTGGAAAAACTGGAACAAGTAGAGGCCTTTTTCTATCTCCTTCACTGCTACTCCCTTCCCTGGACTCCACACATCTGCCATACGATCTCTCATAGCAGTAAATCTAATCGGTTTCTCAGTCCAGAAGCGCCCTACCAAGCATAGACTCAGATCAACCCCTGCCTCCATTTCCTCCGATGGATTATCTTCCCCAATAAGTACCTCTTCCTCCTCATTCTCTCCCAACAACAGGTTATCCAGATTCATCTCCATGCTACTTAGAGAAGAAAGACTATGTGCTTTGGGGAGAAGCAAAAGAGAAAACAAGGAAAAAACTGAACACGAAAACTACTACTCACAAAGGAGAGAAAAACCTAGATTCTCACAGAGGAGAGTAAAAAACTGAACACGAAAACTACTACTCACAAAGTGTCATCTGTAATCTCATTTTATATTGATACATTATGTAATAATACTAATAATTATACGACATGTTAAATGCTTTAAATCAAATAAGCAAATAATATGATGAGACATTATTGGAAAACTTTTTTATTATATTAATTTTACATAAAATTACTTTTTTTTTCCTAATAAAAATAGTATCAAAAAATAAAAAATAAAAAAAAAATTCTAACCATTTCTTCTTCTTCTTATTATTATTATTATTGAGAGAAACTCTAACCATTTCAATCGGTGCCCAACGATCACATGAAAAATGAAAAATGTAATAAAATCCACACATACACAAAAATCTGCAGCCGGCGCCAATTTGTAGCCTGGATAAGTTACTTTCCTTACATCACCCTCCTTCTTCGTCCTCCAATCTTTTCTCTTTCTCTATCTAACCATCCACTACATTCCTGACCCTCTCTTCTCTCCACACACACACCCCTTGCCACACCACAGAGAGAGAAGAAGAGACCCAGTGATAATAAACCCTAACGTAATAATAATAATAATAATCAATGGCTACTCTTCAAGCTTCCCTTCTCTCCAAACCTTCCCTCCCATTCCCATTCCCTTCTCCCTCCATTGAACGTGTTCGCCACTTCACATTTTCACTGCGTAACCTCTCCTTCAATCCTCCCCTTTACTTATCCAATCTCCATCTCACGCGACTCACTCCACGCGTTCCCTCCACTCGCTTCTGCACGTTCCGCTTAAATTCCCTGCCCGAACCGAATCCCAATCCCTCAGAACAACCCGATTTTGGTTCCTCGAAAAAAGAACCGGAGGTTAACTCCGTTGAAAGGGAAAGTTTAAATTCAACGGAGGAAACTGCGGTTTCGGATTCGAAAGAATCGAAATTTGAAGTGATTGGTAACCAAGATTCTGAGACTGTGCTGCAGAGTGGTGTTGCGGAATTGGATTTGGTGGGTGAGGAAGTGGCGAAGCCGAAGAGCGAAAGAAAGAGTGTGAATCTTGGTGAGAAGAGGAAGGTTGTTGGGTTTAATAGGTTATCGATAGTGGTGTTCTTTGTAGGGTTGTGGGCAAAGGTGAGAGAAAGTGTCAAGAGGGCTTTCTCGGATTTCTTTGATTGGTGGCCGTTTTGGCGTCAGGAGAAGCGGTTGGCACGGTTGATTGCCGAGGCAGACGCGAACCCTCAGGATGCTGCCAAGCAGAGTGCTCTGTTTGTTGAGCTCAATAAGCACAGGTTTGGCATTTTAATGTCGAAATGATTTCGGAATCAGACATATTGTATGTATGTTTGGATATTCAATGATGGGTGGAATTGAACAAAATGGAATGAGATAGAATAGAGTGGAATGGAATGGAATAAAATTGAAACTACTGTACCATGGAATGGAATGGAACCTAGTATCATTATGTTCCATCCTATCTTAAACAATGAACCTAGTATCATTCCATTCCATATGATGCTGAAGAAAAGAATGTGCATTTCCTTAATTTTGTTAAACTTTATTTGTTAAGTTTTAAGGTTATGCATTTTGTGATTTGGTTTTACTTGGTTGTTCAAAATATGAAGCAGGATAGAAGAAAATTTACATATTGTATGTGGAAAAGTGAATATAAGTTTTTTAAGAATGTAGCTCATAAAATACTTGATTGTAGGGAAAAGTATTATTATTTTTTTGGATAAATTCAGCTAGTTACAGAATAGCAGTGCCTGATTCTTTGACCTGGAAGTTTTTGTGTCAAAGTTTCTCAATAGATTTCGTCTTTTTAATTTATATATTTATAAATTTTCAATTTTTTTCTAGTCCTGAGTCTGTCATCAAGCGATTTGAGCAAAGGGATTATGCTGTAGACAGTAGAGGAGTTGCAGAATATCTCCGAGCTCTTGTGGTCACTAATGGTATTGCTGAATATCTTCCGGATGAGGAATCGGGAAAACCTTCTAGCCTTCCTACCCTGGTAATCACTTTGAATAATTCACATTTTGTTCTTTTCTTTTTCTAATTTTCCATTTTCAGTCTGTATTACCCAATTCATATTGCTTTATTTTTCATTAGTGGAGGTGAAGAACTGCACTAGGCATCTTGTTTGGTTTGTATGATAGTATCTATTTATTTATTTTATTTATATTAGTCTGGTCAAAAGGAGAACTTATTCTGTTGTATATCCCATTGTCATCATTTAACGGATTTGAATTTGTGTTGCAACGGGCAAATTCCATCTGTGATTGTTTTGATCACAATGCCTAACTGATGTCTGTTTCATAGTTGTGTTGAGCTGCATTGTTTTTTGAAAGCATGTCTTTTTTTTCTTCCTGATCAAGTAGTAAGTATCAGGCAATTTTTGACTTTTGGATCAATTCCTGTATTAGAAAATTGATTTTATTGTTGATCAATGTTGGATCTTCCTGGTTTCCTGACTATTTGATGGGATCCATAGGAAACAGCATGATGACATTTATGATTAGGAAATAATGGCATGATCACTGCCCGATGGCAGTTATGATTAGGAATTAATCAGAATTGTTTATGACAGTTATTAGGCAATTGTGATTAGAAAATAACTTCTGCAGTTATATATATATATATATATATATTATATATATGATAGTATGGTTGAAAAGTATCTAGGAAAAGTTGTTGTTTTCTGTACTTTGGGGCAGAGAAGATTCTCTGTAGGAGACTTAGGCTCTGTTTGGTAAAAACTAGCGGATAACGGATAAGATAGCGGATAGCGGATATGCTAGCTGATAGCGGATAAGCTAGCTGATGGCAGATAGTGGATTAGCTAGCAGATTGGATTTGAAGTGTTTGGTAAAACTAACGGTTGGACTAGCTGAAAATGTAAAATGACATAAAAGGATATGTTTGCAGATTTTTTATAGAAATTATATGTATATATATATATATATATTATTTATTTAAAAATAATTATCACTTTTAACACTTTAATTTATTTTAAATTATTTATCATTTAAAAAATTAAAATATTAATTTTTAATATTAATTTAGTTTTAATTATTTTTAATAAATAAAATGGAATAATAAAAATAAAATTATATACTGATATGATTTTATATAAATGATTAGTATTTTATTTTATTAGCTAAGGATAAATGTGGAATTTAATTAAGATAGTAGGGATAAAAATGGAAGAAAATATGATAAGCTAAGGATATATGTCTGGAAAAAACACTATATGCTAGTGAAAAAACGCTATACGCTAATTTTAAAAATGGTTACCAAACAGGGCTACTTTTCCATCCGCTATAAGCTATCCGTTGTACACTAGCGGATTTGGCAAGCCAAACAGACTCTTAGTCTCTGGGACATCAAGTTATTGGTGTATTGTGTGTCATTCTGTGTTTAATAATTGTTATTATTCAGTTATCTTCTTGTTTCCTTCTATTTAAATTGATGTTCTATCATTTTGGTCCGACCTACCGGATTGAGAAGAGGGAGTTCTTCTGACCAGTGAGAGAAGATCATGACACGCACATTGGAAAGGCTGGATGAGATGGAAGCGAGACTAGAAGGAATGGAAGCAAGAATTGAGGCCAGGATTATGGTTAGTGTGGATCAGAAATTGGCAAAAGTGGATGAGCGGATAGGACGAATGGAGGCAAATTCTGAAAAAATTTTGCTCGAGATTAGACAATTAATGGGCAAACATTCAGAAGATGAGCAAGGCACTTCATCGCATAGAGAAGACGAGAAAGGATCAAATTCAAGCAATCTTGATATGGATCAGTACCGCATGGCAGTTAAGAAAGTGGAACTGCCATCTTTCAATGGAGATGACCCTATTGGGTGGATCACTAGGGCAGAAACTTATTTTGTAGTTCAAAATACTGGTGAAGAAGTGAAGATTAAATTAGCTAAGCTAAGCATGGAGGTTCTACCATCCGTTGGTTTAATTTACTGAGGAAAGCAGAATATGGACCTACATGGGAGAAGTTTAAGCAGGAAATGGTGGCACGGTTTGGGGGCGACAGTATGAAAATCCTTTCCAAGAATTGGCTGAATTGAAACACAAAGGATCTGTGCAGGAGTTCATAGAAGCATTTGAGTTTCTCTCATCACAAGTTAAGCGTTTACCCGAAGAACAATATTTGGGTTATTTTTTGGGTGGATTGCAACCTGAAATTAAGCATCGGGTGCAAACTCTACAACCCAAAACAAGAATTGAAGCCATGCAGTTTGCACGCAGATTAGAGGCTGAAAAAAATGCACTTGAGTTTGGAACAAGGAGCACAGATTGGCATGTGAAAATGGGGTCTTCTGGCACTGGCAGTGTTTCAAGGCCGTCAAAATGGCTGTTTGGTCAGCGAGGTGGAGATGCAGGATCAGTTACTGCAACAAGCAAGGTGACTGCAGGGTGGAATGCAGACGCAGACCAAAATCGTTTTAATACAGGCCAAAATATAACACAATCTGGTCAAAACAGAGGATCCTTTTCATCTGCAGCATCCTCGGGTAGAAGAACAGAAGGTGAACTGCGAAATTCAGCAGGAAAAAAATAGAGGCCTGAGACATTTAACATACCAGGTATTGATGGAAAGAAAGTCTCAAGGGTTATGTTTCAAGTGTGGAGAAAAATTCCATCGATTACATCAATGTGCAGAGAAGCAATTAAGATTGGTGATCTTAGGAGATAATGAAGAATTGAACGAAGAGGGGGAAATAGTAGCTATAGAAGTTGGTGAAGAGCCAATTTCTAACATTTAGCCTTGGGGACAAGGCTGATTTTTTCAGGGGCAGGAAGTGATGGGATCCATAGGAAACAGCATGATGATGGTTATGATTAGGAAATAATAGCATGATAACTAGGAATTAATCAGAATTGTTTATGACAGTTATTAGGAAGTTATTAGGCAGTTGTGATTAGAAAATAACTGCTGCAGTTATGTATTGGTATGTATATGTATATGTATATATATATATATGATAGTATTGTCAAAAAGTATCTAGGAAAAGTAGTTGTTTTCTGTACTTTGGGGCAGAGAAGATTCTCTGTAGGAGACTTAGTCTCTGGGACAGCAAGTTATTGCTGTATTGTGTGTCATTCTGTGTTTAATAATTGTTATTATTCAGTTATCTTCTTGTTTCCTTCTATTTAATTTGGTGTTCTATCACTATTACAGCCCTAGTCTTATGATGAAAAGTTGACATGATTGGTTATTTAAATTTGGATAACTTCTTTTCTTACATATATACAATTTCTAAGGCAACATTTCTCCCTATAGCTTTGGATCTGAATTATTTGATTTACTTTTTTCTGTTAAAATTCATGATAGAATTTGTAATGGATCTGAAAAGATTATTCTTCTTGCCTTTCTATTATTTTTAGCATCATCTTATTTAACATTGTTTAATTCTCTTCTTGGTACTCTTGTTTCTCTAAAAAATTATTTTGATTTTTGTAAATTTTCCTTTTGTTAACATGAACTTTCTTTTGGTCATAATAACAGCCTCATTTGACATTTTTAGTTCATAATTTACTTGTATTTTATTGTGGGCCACTGATGGTAAATTTATATTGTCAGTTGCAAGAGTTGAAGCAGCGTGCATCAGGCAACTCAGATGAGACTTTTCTTAGCCCTGGAATATCTGAGAAGCAGCCATTACATGTGGTTATGGTAATAATTATTGTAAAAGGCATTATCTATGCTTTATGCTTTTAGTGGTTACTGGTTAGCATTTTAAGTATTATAGAAATAAAATTGATCAACTTTTCTTTCTTTTTTTTTTTTTTTTTAATAAAAGAAGTATTAGGTGAGAAAAGAAATCGATTTTTCTTTTCTAACGCAGATAGTTTTTTGTTTGTTTGTCCTTGGAATCTCATGAAGCTGTTCCCTTCTTTAGGTTGATCCAAAGGTATCAAACAAATCACGTTTTGCACAAGAGCTTATCTCAACTATTTTGTTCACCGTTGCTGTGGGATTGGTCTGGTATATGAACCTTTAGTTCCCCCTCCTCCTCCTCTTTATACTGTTTAGCATCAACTCTTCATTTGTTGGATACTTGTATAATTGTATTACAACATTATATTCTCTCAGGTTTATGGCTGCTGCTGCACTTCAGAAATACATAGGAAGCTTGGGTGGCATAGGAGCTTCAGGTGTTGGCTCAAGTTCTTCCTATGCCCCAAAGGAGCTAAATAAGGAAGTGATGCCAGAAAAGGTTAATTTGTTAGTCTGTTCTGACAAAAATACTCTAATTTCTATTAACCTAATTCTTATTTCTTGAAAGTTAGGTGATTGAACAATTTATGCTTAGATCAGCTAAATATGTGGGCTGTCGGTGAGTATTTTGGATGAGATGATTGTAAGTGCAATAGGTTATTGAAGGCATGATATATATCATACATGCATATTGCGTGATCCTTTTTTAATCCATAGAAAAAATCCTGGCTAATCATGCCATATTAGTTCACTACCATTGCATGCCATTTGATGGACCCCTCGACAATGAAGCTAGGAATTTTCCCGAATCCCTAAAGTTATGAAGTATATCTAATACTATCAAGTGAGTCATTTAGAGTTTCCATACTTGTTGCAAGGGAGGTCTTGCATGTAGAATATATACAAAAATCAGAATTACTGCCTTGCCTTGCCTTGTATAATTTCTTTAATCTCTCTTGCTCTTTCTCTCTCCTTGTAGAATGTCAAAACATTTAAGGATGTGAAAGGTTGTGATGATGCAAAGCAAGAACTTGAGGAAGTTGTAGAGTACCTAAAAAATCCAGCCAAATTTACACGCCTTGGAGGAAAGTTGCCAAAGGTCTGAAGAAGTTATTTTGTCTTGTTGCTGTTTCCATTATTTTTTCTTTTTCATGCCTGACAGCTTTGTTCATATTTCTATTTTACACATATTGGCTTCTCATTTCTTAGTAGGCAGACCTACGTTTCTATCCCTTTTTATGAGCTGAAACATATTTAATCCATCTCCATATGCAAATTGTGTTGTTCACAGTAACTGTTATATATAATTAATATATGTGGACGGTGGAGTCCCATCCATTGTATTCTTATGTTCATTGTATATTTTTCCTAGGACTTAGCATAGACTTTTATTGTTCTACTAATCAAGTGCATAGTCAAGTGTATATATATTTTGTAGTCCTATTCATTATCAATACAGTGAAGTATTCAGTTTTATATTCAAGTGTAACAAACATGTTAGGTTTTGATCATTGTAATATTATAGATTCTATTATAGATTCTTTTTATTTGTTTTCGTTGCACTGTATGCTGATAAACTTGCTTGTCTTATAATATGATATCATTCTTTCTAGTGTGCATTGGTTGTTATATTATGTTTATGTTTATTTATTATTTTGTTCAAGTGAGCCTAAAGTGTTCCCTTTTTTCAGGGGATTCTCTTGACAGGTGCACCTGGAACTGGAAAAACTCTGCTAGCTAAGGTCAGTTAGTTTTTGTATATTCAGACATTTTTTTTGCAACTTTTACAATGTTGTCTGTTGCAATTAGAACCTTTTGGTCGTCTTCTATGTGCTTTTGGGATTCATTATCCTTCATACTGTGCCACACGGCAACTCTTATATGCTTATAGGAAGTTCGTGGCAGTATATATGTGGACTCTGGCTCTCACATTGATAATTATGCAAAATTTTGCACTCTTTGCATAATTTTTACTTCTGAGTTGCCATCAACGTTTTGCGTTAATCTAATGAAATTCATAATTATTACGGTCTGATAGTGTTTGTTTATCTGGGACCTTGAAGGCTATTGCTGGAGAAGCTGGTGTTCCATTTTTTTATCGGGCAGGGTCTGAATTTGAGGAGATGTAAGTCTTCTTTTGTTTTTTTAACATTTTCAATAGCTTAAATTTTGAGCATTGACCACTCGTTATCTATAGTTTATATATGTGAAACATGATTTTGCTTGCTATTATGCTTTAATATGGTGAGGGAACATTTTATATTTATTTTATTGAAAACGCAGTTATCATTTTAATACATATATGTTTCTGTTTCTTATGCTTTTCGATTATTGGTTACTAGATCTCATTCATTATTGCTGTTGAAGAAATTAAGTTGGGGACAAGTGGATAAGTGGATCAGGAAAAGAGAGACTACAAGAATAATGTTGATATAAAACAATGCGATAGTAATGCGGATTGATATTATATCAAAGACTGTTAGGAACCCAAGAACAGAGATGGAAAAGTAAAAGAAAAGAATGAATCTTATTACTTGAAATTACTTGAAATGAACTGAAAATGAACAGCACAAGGAGAGAAACTCTCCTACAAGGGTTTCCCCTTCACCAAGGGTTGCCCCTTCTTCAATTGAGCCTTTGCCCAACTATTACAAAGCTTAGGGTTCAGTGTTTCTTGTACAAATCTTTGAAAACAGGAAACAGAATGAAAACAAGGTGGCAATTTTGTAATTATTTCTGAAAATAGGAAATGAAAGCAGAAAACTGGAAAGAAAACAAACAGGTACATTCAGTGTTTCCTGTACAAATCTTTGAAAACAGGAAACATAATGAAAACAAGGTGGTAGTTTTGTAATTATTTCTGAAAACAGGGAATGAAAACAGAAAACTGGAAACAAAACAAACATGCCCTAATATTCTGAATGAATCCCTCTACTCCTATTCTCCCTTGTTTATAACATCTTTCACTAATTAACTAATCTCCTAACTAACTAACTATTACAGGGTTGGGCTAAGGTGGCACCACCCACATTTTGCACCACTCACTACACTACCCACATGTCAAATGCTCAGCCAATCAATTTTATAGGTGGCACTTTTGACTTTTCTTCTAGTCAAATGGTGAAAGTAAAATTTGTATTTACAATTCAATACAGTATTTCTATGTATTTATATGTTTTTTATTTCTCCTTGAATTTTTTTCTCTATTTCTCCTTCCCCTGCACCCCTTCATCTCTGATCTCCCTTTCTTCCCCACCACCACCTCTGCCGCGCCACCCCCACCGCCACTGAACAGACCCTCCCCTCCCCCAACCACCTCGCGCCTACCTCCAACCGCGATTCCAGTCAAATCCGGCAACCCGAACTAAGACCATTCTATGGCGGGGGCGGTTTCAGATCAGTATTCTATGGTGGGGGCGATTTACAGATCTGTGTTCTATGGGTGTGTTCTTTGGTGGCGGCGGTTGCAAATCTATGTTCTACGGTGGCGATGGTGGACTTCGTTTCTCTCTTAATGGCGTTTTCTAGAACCACGGCGGAGATGACGAAGATGACGGTGGGGCGAAGGGAAGCGTTGTGGATGGTGGTTCTCCGCCCTTCCTCCGTCGTCCTCCGCAGCATCTCTTGAAATATGGGTATGGTGGGAAGAACGGACCAAAGTGGCACGCAGTGGTTGTCGGCGGCTTGCGGTGAGGCAACGTTCAGGTATAGGAAGCATTGCTGATTAGCTCACGAAGGAACCATGGTCGAAGAGCCGACCGCCACAACCTCGACTTGCGTTGATCTGTTGTTGCCACTGAACACAATTTTTTTGTTGATCTGTTGTTGCCACTGAATGCAACTTTTTTGCCATATTCATCTTGATCTTCCATCTTGATTTTTTTGCAAGAACTTCCATCTTGATCGCCTATCAAAAAAAACTTCCATCTTGATCTGTTGTTGCCACTGAACGCAATTTTTTTGCCATATTCAGATTCTTTTTAAACAAAAAAATAATATTTTAATATAGGTCAAATTTGCAAATACAAGGAATACACATACTATACTATAATATATTGTCTTTGTAAACTTCGACTATAGTATAAATATACCAAGCAAGTTTGAAAACTTGATTAACCCATGTGGCTATTTGATTGGCTCAAAGTTTGCTACATGGGTGGTGCATTGGGTGGTGCAAAATGTGGGTGGTACACCTTAGCCCAACCCTTAACAGAATCCTAGTCCTAATTAAATAATGAAACAAATCAAGAAATAATAAATAAGAGATAACTCCTTAGAGATCTTCTAAGATATCCTGAAATATTTTAAGATACACTAAAATATTATGTGATATGTTCTAGATGTTTTAACACTCCCCTAAAAGCTAAAGTTTCCCAAACTTTAGCTTTTAAATTTAGCAAAAATAAAATAAACGAAAAATAACTTCAGGGTCTTGGGAAAATGCAACAGAAGAAAGTGATGTTGCAGGGGTCACAACGGAAGAACCAAACTGCATCCATGATGGAACCATACTGCATTTGGGACAAGCACGACGGAAGGGCCAATTACATTTAGGATGAAACTGTTGGGAGTTTGCATATAAAACAGAATGCAGCGGAAAAATTCCCACCAAGTATCCAAGCGAATGGTCATGGTTCATGGTTCATGTTTAAAATTTTACCTCTTGTAGCGTGTACGTGCAGAGAAAGGCTGTCAAACACCACAGCACCGCAACAACACAACGACACCTCTACGTAGTCCACACGAACAGATAGCCACATCCTACGCGTGCATTCTTGGAGCGCATCTCTGCAATGCTAGATGCAAGAAGAGACGACAATGTTTTTCTTTTCACGCAGACTGAATGCAGAATGCGTCCAGGGTTGTGTACGAATCGACACTCCTTACGTTGCTGTTTATAATCAGAGCATCAGTTAGGTGAAAAGGGTTGACCTGGCTCTCGTGGGCTCATCTAACATGAGCTTGGCCCACAAGAAATTGAGTCTAACTCAATTTTTCTTTTTGCTCTAATTAATCTGCTCTAAGTATGTGATCTTATAGGTTCTTATAACGTTGGCAATAATATTAAATCACATTTAATATTATATACAATGAGCGATGTCTAGCAACACATTATTGCTACCCAAGTAATGAGAATGTCAATGGTTTGACATAACCTTTCCGTGACCAATGTTCACGTGTATTATTATCCCTTTGTCTAGATATTTATGTTGAAACACAAGGCATAGAACGTGTCACCCTTTATATCGTTCAATATTATATTCCTTGATACCAAGGTTGTCAGACTCGCGAGTCTACGTAGACTCGTGGAGGGTACGTAAACTCGACACGTAGACTCGACTCGTAGACTCGTAAGAGTTTACCTAATATAAATTTTTTTTATAAATGACATATATATATATATATATATATATAACATAAAATAGTCAATATTATTATTATTATAATTATTAATTTTAGTGTATTATTATTACTACTACTACTACTACTACTACTATTATTATTATTATTATTATTATTATGTAATTGAATAAGACCTATGGATATATAACATAAAAAAGTCGATATTATTATTATTATAATTATTATTTTTAGTGTATTATTATTATTATTATTATGTAATGTAATAAGACCTATGGAATATGAAGTTTACCAGCCCAAACTATTTGCTGGGGTGTAATTTAGACTAAATGGGCCTTTACGGCCCAACTTCCCTCTTTCCCTAACCTAGAGACACAAGACCGAACAGAAGAAGGAAAGAGGTGGCGGAATCAGGAGGACACGAGACAGAAGAAGCGACTGTCTCTTCTCTAGGGCTTTTTTTGGTTTCTTTCGTTCGAATGGAGGGGGAACATGGGTCATCGAGTGGCCCAAGCAAATTCCTTGGGTTTTTTCGCCTGAAACGCATGTGTTTTGGACCAAATAAAAGGGGCGCCAACTTTTTTTCCAGACTCACAGAATCGGCCTAAACTCGCGAGTCTGTGCGAGTCTACCCGAGTCAGAGCGAGTCAGAGCGAGTTTGATCAGAAAACGAGTCTACACACGAGTTCACCCATTTTGCCTAGGTAGAAACGTGGACTCGGACGATTCAACGAGTTGAATCGCGAGTTTGACAACCATGCTTGATACCCGAGTAGACTTAGTAACAATCAATGAGATCGATATCTCATATTGACTCATTTCAGCATGGCCATACATTTTACACACTCATTCTATCAAGGACCCCTCAGATATTACTCTTGTTATGTAGGAGGGACAAATCCCATCTAGGCAATGTTGTGAAAATCGAGATCCTCCCTAGGATCTGGAGGGGGATGAAAGATCGTAACTCAGAGGATCGGAACAAGGATCGTAAGACCCTAGCTAAAGTAGAAAAGTATGCTTATACATATATGTTTGAAAAACAATGTAGATAAGGAAAATCCATAATCATAATTCATAAGAAACCAAATCCAATACATAGCACACAACTCAAAAGTTCATAAACATATGTTCACAAGAAAATAACACAAAAACATAATAAGTTCAAATCAAATTCAAGTCAATCTAACTCTAGCCATCTATTCTAAAGAGAGAATTCAAAATCAATTCAGGATAGTCATCCTCATCCTCCATATTATCTTCATTCTTGTTAATAGCATCATCTCCGACTATCTCATCATCATCATCAATAGGAATATGGAAATCATCTATAGGTGCCCCACCAACACCAACACTGCCTCCAACATTTTCTGGGACTGAGATCTAACCTTCATCCAAAACATTCAAATATGAATTTTGATTTTGTTCATTCGTCCATTGTTCATTTTTGCCACCGGAGGGAATCACTCTTCATAATCTATCCCATAGGTTTGGGTGTATGATGTATCCCTTGAAATCAGCCTTGCTTTATACCTGTGTAGTGTACTGTCTGACCGTTATTTTACAATGTATATTCATTTGCACTCAAATGACCTCTTCTCCTTTTGTCTTTCAATAATTTTGCATGTTTCATTCCTTTTTAAAGCTTTCATCTCCTCATTCATAGCTTGAACCCAATTTTTATCCTTCAATGCTTCTTGTACTGTCTTGGAGATTCTAATGGAATCAATGACTAAAATAAAGCTTTGGTGCTGTAAAGAAAGGTTTTTACAAGAAACAAATTGAGAAATAAGGTACTTAGCACAAGACTCTTTTCCTTTTCGAATGCAATGGGTAAATCATTATCAGGATCAGGATCACAAGTATTTAATGGAATATGTAAAGTGTCACGTTCAGAAGTATGAGAATTAGTATTACCATTAGTTACCACCAGCTTGTACTATTTGAGTTGAGGTTGGATCAGTTCAAGTTGTTTTCTCTTTTGGTACAATATTTTTGGTGTGGGTGCTAATTCCTGTTTATTAGAAGACATATCATCAGAGGACAGAAGCAAGGGTATGCCATTGCCTTGAGAAAAAATCCCAGCTTCCAAATCAGTGTTCTACTGAAGCTAAGAGGAAGTGAAAAATGATTGATTTTCTTGAAAAGTGACATCCATGAAGACAGAATCAATGACTTCAAGGGTGATAACATTTATATCCCTTCTTGTCAGGAGTATAATAAATGAAAATGCATCTAATAACACGAGTGTCAAGTTTTCCCCGATGCTGACAATGAACATGGACAAAAACAACACAACCAAAAACACGGGATTCAAGACTTTGCATGATAAGTGTTGAATTGGAAGGTTTTAGATAGGGAAGGAGAATAAGAGAGAAATAAACTAACAAATAGTAAGACTGGTATTGAATTGATATAGTGAATATGTGATTACAAAAGACAACCCAATAGTCCTATTTATACTAAAAGTAGAATCCTAATCTTAATCAAATAGAGACTCAAATAATAAAATATAAATAAGAAATAAATCCTAAGAGATTATCTAGAATACTATAAGATATGCTAAGATATGAAAAGATATTATCAGATAGTTATCTGATTTTCTAACACTCCCCCTCAAGCTAAAACTTACTAAGCTTTAAGCTTGTTATACGAAAACAATGCATATTCCCCCTCAAATTAAAATTTAAAATAAAAAACTGAGCTCCACGAAAATAATGGTTGGAAGGCAACTCAACAATGTTGGAGAGGCCGGAGAGAGTTGCTGGAAAGATAACTTAGCAAGATAGCTGGAACGATCATCAGCTTGACAGAAATTTGTTGGCAAATAATCTAGCAGTAAGGTCCGAACTTCTCAAAACCGTATTTGGAAGCTTCAACAACAATATCGGAGACCCAAATTATTTCAAATTGAAATTAAGTTAGACAACTACTTCCGGGGCTGAGACGAGGCCAGTGCATATGGGACAAAGGGCTAAGGCTAGTGCATCTAGGAAAAAGACGGGCCAGTGCATCTAGGAAAAGAGCCGGGCCATAGCATCTGGGACAATGAGTTGGGCTAGTGTAAGTCATAGCCAACATAGGTCAATCATCGACGGAAATAGACGTCACGACTAATATGATTCATATGTGGGAAAAGAGTCACCACTGGAATGATCGTCGGTGGGAACAAAAGTCACCACTAATATGACTCATCCATGGGAAAGGAGTCACCACCGGAATGATCGTTGGTAGGAAGAGAAGCCACTGGTATGATCCATTAATGGATAAGAAATGCATGACAAACACTGAAGAAGACAAAACATAACCAAAGAGAGCCAAACACATCGAGGTGGTTGCTGAAAAGTTGTCCATAGAGGGAGGTAAGAACAGATCCAGAAAGAGGAGGGGCCGACGAGTCAAGCGCTAAAAACGGCTGCCAGAACGGTGGCCAGACGCGTTGTCATGTGCAGGAGAAAGATCTGCGCGTGCTGTTGCGCGCAGATTGAAAGAGACACGCCTGGAGGCGCGTCGGGAGGCAGACAGCGGCGCTGTTTGGACGGTCGGACGGATCGGACGACGGCGAGTCTGGTGGTGTGTTCGGCGGACGGATACAACGGAGTACGGCGGCGGACTGTTGCTGACAGCGGCTGATGGGACAGAAACGAGGGTCGGAACGAGGGCACGACCTTGGAAGAGGCTGCAAAATCGGGGAGAGAACACGGTTTTGCGGAAAAAAGACACTGGCATAGCTCGTTTGAAACAAAGGAGATGATAAGATGATTAGAGTTCCTTCAAACTTAGCGGAACTCAGCAGCGGAATAATGACGAGCCAGGTCACAGAGGATGATACCTTTGTCTGGCTCTAGATACCATGTTGAATTGGAAGGTTTTAGATAGGGAAGGAGAATAAGAGAGAAATAAACTAACAAATTGTAAGACTGGTATTGAATTGATATAGTGAATATGTGATTACAAAAGACAACCCAATAGTTCTATTTATACTAAAAATAGAATCCTAATCTTAATCAAATAGAGAATCAAATAATAAAATATAAATAAGAAATAAATCCTAAGAGATTATCTAGAATACTATAAGATATGCTAAGATATGAAAAGATATTATCAGATATTTATCTGATTTTCTAACAATAAGAATAGAGGGAAAAACAGATTTCATGACATGAACTCGACAAACATCCCCAATAACTCTAGAAGGTATTCTATTTATTAGATAAGTAGTAGTTTAAACAAGTTCCCCCTGGTATGAATTTGGAACAGACATTTGGAATTATAATGCTTTGGCCAATTCAAGCAAGTGTCTAATTTTTCTTTTAGCAACCCCATTTTGTTGGAGAGTATCAACACATGCGAGTTCATGGATAATACCTCGCTCTTTAAGAAAGGTAGAAATATTTTGATTCACATTTTCCCTACCATTATTAAACGTCAAGTGTTTAATAGTTTTTCTAAATTGTGTATGAATCATATGATAAATTGAGTAAATAATTTGTACACCTCAATTTCTTTCATCAGAAATAATCTAGTGACACCAGTGCAATTGTCAATGAATGACACAAACCATTATCCACTAGAAATATTAGGAATGGTAGCGGGACCCCAAACATCAGTATGAAAAAAAGAAAATATTTCATCACTTTTATTAGCACTTGAAGGAAAACATACCCGGTGATGTTTGGAAAATTCACAAACATCACAACTAAAGGACTCAACCGATTCTTTCAAAAATAATGAAGGAAGCATGGATTTGAGCAAAGTAAATGGGGGATGCCCAAGATGTTTATGTTAGAGCTAAATTTGGAAGTCACACACACAAGACTTGGATTGATGATTGGAATGTTGCAACTTCACACCGGATCCACCTGAAACTTGAATCTCAAGGTAGTATAACCCTCCATGTTCCTTTGTAACTCCAATCGTATTACTTGTGCCAATGTCCCTGAATACACGATGAGAATGGAAAAGGGTTACAACAATTAAGGTTTTTGGTAAGTTTATGTATAGAAAGAAGGTTAGAGGAAAGTTTGGGAACATGAAACAATATTTCAAATTTAGGAAAGGGCTAAGTTTAACATTACCAACTCGAATTTGATATGATGGAAAATGAGAACAAAAGGTCATGTGATCGGTGGCACCAGAATCAATAATCCAAGAATTCTCTCTTTTTTTTTTAAGCAATCCAAGAATTCTCATAGACAGTACCCGAAGCATGAGAGAATAAAAAACATAGATTCCTACCATTTGCAACATGAGAAGAAGTGTGAGATTGCATACTGGTGTGGGTGATAGATGAGATGTTGGTAATCTTATTGTTAGACATGATGGTTAGATGTGGTAGCAACCAAGAGCACGATGAAAGCGTGAAGTAAGAAACACATGCTGCAATGAAGGCAGCTATTGCAGTGGCAAATAAGAATAACAATGAAGGTTAGTCAAGTGTGGTGGCTGGTTGGAAAAGGGGCGGCAGTTCGTTTGGTGAGGTTGGGTGTTGGTGTTATGGTGGCTGGAGAAAGTGGGTACACAATGAAGGTGTTTGCCGGGAAAAAAAAGGGTCATGCAATGAGGCAAGGACCACCAGCTATGAAGGCTGTAGTAGAGGAAAAGAGAGACTCCCAGGGTCGGGAGCTCTGATATCAAATTGAAAGAAATAAGTATGTTCTGAATTGTTTGATTGATTCAATAGCACTCAACATAATAGTATACTTTGATATTTATATACACTTTGGGAAAAAATATGTCTTATGTTTACAAGGCAATTGATAAAAGTGCTATTTTCTTAAGTACATGAATCTACAAATACATAAACCTGCGAATACCTAAACCAGAATTAATTACTTGTTATTTCCAACAGCTGTGATCTCATTAACAAAAATATAAATTTTATTCTGTTGTCCGTTCAGGAAGTTGTAAGCTCTAACAGTTCATAGACGGTGTTTTTTATGCATGTACAGATGTAAACTGTAGCTATTTGTTATGACATTAAGGCATGCTGTGATATGTGGTTGTTAGGAAGATCATTTTCATATTACTTTTCATGCTCAGGTTTGTTGGAGTTGGTGCTCGACGTGTAAGATCCTTATTTCAAGCAGCCAAAAAGAAGGTTTGTTGCTTTTTATGGATGGTTTCTCAAAACTGTCCGTTATTCTGGTTGACTCTGTACCACATTGATCTGTAATTTGTTTCTGATTGTGGAACACGATTCTTTCTGCCCCCATCTTCTTGTAGGCTCCTTGTATCATTTTTATTGATGAAATTGACGCTGTTGGATCCACAAGGAAACAGTGGGAGGGCCACACGAAGAAGACATTGCATCAACTACTTGTTGAAATGGATGGGTTTGAGCAGAATGAGGTATCTTTTAATACTGTGTAGTGTAAGTAATTAGTTCCTTTCTGCTTTTCCATATTTATTCGAGATTTTTGTCTTGTAGGGAATAATATTAATGGCTGCAACAAACTTGCCTGATATTCTTGATCCAGCTTTAACAAGGCCTGGCAGATTTGATCGGCATGTATGTTATTCTATCCTCTCTTTTTTTCCACTCAATAGATGAATTCATGAAGAAAAAAAAAGAGAAGTAGAAAAAAGGATGATAAGTAGTCCTCCCAGAACAAGAAAGAAACAAACTTAACAAGAGACACGGGAAAGTAAAAACCTCAGCTCAAAAATGCTTTCCAGTTTCTTTGTTGTTAAGAATTTTAGTATTATAATAGCTCTGCCACTTCAGTTTCTCTTTTCTCCAATACCCATCTGCGCGGTTTCTTTCCTCTGAAGCTTCTCCAATTCGTGGTGTGGTCCCTTTGTCCTTTTCTATCTTTTTTTTAATAATTTCCTACCTTCTCAATCGAGGAGGCTGTGCTTTTCTTTTGGAGAAATAATGGTTACTATTTATTTTGCATAATTTAATCTTAATGATTTATTTTGAAGTTTCTATTTTAGTTTATTGGTTATTTAATGAGTTATTTGACTTGAAAATACTAATATCTACTATTTCTTTATGGTAAAATATAATTTATATATATTTTAATTATTGGTCTTGTGTCTTATGATTCAAGATTCGATTCGATTCACGATTCATAAAATAGGTCTTTCGATTCACGATACGAATCTCGATTTGATAATCATGCTCCCTCGAATAACAGTGAATCGAGTATAATACCACCCAACAATGGCCCTCCAATTGGATCTCCAAAATACTAAGTCGGGTATCATACCACCCATCAATGACCTCCAATCGGGTCTCCAAAATACTAATTTGATATCATACCACCCGACAATAACCTCCATCCAACCAGGTCTACAAAAAACTTAGTCGGGTATCATACCACCAATTAACACAAACAGATTCACTAGTGTCCAATGTCTTCAATCAACAAACCTTTGATAGCGAAGGAAAGAAGGCACAAACATTAATCTCCATTGATCATATACAATTTCGAACTCGCAAGTATTATCATTTTTCTTCTCTTCAAATTTCAATGTTCTTAAGCTATCACTATATATGGAACTTGTGGAAATAGTTCCACATTGTATAGTTTTGGTATTATGTCACAATGTAGAAATGGTCACACATTGTATAGGAAAGTTAATGACTTGGTACCTATATATTGTATCCTCCCGTATTTTTGGAATAAGAAATATTTTTTAGTTTTTTCCATAATTTCAAGTTGGTATCAGAGCTCCTGATCTGGGAGGCCCTACTTCGACATTCAACCTAGACTGCCTTCATTGCAGTTGTAACCTTCATCGCAGCCCTTTGGTGACCAAACACCGTTATCACGCCCAACATCCATTTTTGGGTGTCAGAGGACTCAACTCCAGTTAGTTGCCTATGTCACTACTAACCACCATCTATTGCCATGTCGTCTTCGGCCGGTGACCACACCTTCAGAACTGTTGTCTCCAGATCGGTCAACCACCAAAAGGTCACTGGATACATTTGCTCCACGAGTCACACACTGAACCATGCATGACGACATGTCCGACCGCCACCTTTTTCCTGCTACTTCTCACCAACGTAGATTTGTTCTTGGCCAGATCAACCAACAACTCTTGTAGTGTCTAACTATTATCTCCACTACGGTCTAGCCCTACGGGCACTCCTTGATTATCTTGGTAAGCCTTCTAATATTCATTCATTCTCTAGTACTATGTTTGAGAATTCATGGACTATTGACTCTGGTACGACTAACCATATGTCCTTTCATTCCCCACATTTGTCATCATATCAACCCTCTACCGGTAAACGTCATATAACCGTAGTTGCATAGTTATCAATCCTGGATAGTAGCCGACTCTAAAAAATGCTATAGTGGTATAGTGCATAGCGGGATGACTGCTATTTTAGGTTTTTCGTGTATAGGTTTCATAGAAACCAAAATACAGAGAGAAACTAAGAGTAGAATAAGAACTGAGAATTGTAATTTTTATTGATTGAATTGAAGTTTACAATTGGCACTGTATTTATACAGGCTATAGCTTGAACATCTGACTACCACAGATCCTAACAGCCTAACTGATTTTGTTATGCAAGCTGTGACAGCTGTGCAATGCATTACAATATAGTAACTAAGCTAACTATAAGCCTACAAGCTAACTATATCTCTAATATTCCCCCTTCAAACTCAGGGTGGGTGACTGAGTGTCACCTTATCAAACACCCTGAGTTTGTCACGCAGCAAGCTGAACCTGGTTGCAGACAGAGGTTTGGTGAGGGCATCAGTCCATTGATCATAGGCTGGAACATGGGACACTATTAGGCTTTTGTTCATCACTTTTTCCCTGACAAAGAAGATGTCCAACTCCATATGCTTGGTCCTCGAGTGCAACACTGGGTTATGGGTTAAGGCCACTGCACTGAGGTTGTCACACAGCACCTTAGGTGTTTGAAAATTAACTTTCAGTTCAGAGAGTAGCGACTGAACCCATAGAAGCTCTACTGTCAGGTTAGCTAGACTACGGTATTCGGCTTCTGCACTGAAGCGAGCTACCAAAGTCTGTTTCTTTGACCACCAAGCAATCAAGTTTGGTCCTAAATAGACACAAGCACCAGAAGTGGACCTTCGGTCATCAGGATCTGATGCCCAGTCCGCATCACAGAAACCAGTGAACTGCAGGGGCCTGTGTAGAGGGGCTGGCTGAATGAGTAAACCATGATTCATGGTACCTTTGAGGTACCTAAGGATCCTTTTAACTGCCTTCCAGTGTTCCTCAAGCGGTTGGGAGAGGAATTGACAAACTTTGTTGACTGAAAATGATATTTCAGGCCTTGTCAAGGTTGCATATTGCAATGCCCCGACAATGGACCTGTATAAAGATGGGTCTTCACCATAGTTAGAACCTTCCTTTGTCAATTTGGCATTAGTCACCATAGGTGTAGCTATAGGTTTGGCTGATTCCATGTGAACTTTTGCTAGGAGATCCCTTATATATTTGGACTGGGATAAAAGAAGTGAGCCATTTGGAAGGTGAGAGACCTCCATGCCAAGGAAATAGTCAAGGGAACCCAATTGCTTAAGAGCAAATTCAAAGTGTAGTTGGTCAATGAGAGTTTGAATGTGATGAAGTGAGTTTCCGGTGACAATGATGTCATCCACATACACAAGGAGCATGATATGCACATTCTGTTTTTGGAAAAGGAACAGAGAGGGGTCACACCTGCTGGAGGTAAAACCACACTTGAGGAGGGCTTGTTTGAGACGATCAAACCAAGCCCAGGGTGCTTGTTTGAGCCCATACAGGGCCTTATTCAATCTGCAGACCAGTGCCTTGTCATTTGCTTCGAAACCAGGAGGTTGCACCATGTACACCTCCTCATCTAACACACCATTCAGAAATGCATTATTAACATCTAGCTGACAGATGGGCCATTTGTGAGACACAGCAAGGGTTAGAACTGTCCTAACCGTAGTGGGTTTGACCACCGGAGAGAATGTCTCATTAAAATCACAACCTACTTGTTGATGAAAGCCTTTAGCCACAAGGCGGGCTTTATACTTGTTAATGCTGCCATCTGGGTTCTCCTTGACTCGGAAAACCCATTTGCACCCAATAGGGGTTCTATTTGGTGGAAGGGGAACCAAAGTCCAAGTATTGTTTTTCAGCAGGGCATGATACTCCTCTTTCATGGCCGCAAGCCAATTAGGGGCTGCTAAGGCTTGTTTCACAGTGGTTGGCTCCAAATGAGTGAGCAAAAGTGTAGGGTGAAGTCTAGGTTGCACAATTCCAGACTTTGCTCTGGTTTGCATGGAGTGGCAATTAAGAGGATTGACTAAAGAGGGCTGTGCAGTAGCAGAGGAGGAAGTAGAAGGGGAGTGTGAGGAAGTGGATGGGTGTGCAGGAGGAGAGATGGGATGTGCAAGAGGAGAAATGGACTGTGGTGATTGAGAATGTGGATGAGAGGTGGATTGTATAGACTGAACAGAAGAGGAGTTGAAGGATGATGTGGACAGCAAAGGAGAATGTGCAGGGTGTGGTGAAGAAGGGTTTGAAGAGGTAAATGGTGACTGAGTATGGTTAGGAGGAGAGGATGCAGAAGTTGAATGTGAAGTGGAAGTGGAGGGAGATGCTGCAGCAGGAAGATTAGAGCTAGGAATGAGAGGTGGAATAGGAGTTGGAATAGGCAAGGAGGATGGTACTGGAGTAGTGACAGAGGAGGAAGAAGGGAACAATTCAGCATAAGGGAATCTTGTTTCATTAAACAAGACATCCTTGGAAATAAATATACGTCCATCAGTACTAAGACACTTGTAACCCTTGTGAGCTAAAGAGTAGCCAAGAAAAACACACTCTTGAGACCTATAGGAGATGTTGAAGCGGATGGACTATACAAGTTCACTGATCTTCATCTTCTTCCCAAGCAAAGTCTGTCATCTAGTGCTTTGTCTTCAAATAATGTAGTATTTTCTTCATGTAATGTTCCTTCTACTCCCACTGTAAATACAGCACATGTAGCACTTAACACTTGGCACTTACGTTTAGGCCATCCAAACAAAGATACACTCAAACTTGTCTTACAGAACTGTAATCTTCCAATTGGTAATAAAATGAGCTTTGATTTCTGCACTTCTTGCTGTCTTGGGAAGGCTCATCGCCTACCATCTTCATCTTCAAATACTGTGTATCATAATCCTTTTGATCTTGTCTATATTGATTTGTGGGGTCCTGCCCCAATGCTATCTTCTACTGGTTTCCACTACTATGTTTCCTTTATTGATGCGCATTCTAGGTTTACATGGCTTTTCCTCTTAAAAACAAAATCAGAAGCTCTTCCAACCTTTCTTAACTTTAAAAATATGGCTGAACTTCAATTCAATACAAAGATTAAAGCCATCCAAACTGATTGGGGTGGCGAGTTTCGTTCCTTTTCCAAAGTCCTGCAGGAATTTGGAATTCAACATCGTGTTATTTGTCCTCATACACATCACCAAAATGGTGTTGTGGAGCGCAAACATCGACACATCGTCGAGTTAGGTCTTACTCTTCTTGCTCATGCGTCTATTCCCTTCAAATATTGGGATCACGCTTTCCAAACAGCCGTTTACCTCATAAACAGGCTACCAACAGCTTCTCTACAAAGAGAAGTTCCTCACATAAAACTCTTCTCACAAAGTCCTGGCTATAGTTTCCTTAAGGTCTTTGGTTGCGCATGTTTCCCTCTCCTAAGACCTTACAATAGACACAAACTTGAGTTTAGGTCTCACGAGTGTATCTTCCTAGGATATTCTAATTCCCACAAGGGTTACAAGTGTGTCTCACCATCGGGTCGAATCTTTATCTCCAAGGATGTGGTTTTCAATGAGCTACGGTTCCCATACCAAGAACTATTTGAACCTAAACCTTCCCCTCCCATACCACCTTCCCTTCCCTTGCCTTTTCTTCCTCTAATTCCCCCACCAAACCATCCTATACCAGCACCTAACATCACCATTCCCTCACCAATCCAACCTGTTCCATCACCTAACATCAACTCACCTCTACCCTCTGCCTCTGCCTCTGCCTCTGCCACTCCTAATCCGAACCCTCCATCCCCACCATTAGACATTCCTAGCACCATACTTCCCTTCCCAACCTCTACCTCAGCTGCTGGTCCCATAAACACCCATCCCATGACTACTAGATCCAAGAATGGGATTGTGAAACAAAGACTTCAACCTACTGTCCTTCTCACACATTCTGAACCTACCAATGTGAAATCTGCTATTGCTGATCCGAACTGGTTCTCTGCTATGAAGGCCGAATATAATGCACTGATATTGAATGGTACTTGGTCATTAGTCCCTCTTCCACCTCACCGACAGGCCATTGGCTGCAAGTGGGTGTTTCGTGTAAAGGAAAATCCGGATGGCTCTATCAACAAGTACAAAGCCCGCCTTGTTGCTAAGGGTTTTCACCAACAACCCGGGTTTGACTATACTGAAACATTCTCTCCCGTTGTGAAGCCCACCACTATTAGAATCATCCTTACACTTGCTTTAACAAATGGCTGGTCTCTTCAATAGTTGGACGTGAATAATGCCTTTTTGAATGGGGACTTGGATGAAGAAGTATACATGGACCAACCCCCAGGCTTTCTTTCTCAAGATTTTGGTTTAGTGTGCAGGCCTCAAACAAGCCCCACGGGCATGGTTTGACAAACTAAAATGTGCTCTCCTTACCCTTGGGTTCACTGGCAGCAAATGTGACCCTTCTTTATTCATCTACCGCAATGCATCTCACATCTTATACATGCTCATCTACGTGGATGATATCATCATCACGGGTAACTCTCCTTCTCTTATTCAGCATGTTATTACTCAGCTGCACTCCAACTTTGCATTGAAGCAGCTAGGTGACCTTGATTACTTCCTTGGGATTCAGGTCAAAAGAACACAGAATGGTTCCCTTCTTCTTACACAAACAAAGTACTTGAGAGATCTTCTTAATAGAGCCAAAATGGCTGATGCATAGCCCATCTCTTCTCCCATGGTTGGTGGCTGTAAACTGTCCAAAGAAGGTGCAGATTACTTCTCAGATGCTTCCCTGTACAGGTCTATCGTGGGGGCTCTTCAATATGCCACCATCACGAGGCCTGAGATATCTTACTCTGTTAATAAGGTCTGCCAATTCATGGCACAACCTTTAGACTCACATTGGACAGCGGTAAAACGCATACTGCGTTACCTAAAGGGCACTTTGACTCATGGACTTCATCTTCAACCAGCCTCTTCAGCCTACCCTTTAGTTCTCACTGGTTTTTCGGATGCAGATTGGGCATCCGACCCTGATGACAGGCGCTCTACATCAGGGTCTTGCATCTATCTTGGACCCAACTTGATTTCTTGGTGGGCAAAGAAACAAACCGTTGTAGCTCGCTCAAGTACCGAAGCGGAGTACCGCAGCCTTGCTGCCACAGCGGCTGAAGTTATTTGGGTCCAATCTCTTCTTCATGAGTTGCACATCACACTCCCACCTCCGGTCATTTACTGTGACAACATGAGCACGGTGGCATTGTCGCATACTCCCATCCTCCATGCTCGCACAAAACACATGGAGCTAGACCTGTTTTTTGTCCGAGAGAGAGTCCTTGGCAAGCAACTGCAGATCCTGCACATCCCTTCTGAAGAACAGTGTGCTGATCTGCTCACAAAGGCCTTATCTCCTACGCGGTTCTTGTACTTAAGGGACAAGCTCAAGGTGCTTGATGTCCCACCGTGAGCTTGCGGGGGGTGTGTTAGAGTACATAGTAAGGAGGTGCCGTGTTGCACACTGTAGCACTCCCTAGGTAGAAAGGCGTAACTGATTCTGTTGATCAGTTACTGCCATGTGCATTCCAGCACATTGTATATATAGCTACATCACTGTAATACTCAGATTAAGAAATGAATACACAAGAATTCAGTTCTCTCTCTCTATCCTTTACTCTCAGTTTAGTTTGTTAACAGGCTGATATGGTCTTAGGAAGGGAAAACAAGCGATCCAAATGATTTGAGAAACTGATAATCTGGATTTTTGTGAAGGAGCAGAAAGTAGGGAGATTGGTTTTTGAGAGTGGAAGTTGGGAGTCTATTTATGAGATATGCAGCTGTAACAAAGGCATGGTCCCAAAAATTTAGTGGGATTCCAGCATGAGCTAAGAGTGTGAGACCTGTCTCTACTATGTGCCTATGCTTACGCTCAACCAAACCATTTTGGTGATGGGTGTGAGGACAAATGAGACGATGAACAATGCCTAAATCACTTAGGAATCTTGTGAAGGGGCGGAATTCACCTCCCCAATCACTTTGGACAGATTTGATTTTGGTGGAGAATTGTAATTCAACCATGGATTTAAAATGAGCAAACTGAGATAGAGTGTCTGCTTTTAGTTTTAAGGGAAAAACCCAAGTGAATCGAGTGCAAGCATCAACACACGTGAGAAAATACTTGTAACCACAGTTGGATTGAATAGGGGCAGGGCCCCACAAGTCACAAACCACAAGTTCAAAAGGTTTGTCATATTTAGTATTAGAAGCAGGGGCATGAAGGCGATGTGCCTTGCCCATGCAGCAAGTTGCACAAAGTTGAGTTTGTGACCTAGAAGGTAGTCTTATGTGTAAATTCTGCAGTACAGTTTTAAGTACATCATAGTGAGGATGTCCCAAACGATAGTGCCACAATTTAAAGGATAAGGGAGTAAGAGAATTAGTACTAGAACTATCAACATTGGATTTTATTGAATTAACCAAGGGAATACATTCATTAGTGGAAAACAAAGCACTGTTTGAATGTTTACACTGTGAATTACAAGTGGACTTACACATATCACTACAATGGGATATACAAGGAGAAGAATCAACATATGAAACAGAATTACACTGTAGTCTATGCCTATCAACGGGTTTATTACAAGTGGGAGAGAAAGGGAAAAGGGAATCAAATCTGTAAAGTCCATCTTCACCAACAGTTCCTCTTAGCAAAACCTCAGAGGAATCCTGTGATTTCACAAGACAAAAGGATGGTTGAAATTCAAAGAAAACACTATTATCTTTAGCAAACTTACTGACACTCATAAGATTCTTAGTAATTGATGGAACAAGAAGAAGTTTAGACAATGTGAGAGTGGTGTGAGGTTGGAATGGAGAGGAAAATTTTAAGGAACCAATAGAGTTAATGGACAAACCTTGACCATTACCCATGTACACTTGGTCTGAACCTTGCAAAGATTGGCAATCTGAGAGATTGGCAGGGTCAGGTGTCACATGATGAGTAGCTCCAGAGTCCGGATACCACGGCTGAAAATTGAAGGAGTGGTCTGTTCCAGTGAGGAGTGCATGTGCAGGTGGACGTGAAGGACCAGGATAGGGAAAATGTGGTAGTGGAGGGCGCATGGGAGCAAATGGCCTCTGCTGAGACTGAAAAGTGGGAGGTTGCCAATAGCCAAAATTGGGATTGGGATTGGGACGAGGGTAGTAGTCTTGGTAGGAGTTGCGATGATAGCAGATGCTTGCCTCATGGCCATACTTCTTCCAGATTTGACATTGAATTGAGGATCGGCCACCGGAGCGCCCACCTCGGCCGTGATAACCACCGTCACGGCCACCACGATAACCACCATTGTAGTTTCCATTGCGGTTGTTGCCATTCCAGTTGTTGTTGTAATCAACTTGTCCACGATTGTTGTAGTGTCCAGCCACAGTGTGCGAGGTCCCTTCAGGAAATGAAGAACCCTGCGAACTAGGGTTCGAGTAGGACTCAGAATCTTGACTGTGTGGAGCTTGTGCAAGGTTTACCGATGCCATTGGTTCAGCAAGAATCGATTTCTTGTTCTTTTCAAGCCTCGCTTCATGAACTAGAAGAAGTGATTCGAGTTCATAGAGAGAGCAGAGTTCGGTTTTGCTGTTCACAGCTACGACGATCGAGTCGTATTCTTCAGGAAGTGCCTCCAATGTCACTTCGAGTAGGTTCCGATGTGGAATAGGATCTCCAAGAGAGAGAAGCGAATCGGAAATTGCTCTAACCCTAAGCATAAATTCTTCGACCTTGCGATCGCCCTTAGTTAGAGATCGCAGCTCCGATCTAAGTTGTCGAGCTCGAGTACTCAAAAGATTGTGAAAATACTTGTGAATCTCATCCCAGATCTGCCACGAAAAGGTGCATTCCACCACGCGAGAGAGAAGAGAATCGGAAATGGAGGAAAGCAACCATGTCGCGATGAGAGCATCTTGCTGCTCCCACTCAGTGTAAAGAGGATTCACGCGATCAGCATCTCGATCTACATCAGTGATGAAACGAAGAGGAATTCTAGGGCGCGTAACGAAACGATCAAGTTTGTGACCACGAACAATGCCTTCGATCTGTTGTTTCCATTGTCTGAAATTTTTCTCATCAAGTTTGATGGAAATAGAATGCGAAAAAGGAGATTGAGAGAGGTTAGGGTTTGCCACGGAAGCCATGGATGGATCGAGAAAGCTCATGATACCATCATAGAAACCAAAATACAGAGAGAAACTAAGAGTAGAATAAGAACTGAGATTTGTAATTTTTATTGATTGAATTGAAGTTTACAATTGGCACTGTATTTATACAGGCTATAGCTTGAACATCTGACTACCACAGATCCTAACAGCCTAACTGATTTTGTTATGCAAGCTGTGCAATGCATTACAATTTAGTAACTAAGCTAACTATAAGCCTACAAGCTAACTATATCTCTAATAAGGTTAAATAATTTATTGTTTTATACTATATACATATGCATGCAAAAAAATACTCAAAATTCATGACATATTCATAATTCATAATAGATAGTCATATGTCCTAAGCAAAACATAAAAGTTAATATCAACAAAAGGAAGGAAACAAATAAATTTAAGCATTAGAGGCTTAAAGTAACTAAATATTAAAATTCAATAACTGAGAAAATGCAGAAGTTCAGAACAGATAACTGAGAAAGTGCAGAATAGAGAATTGAGCAAGTGCAAAACAGTGGCCGGAAAGTGCAGAACGGTGGAGCGCAATAGGAACATGCCGGAAAACACCCACTCTAGTCGGAAACACGCCAAAGATAACACTGAGAGCTGATAGTTGAGAGGAAGAGCTTGGAATTGAGAGTTGAGACGTAGCATACGAAAGGGATTTAGGTTATAAAAAAAAATTTAGTTGAAAACCTGAATTTACCTAAAAAAATATACCCTCCAATGGAAAGGTTTGAGGGCAAAATGGGGGAAATGGGCCTTTCAGAATAGTGGATGGATAGCACATGCTCCATTGTGATTCGCTACATTTTTTGCCTCAATAGTTGCCGTGACCGCTACTACATGAAAACACTCCACTATGCCGTCCCCATAGCGGCCACCAGCCGCTCCACTTTGTCTCATCGCTATAGCACTATTATAGCGTCCTCAGTTGCGAGATGTGGTAATATTACACTCTAACCTTCCTTTCACTTAAAGGATGTGCTCCATGTTCCCAAAATTTCCCATAATCTTATTTCCATTCATAAGCTTACCATAGATCTAAATTGTGTAGTAATTTTTTTTTTTCTTTTTCCATTTTCATTATGTCTTTCAGAATCTTGGCACAAGTAGGACCATTGGAGTTGCTAAGGAATAGGTAAGGTTGTGTACTATCTCCTCAGGGGGAGAACATTCCAGAAGCTAAGTCCTTCTTAAGGCTAGTACACCAAATTTCTTCTATACCTCTTAAGGCTAGTACACTAAATTTGGTGTATCAGAAGTGGAACTAACCCGACCTCATCCAACAACAACATCAGTCGTTTAAGCTTGTGGTTAGTACTGAAGGTACTAGTCTTGCTGCTCTTGATTATGATACTCTGGATATTTCTTTAAATGATCGTAATATTGACCCATATGACTTATCCATTGCCTTGAGAAAGGGGAAATGGTGTTTTGCCTAGTAATTGGTTTCTCAATTTGTTTCGTCTAGACACCTTTCCTTGTAGTATCAGAGTTTCATTTTAGCTATTGATTCAATTAGAATTCCAACATTAGTATAGGTAGCATTGAAGGATGGGAATTGGGTTCAAGCCATGAATGAGGAGATGAGCGCGTTGGAGAAGAACAAAACATGAGAGATTGTTGATAGACCAAGGGATAAATGACCAGTGGGGTGCAAGTGGACATATACAATAAAATATCGGTTTGATGGTGCACTGGATCGATATAAGGCACGATTGGCTGCTAAAGGGTACGCCCAGACCTATGGGATTGATTACGAGGAGACATTTGCTCCTGTAGCAAAGATAAATACAGTAAGGTTTTTACTTTCTCTTAGATATTGGGCCTAACTCAACCTAACGGTCTCTTCCGTGTTGGCGAACGGTCTTCTCCCTGTCGGCAAACCTTGTTTGGTCTCCTCCCTATCGGCAAACCTTTTTATTCTCCTCCCTCGAACGACTTTCTTATTCCTCCCTGGTACCCTCGCTCAAACGGCCTCCCTAGAACCGTCTCAGTTCTTCTTCCTCGTCAAAGATTGAACCAGTGTTCCCTGTTCATTGCTCCCTTTTTGGTATATGTCTTTAACGTCTTGTTCGGTACTTTTCATTTCTTATATGCTTTGCTCTGTTTGTGGGATTAGGACAAATGCATGGGATGAATATATTATTCTCTATTTTGGACATATATATTTAAATGTTTTTATTTTAGTAACTTATGTTTTTCTCAATTTATGAATGATTTGGTCACTCATTATTGTGCTGTTTGAATATATATTATTGTGTTACACTGTTTTATGTTATGTATATATATGCCATTTATAGGTTTTTTTTTTCCCTATATTAGGGCTACGAGTGGATTCTACGTGTCGAATCTATATACCCTCCACGAGTCTAGGTAGACTCGTGAGTCTGACAACCATGGTCTTTTGCTCCTTTTTTATTGCTTCTTTTGACTTGTTGACCTTTCTGATGAAGCTTCTAATGGACCTTTCTGATGAAGCTTCCAAGTCGTCAAACTGCTTTTTGATCTAATGTACAATGTTGACATGTTGCATAGTGCTGTATAAGGATAATAGTTAATCATTTGCCTTGCTACAGTTATACCAAAGGCTTGTGCAAATGTGGCCTTCATTAGCTTCTATATATCCTTTTCTGATAGTTTTTGATAGGTTTAAATAAGTTTTTGGTCCTTACAAAGTTCATCAAATTTGGTTTTAGTCCTTGTGAAATTTTTTCTTAGGTTTTCGTCCTTGTAATCTTAAAAATTTTGCAAATAGTCCTTACCATCATCTTTTTCCGTTATCTAGTACTCATGGGTATCGAGGTAATTTTATTTTACTGTCCGACTTGCTGTAAAATTTGGCCATAAAATAGAAACAAAATCATACATTAGGGAATAAGGTTAAAATTGCTAAATTCCTTCATTTTGTATGATATCTAGTACTCAAGGTGTATCGAGATAACTTCTCGTTCTTGTCTGACTTGCTCCAAAATTTAGCTAGAAAGTAGAAATAAAATCATACATTAGGGCCATAGGGTTATCATTGACAAATTTTTTCATCTAGTATGATTTTTAGTACTCGGGGGTAACAATAGGGACTATTTACAAAACTTTCGAAAATACAGGGACGAAATCCTAAGAAATTTTTTTACAAGGGCTAAAACCAAAATTAGTGAACTTTCCAGGGACTAAAAGCTTATTTAAACCTTTTTGATATGCTTTTGATAGGGCATTTGTTGCTTCTGATAAACCTCTTAGTGGTTAGTCATTGATAAGCTTTTTGAATTGAGCTTTTCTGATTAGCTTTTGATATGCTTCTGTTAAACCTTCCTGATTTACTTTTGATGATCAGTTCTAAAGCTGAGATACACCTTTCGATTATTATCTGATGCTTCTAGTTCATTATGATATGAAATGATTTGGTATGACTAATCTTGATTATTTAGGACCTGTTTGCTTTGTTTCCATTTTCCTGTTTTCATTTCCTGTTTTTCAGAAATAATTACAAAACTGCCACCTTGTTTTCATTCTGTTTCCTGTTTCAAAAGATTTGTACAGGAAACAGAAAAAGTTGTTTTCAATGTTTTCTGTACAAATTTCTGAAAATAGGAAACAAAATGAAAACAAGGTGGCAGTTTTGTAATTATTTCTGAAAACAAAAAATGAAAGCAGGAAACTAGAAACAAAACAAACAGGCCCTTAATTGTTCAAAAGATCATATCTGTATGACTTGAGGTTTCTGAGTGTTTGCAGCTTTCTACATATTCATGCTACTTTTTATGAGTTGTGTTTCTGAATATTCAAAACTGTTCTTCTGAGATAGTATTGACTTTGTTCAATATGATCCTATTCTTATTCGACAGTCGACATATCTCAAGCTCCATTATTGGTGCTTCTCTTATCAAAACCACTTAAATTTGCTTCAGGAAGTTTGTTACATTAAAACCTTTAGTTCAAGAGGGATTTTTATCTTTACTTTGGATGAGAATCATATTGGATGACCCCAGAATAAAATATGAGCCCTCTCTATGAAGGTATTTTGTGACAACAAATCGGCCATTAGTATTGCTTATTATACCCAGTTCAACATGAAAGGATAAAACACATTGAGATAGACAGACACTCGAGAAGAAGTTGAATAGTGGAATGATAACAACTTTTGTTCCTTCGGGTCACTAGCTAGTAGATGCCTCAACTAAGGGGTGCCCCCAATGCGTTTCCAAGATCTTACTAGCAAGCTGGTAATGATGGATATCCATTTACTAGCTTGGGGGTTGTAGAAATAGTTCCACATTGTATAGTTTTTCATATATTATGTAATATTGTAGAAATAGTCCCATATTGTATAGGAAAGTTAGTGTTAATGTCTTGGTACTTATATATTTTATCCTTTTGCATTTTTTGGAATAAGAAATGTTATTTGGTTTCTTCCATAATTTCGAGTGAACTATCTGTTAAAAGGATATCACACTAGTGTCCCGAATGCTTAAGTTAATTTGCGGTAGAATATAGATGATAAGAAGACTAATGAATTTCAAATTTTAGATCGTCGTACCAAATCCTGATGTACGTGGTCGGCAAGAAATATTGGAGCTCTACCTACAAGATAAACCTATGGCTGATGATGTAGATGTTAAAGCAATAGCTCGTGGTACCCCAGGATTCAACGGGGCAGGTGAATTATCATATAAGTATATTTGACATATGATATAATTCTTTTTTATTAATCTGAATCTTATCCCCAAAGTTTCTTGTGAACGATTTTTTGTCATTATTTATTCCCTTTGAACTAGATCTTGCAAACCTGGTAAACATTGCTGCCATTAAAGCTGCGGTTGAAGGTGCTGAGAAATTAGCAGCTGCGCAGTTGGAGTTTGCAAAAGACAGAATAATCATGGGTACAGAGCGGAAAACAATGTTTATATCAGAAGATTCAAAAAAGGTATGGGTAAATGTGCATATTCTAGGAAATCTGGTTTGGAAAATGTTGTAATATAGGAAGATATTTCTGTTATTCCCTTTTTTAATTGAACAGATTACAGATCTGTTTTTTATATTTATTTATTTTTAGGGCAGATTTTCCTCCCTTAATTTTAGGATAGCAATCAATGTCATCAGTCTATATATTCTAATTCTAATCAGCTATTGTACAAAATTAATTGTCAAATAATATTCAGAACATTAAAAAAAAAATTCTCTTATTTCAAGTTGGTATCGGAGCTCCCGATCCGGGAGAGTTTGCCTCCACATTCAACCCTAATCCATCTTCATTGCGGCTTGTGTCTCTTTGGTCTTGGCGACTTCATTGCGCTCTTGGATCACCGTTGCTGCTCACCCCCAATCGCCGCCTCCAGCTGCCACAACCCGCCACTGTTTTAGCCACTGGAGACCTTATTGGACACCTCGCCATCAATTTTACGATCAACCCCCAAAAGCTCACCTCCACATCCCTGCCACACTCTCACACGTGCTGCCACTCCTCTTTGCATGTTAGCCCATGTGCCGCCCTTCCCCCGGTGCGTGACGATGCATGAGCCACCTTTCCCGGCCGATTTTTCAGCTGACAGTCTCATCATTGCTTCTCTACCTAACTGTATACTCACCTTCCCAAATTTCCTCCAAACAGAACCTCATAAACCTTAACCTAAAGCTTCCAACCCTTTCTAAACCCTAAGCAGTGCCTCTCTCACAGCTACATCCTCTCATTCAACACCTCATCATCCTAAACAGTTCCTCCAATACGTCATCCTCATCCTGCTACTTGTAAGCCCTAGTTGAAGTTAGGGCTTGTTTGGCTTTGATTTAGATTCAATTGTTCCTGGGTCATTACTATTTCCCCTGTATCTTTCATTGTTGCTGTTAGAAAATCAGAGAAATATCTGATAATATCTTTTCATATCTTAGAATATTTTAGAGTATCTTAGATGATCTATTATGATTTATTTCTTAATTATATTTTATGATTTGGTTCTCTATTTGATGAAGATTAGGATTCTAATTTTAGTATAAATAGGATTATTAGGGTTGTCTTTTGTGAGTGTACTGTACTTATCATAAACCTGAGTGCAGTGTATCCCACCCCTACACATGCAACTCAGTAATCAGTTTCAGGTGTAACTGTCCTGTTAGGACAACTAGCAAGAGCCAACTGATATAAATATCAGTTGGCAAGATTCAGTGTAATTCAGAAAATGCAATTCAATGAAATAGAAATTCTCTCTTTTTCTTCTCTAGTTTCTCTGTATTAACATCTTTTGTAATCACATCATCACTACACCAAATCAATATCAACCTTATTATTTCTTAGTTTATTTCTCTCTTTTTCTCCTTCCCTATCTAAAACCTTCCAATTCAATAATTGCGTTGTCTGATTACGGGGGAGATGAAGTTCCAGTTCTTAATAAAGATGAGTTGATTCGCCGTAGGAGCACTCTTGGATTCTTTTAGTAAGCCTCCTAACATTCCTTCTAAAGCCATAACTAGTAAGAATTCATGTACATTATCCCTTAATTCTTCTAGTATTATGTCTGAGGATCTCTGAATTATTGACTCGGTGCCACTGATCATTTGACCCCTTACCTCTCATCATATTTTTCATCCTACTCTACCTTGCTTGGTGAATATCACATTATTATTGCTGGTGGACCCCATGTCCTAGTTTCTGGATGCGGTAACATTGAACTTCAACCTTCCCTTCACTTAAATAATAATGTGCTTCATGTTCCTAAACTCTCAAATAATCTTGTTTTTATTCATAAACTTACTCGAGATTTAATGTGTATAGTATTCTTTCCCTCCCATAGTGTTTTTCAATGTCTTGGCACGGGAAGATGATTGGAGTTGCTAAGGGATAGGGAGGATTATATTTTCTGCATGGAACTAGAGGTATTACTAGACAGAGGGTATCTACGTCTTGTCATTGGACAAGTTTTGATTCTACAACTTTCAAATATGGCTTCAACCGAGACGTCTTGGTCATCCTCTTTTCAGTATTCCTAGGTCTTTGTTTCCTCATTTATTTAAAAAGGGATTAGTTGACTTTTCTCATTATGATGTTTGTCAGTTTGTGAAACACCATCATACAACGTTTCTTCCTAATCCTAGTAATAATAAAAGTGTTGAAACATTTCTAATACTATTTCTTAGAATAACTCAGAACTAGTATTTGTTCCAATATCAAATGAAGTCAATGATTTGAAACAATACCGATACCAGTATCAAAAATGGAAAAAACCTGACCTAGTTTAATAGCAACTTCAGCCGTCTTAACCGGAGGTAAGCATTCTAACTCCGAGCCTTTGAATAGTCATTTAAATAATAATTGTGAACCTAACCCTGATGACTTGCCAAATGCTTTGAGAAAAAGAAAAAGTTCTTGCGCCAAATATCCTGTATCTTAGTTTGTGTCCACTAAATGCCTTTCAGTGCAACACTAGAGCTTTATTTTGGCAATCAATTCTAGTTGAGTCCCTAAATCAGTATGATGGATAGGAACTAGGTTCAAGCCATGCATGAAGAGATCAGTGCTTTGGAAAAAAATAAGACTTGGGAGATTGTTGAAATAGAAGGATAAGAGGATAGCCAGATGCAGGTGGATTTCCACAATGAAATATCGGTCTGATGGCACTATGGATCGTATAAGGCAAGTCTAGTTGCAAATGGTACACTCGGACATATGAGATTGATTAGGAGGAAACATTCACCCTAGTGGCAAAAATGAATACAGCTAGGATTGTTCTCTCCTTGGCCCCTTTGGTTGGGAATTACACCAATTCGATGTAAAAAATGGCCTTCTACATGGAAACTTGAAGGAGGTTTTTATGGAGATTCCACCAGGATATGACCTTACTGATGGAGGGAATAAGGTGTGCAAATTAAGGAAGGCTTTTTATGGACTCAAGCAGTTTCCTTGGGCTTAATTCGGGAGTTGACTAATGCTATGGTGTCCTTGGGTTATAGACAGAGCCAAGGTGATCGTACTCTCTTTATAAAACATTCCCAGGAAGGCAAACTCACTTGTTTTGGTCTATGTAGTTGCCATGATCATTGCAGATGATGATAAGGTTGAAAAACAGGTTCTAAGAGAAAAGTTAGGCACACAGTTTGAAATGAAGGACCCAGGAAAGCTAAAGTACTTCCTTGGGATAGAGGTTGCCTACTCTAAACAAGGTGTCTATATTTTCCAAAGGAAATATTTCCTCAATCTTCTTAAGGAGACAGGTAAGTCGGGCTGCAAAACTAGATGAGCTCCTATAGTCCTATTGAATAAAATCACATGATTAGCAATAAGGAGAGCCCAAGGGTAGAAAAGACCCAATATCAAAGACTTGTGGGAAAACTTATATATTTAGCCCACATCAGAGCAGACATAGCCTATGATGTCAATGTGGTTAGCTAATTTATGCAGGATCCACGTGAGAGCATCTGCAAGCTGGGAATAGAATCCTCCAATATTTGAAGACAAGCCCGAGAAGAGGACTACTATTCAAAAAGGAGTAAATATTGTCCACAGAAATCTATACTGATAGAGATTATGTAGGGTCAATTGTAAACAGGCGATCCACCTTAGGGTACTGCATGTTTTTTGGGAGGAAATTTATTGACTTAGAGAAGTAAGAAGCAAAAAATAGTTGCAAGATCAAATGCTGAAGCAGAATTTCGAGCTATAACACAAGGTATTTGTTAATTGTTATGGATGGGAATCATACATGATGATCTCAGAATAAAGAATGAAGCTCCTAGGAGGTTACTTCAATACTTTGTGACAATAAGTCGGCCATTTGCATTGCTCACAACCTGGTCCAGCATGATCCGAAGAAGCAGATAGAGATAGACCATCATTTTATCAAGGAAAAGTTAGATAATGGTCTTATAACTACAAAATATGTCCCCTCAAGCTCCAATTAGCATATGTCTTCACCTAGGGGCTTCCCACCGGGTGGTTTCAAGGTCTTGCAAACTGGGAATGATAGATATTCATTCATTAGCTTGAGGGTGAGTGTGGCAATATAGGAAGATATTTCCATTATTTATTTTTAATTTCACAGATCTGTTTTTTTTATTCTTTTTATTATTAGCACAGATATTTCTCCCTTATTTTTAGGATAACAATCGATGTCATATATATATATATATATATATATATTGTAATCAGCTAATGTACAAAATTAATTGAGAAACAACATTCAGAAATGTTTCTCTTCCTTCAAGTGAAAATATTTACTGTAGACTAATAACCTTTTGTTTACTTATTAATTTATTGAGGTATGCTCATATATATTATTATTGCTTATGAAATTTTCAGCTTACTGCTTATCACGAGAGCGGCCATGCAATTGTTGCCCTTAACACTGAGGGTGCACATCCAATTCACAAAGCAACAATCATGCCACGTGGATCTGCTTTAGGAATGGTCACTCAGCTTCCCTCAAGTGACGAGACATCAATCAGCAAGAAGCAGTTGTTAGCTCGTCTTGATGTTTGTATGGGAGGAAGAGTTGCAGAAGAGCTTATCTTTGGTCAGGATTATGTTACAACTGGAGCAAGTAGTGATCTTAATACGGCTACTGAACTTGCTCAGTATATGGTAGTTTTCTGCTCCTCCCTTTAGTGTTAAATGCAATCCTGGTATTTGTTGAACTAGTCTCATTTTTATTTATAGATTTTATCTTGGCTATAGAAGCAGTTCAAAATTATGTGCTTGTATATTCCTTTCATTGCCGGTTTACTGTTACTTGCAATGTTGTCAAGAAGTAATAACAAAGGAATTCGGACATTCCTCTCACTAGAATTAATAATTAGAACTTTCTGCTGGAACATGACTTCAATATTATCAGTGCTTATTCACCCCAAGTAGGGCTAGTAGAGCAATAAACATTAAAGCTTTGGAAGCACATCATTTCTGACTTCTGTTTAAGTACAAGAAAAATGGAGCATATGAAATATAAGTTCAGAAGATTCGTTCTTGCTCTTGTTTAGATGTGAAAATTGGAGATTATATCATACCTACCACATTGACATGGTTTAGCTGTATTGGGTTTATTATATCATAGAGGGAGCTAAACATAGGATTTAATTTAAGTTGGGTGCGTGATCTTAAAGCTTATAGGAAATTTTACAGTCATCAGACTATGCTTTATGGCACTGAATGTTGATCGGTGAAGAGCCAACAAGAGCATAAACCAAGGGTTGCAGAGATGATGTTATTGTGGTCAATGGGTGGACATATAAGACAAGACAAAATTAGGAATTAATTTAGTAGAGAGAAAGTAGGGGTGACACTTATTGAGTAAAGAACGGTAGATTCTCACCTAAGGTGGTTTAACCATGTAAAAACAGGACAATGAAAGCCCTTGTATGAAGAGTTGATTAGACTGGGGTAGTCCCATAGTTAGAGGTAGAGGGGGATCAAGAAAAACTCTAGGTGAAACCATTAATAGGATTTAGATCTAAATTGCCTTTTTGAAGGCCTGGTTTATGATAGAACACGATGGTGTCTTTACCTAGCTGGGAAAGGTTTTTGTTGTCATAGAAGCTTCTGCTGGAATTTTGGATTTGTCTTTTCATTTCAAAATAAGCTTGTAATCTCTGCTGTCTCTGCACAAGGTATCAAATTGTGGGATGAGTGATGCAATTGGGCCAGTTCATATAAAGGAGCGACCAAGTTCTGAAATGCAGTCGCGTATTGATGCAGAGGCAAGTATTATGAATCCATGTCCTTCATAACGTTTTGGTGATGAAAAAACGTGTGTCTGGTTTTTTTTTATATCCTCTTCTAAGAAATGTTATTTCATCAAAAATAAAAATCATGATTCGTCTTTACTTATTCTGCAGGTTGTGAAACTCCTTAGAGAAGCATATGATCGTGTGAAAGCCCTTCTGAAGAAGGTTTGTCAAATTAATTAGTGTCTATAATTTTTTCTTTTGAAGGAGAAACCTCTCGTACATTTTCGGGGAGGGTCTATGGGTGGATTTTTTTTTTAAATAAATAAAGAATTTCATTAAGATTAAGAGAAAAAATTACAGAAGTTTTGTAGGATAAGGAATTCTCTTTGACATAAAGGGCAAAACACAATGGAACCTTCAAAAAAAAAAAAAAAAGTAAACAGCAATAGAGCGAAGATCCACAATCCCATCTGTTGGGGTCTATGGGTGGATTGCAATTTACTCTTCGAGCTTCTTGTTTTTTATATTTAATTCAGTCACTTTTGGCACTTTGTAGGTTATCTATAATATTATTATTCGTTTCTTTATGAAGAGTTTATTTTAAATTAATGGCCAATAATTAGTGGTCTTCCTGAAGTAAAATTTTATGTGAGCTAGAAATTTGAAATTAATTTCATTTGGAAGTTAGTTCCTTTATAATTGCCAGCTGGTACCCAAAAGGGATGTAAGTCGTCGTTATCATTCCGCTATCTAGCTTCTCCTTGATAAAGTGTCGGTCTATCTCAATATGTTTTGTTTTTGCCCTGTCATGCCAAACAGGATTATGAGCAATACTTATAGCCGATTTGTTATCACAAAACAACTTCGTAGGGCCTTCACACTTTATCTTCAGGTCATCAAGCACTGTCTTCATCCACTAGAGCTCATAGATTCCCTATGTCATAGCTCTAAATTCTGCCACAACAGTTGATCGAGCCACTGCACTTTTCTTTTTACTTCTCCAAGCAACAAGGTTCCCACACAAAAATGTACAATAGCCCGAAGTGGACCTTCTATCACTCACTGCACATGCGTAATCAGCATCAGTAAAACCTTCCATAGTCAGACTTCCACATCTTTTGAACAAGAGTCATCTCCTTGAAGTGCTTTGAGATGTTGCACAACACGATCTATAGCCTGCAAGTGTCTCATCCTTGGATCATGCATAAACTGGCTCACAACACTAACCGCATATGCTAAATTTGGTCTAGTATGTGTCAAGTAAATCAACATCCCCACTAGTCTCTGATATAGTGATATTGGACTTTGTCAACTTTGGCACTCCCCACTTTGATGCTCATTTTGTGATTTTTCTCTATGGGAACACTTGTAGATTTATATCCAAGTTTGTCAGTTTCCTACAAATGATCTAGCACGTACTTTCTTTGAGAAATGAAAATGCCTTGTTTTGAGTATGCCACCTCAATCCCCAAGAAATAATTGAGTTTCCTAAGTTCCTTCGTCTCAAACTCTGCAGATAATTTCTCCTTGAGCAGTTGTCTCAACCAAATCATCTCCTGTTTCCTGTAATAATGATATCAACATAAATAAGAAGTACAATTAGAATAGCGCTTTACAACATATTACTAACATACCTAACAGTCTGACTCGTAATACTTGCCAACGAGTGGACAGGACCACATTTTATTCTTGTGCAAGTTCGTGCCTATCCAAAAAAAAAAAAATCTTGTGCAAGTTCGTCTGGTTTTCAAGTCAATGACTCAACAAGTGCCAAGTGATTCTTAAAAATTTTAACCTAGAAAAAAAAAGGATTTAAAAATGGTCCATTTACAGAATATTTACTTGGGCTGGGTATAGTTCACTCATATACGTCTCTACTTGGAGCGTATGTCCCAAATATGTGAAAAATACTGATGATAGGTTCTTAGATTAATCAAATTTCCTGTTGTATGCGCATAGCTATTTCCTTAATGTTGATTAATAAAAGTTGGTAACCTTGAATTATGCAATGTTTGGGATCTGCTAGTCTGGTATCTGAAAATTAACCTTGGTAACTTTTGACATTTCTTCAGCACGAGAAGGCATTACATGCGCTGGCAAATGCATTACTAGAGTATGAGACACTTGGTGCGGAAGAAATCAGGCGACTACTTCTCCCATACCGGGAAGGAAGACTTCCAGAGCAACAAGAACAAGAAGAAGCTGAAGGGGAGCTTGTGTTGGTGTAATCTCTCTCCACTTCCTGTCTGTTGTTATACCAACTATAGGGGAAGCTCTGTACAGTATACGGTATACCTAGAAACTCTACAGGTATATTTATCTAATCAAGTTAGTGTGCAGTTCCCCCTTTGTGCAAGCTATGTCATATGTTGCTTATAGGAAGTAAGTGATACACCTTTGGGTATCTTTGAAGCAACTAATCCTGCTCACGATGGCAAAGGTCACTATGGGAGTATCCATCGCCCTTGCTGAGAGCAATATTTTTTTGAAAGGATTAATGTAATTTGTAGAAAGAAGTTTATTGGACCTTCTGAGAATTGTTTTTAGGAGTCTATGCATTTGTCATTTCTTTAAGAATTTCTTCTTTATTCTGAGGCCCAAGTTTATGCTAGCAAGCTTAAGTTGCCAATTACAGGATAGACAGAAATGAAACACAACTCTGCCGAAGCATTAATATGGCCCAACCCCAAGTTCCTGAAACCCGGCTCAATTATTGATGTTGGTTCTAAATTTTTGAATGGATAATCTTTGAATGAGCTCGAAAATTGTAAATTTTTGTGTGAAATCGCCTGATTGCAAGCAGAAAAATCCAGTGGCCTGTTAAAATGTTTCCAGACCCAACAACACTTTGAGAAATGCAGATCAGGACAGTACCCTTGACAATCATGTGAGAGACAATTGTGTAAATTGGCATGTTTCTAAGATAATGTATAAATAAAAGCGTTGTATCGTTATAATTGATCCGAAATTTTTACATATTTTGGCAGGTTTTTGATATTGTATATTACATGAATAAATAGTAGGCATTCCCCCTTCCCTCCCTTTTTTTACTATTATTATTATTATTATTATTATTATTATTATTCACATGCTTTGATAATACTCGGGAAAAAAAAAAACTCAACCCAATTATGCACATAGTTTAACATGTTTTGATCCAACAAGTTTATATTCTTCCGAGAAAAGATTAAATTCTCTGTGAGTAATATTATAATACAATGGATGCTTATGCAAACCCCCCAATAGCTAGGCTCAGACTCAACCAAGAAGGCTTGATTAAACTGTTGGAATCAAAGTGTTGATGGATTTTGACCTCACAAGATATCTTGATATTAACAAAGTTATTAAATTGAAAAATGTTTTGTTTCATTTTATATCTTAATAAAGGTTAAGTCTGAATGATTCATCATCCATTAGACCTAAATTATGGTTAAAAGGAAGGTCTGAAGACCTTATATTTTGTCGTTATTCGAATTGGACTAAGACGGCTTAGTAAGCAAATTTATGCGTGTCCATGCAGCCTTTTGATTCCTTATATGACGATGGACGGACTTGAATGCTTAAGTTTATTATATCGTTTGTGAGCGAAATCTACGATGCACAAGTGGGATGGGTATCCCCACCGTGCACAAGTGAGTTCTATCGTTAGATTCCGCATGTCTACAGAACATAATCTAGACCATCCACACCAAATCTCTCTCCTTCTCCCTTCCCCATCCTCCTCCACCCGGCCCCCTTGTTCTGTAACACCATTCCGTCCGCTGCCACCCTCTGTCTCCGCCCACCCTTCTCCACCGCCAGCTCCACCACCTCTCTCTCTCTCTCCTCTTCACCCCCTTCCCCTACCGCCCCTTCCTCCACATTCAAATGACATCACCTGATCTGAATTGCAGAATGGCATTCTATTCAAGGGGTGGCGACGACACCGTCGACGACTTCGACGAATACGATCCTACACCCTACGGCGGCGGTTACGACATCCACCTCACCTACGGTCGCCCCATTCCTCCCTCCGACGAAACCTGTTAACCAATCGGATCCTCCTCCGATTTCGACGATTTCGACTACGATCGTCCTCAATATTCCTCCTTTTCTGAACCCTCTCTGCTTATGGCGACGAAGCTCTCGCCACTGAGTATAATAGCTACGCTCGTCCCAAGCCTAGGTCTGCTCCAGCGGGTTTCAACCAGGGTGGTGGATCCGGATACGGTGGGTCGGGTTATGATGCCTCGTCTGGTGTGAATCGTCCTGGGTATGGTGGGTCTGAGTTTGATTGACCCAGTTCAGAATTTGGATCTGGGTATGGTGGGAGGAAGCAGGAATTTGAATATGGGTCCGGGTAGGGGGTGGAGAACTATATTGAACCAGAGGAGGTGGTGGTGGCGGGGAACTATATTGAACCAGGGGAAAAACATAGACTGGTGGCGGCGGGGGAGATTGGATGCTGGACGACGACATGGTGGAGGGAAGAAGGGAGAAAAGAGGAAAAATCAGGTATGGGAAGTGTATTATTAGATCTGTAGAACTTTGTAATCCAACGGTCAAGATTTAAAATAAAACTTGTTCACCGTGGACCACCTATTAAACTTGTTCACGACAGAACTCGCCATCGTTTGTGTCCATAAGTTTCTTTATGTAGTTTGTCTTTTAAAAATGTATTTGTCCATATTATTTTAAAAATTGTATTGTATGAAATATTTATGAATCAGAGACAAACAAAGTACAATATAGTACACTTCGAGCTAAATAGTGTCAACTGTCATTCTATTACTATTGCTCTGCTACCCTATGAGAAGAAAAGAAGGAACTTTTAGTTTGTGTAGAAGAAAAGCAAGAATGTTTTTTGCTTGGTTGACAACCAAGACATCTTTTCAAAAGAAGCAACACTAGGGGCCTATTTGATTTGTTTTTTGTTTTCATAAATAATTACAAAACTGTCACCTTATTTCATTTTATTTCTTGCTTTCAAAAAATTATACAGGAAACACTAAAAACAATTTTTTGTTGTTTTTACTGTTTCCTGTACAAATATTTGGAAACAAGAAATAGAATAAAAATAAGGTGAAAATTTTCTAATTATTTTTTAAAACAGGAAATGAAAGCAGAAAATTGAAAATAAAGCAAACAAACCTATTCAATCATGCATAGCTCAAACGGCTTAATAGCATTTAATGGTATCTTTTTTTTTCATAAGCTAAACTAATTGATATGATGAAAGACTAAATCTGTAGCGTAAGGGATGCTACCAGGGAACTATAACACAATTACAAAAGTTTGTTGCACTAAGTGCAGGAAAAAAGCAGATCCGAGATCAAACTAAAGTGGGAAAAGGAGATACAAAATTGACCTTACTACACAGTAAGACAATTCACTAAAACAGAACCAAAGAAACTGTATCAGAGAAACGAATCACCAGATATAGCAAAACCATAACTTTGCAATCAAATAGAGATGTTGAGAACTGAAACCATTATCTTCATGAATTGAGAGATGCAGCAAAAAATATAGTCAATAGCAGGGCCATACACCAATACAATATGGAAGCATCATACGCCATTAATTCAAGGGTTTCCGTTGTGATGATAACTTAACACACAAGTCACCAAATTTAATGGTTTAACATAATCGACTAATAGTTCCAATAATTGATTATCTATTAATGCTTAATCGATTACCTAAATCTGGAAAATATTTCTCGAGGACAACTGAAGAACAATTAATCTACTAAATGAGCCTATAAAATACTATTAACAGGATTAACTTAATGGATTATTATTGAAATTCTGTGACATTGCTCACAAATAACTCATTTTGAACATAATCTATTAACTAGCGGGAAACAATTTGTTAACAATCTTTTTGACTTGTATGTTCTGCATAGGATGTATTGATTAACTTTCCAACCTGAGTGAGGGGAAATACATTAACTGCTTGACTTTTCTTTATTTTGCATTACATAAATTCACTTGCATGAATTTAAGGCCGACTGCGGGAAGAAATTTTTAGAAAATCTAAATTATGCAAATAAAGGGAATTCCAATCATGAATCATCCGAAAAAAATGCACATAGCATTTATTAGATCAAAACAAAATTACCAAATCAATGCCTCTACAAACAGTAAAGTTAAAATATATATGGACAAAAGCTGAAATCAGTTTCCGGATGAACACGAATCCAAAATCACAGTCCAAGAGTGACTTAGATTACAGAACTAACGAATAAACCAATCGCCTGTTGACATGCAGAGTGAGCAATCATGCATGTGCTGACCTCGGTATGTCCATTCAACTTTACCGCGAATACATCTAACACATGCATTTATTATGCTTTCACGTTGTCTCATGCTGGTGCTGGACACTAGCTGATTCTGCTTTCTCGGGATTAGCTGGGTCTGCTTTGTCATGATGGAAGCGCACCACAATGCATGTAATGTTATCTGCACTACCGCGAGAAAACGCGGCTTCGGTTAACTTACGAGCAGCTGCCTCTGGCTCCTCTTCAGTGCGGGCAAGAGAAACAGCATCCTGTATATATTAAACAGGACAATAAACACACTGAACTAAGGATGACAGATGAGAGAAAATATGATAGGAACCCAGAACAGGATAGTAGGAAAATGAATGTATTATTTACTGAAGAATGATCACAAGAGTTTCACCCTATAATCCCCAAAGCAAAGCTCGTCAGAGATGAGATGCTTCTCTCTCTGCCCAACTCCCAAGTTCTAACTGAAAAATGATCCAGAATGATTTCCCCCTTGCCATGCCCTCTCCTATAACTACATTGCCTCCTCTAACCAAATGGCTATAACAACAATTGTAACTAATTCCCTGTTCAGCACAATTGTTGGTCTTAGCCCAAACCAGTATCCAAACAAAATATGTTGTATCAAACAGAACAATAAACACAGCACTGAGCACCTTGGAGAATAGAAGGGAGTGAAGTATTATCCCAAACATTCCCACCCCCTCGCAGCCTAACATACCACATTTTCCTTGGTACATAAAAAAAGCCTTTATTAACATAAAATAATGGCATAGGTCCAAGAATAAAAGAAGTATTTTATCTTCGTTTATGGACTTTATAGCTACGATAACCAATACCAATTAAAACCGGTGAAGTTTAGGATGGCAAGAAAGAACCCTATTAACTCCATTTTCTAAAATACCTATGCTCCATGTCTTGCTACTTTCCAGGGAACACGGCAATAAAAGGCCAAAAACAAGTAGAAATCACAAGTAGACAATCCCTCACCAGATTCCCAAAACCCAAGCTTACAATTTGTTTTTTTCATTACCCTTCCACCTTATATGCTGTTTTATGGTAGGTACGTAGGTAAAATCCTTTCTCTTCCACTGAAGACGTGGAATTTGATGATAGTTCTTAGGAAGGATGACATATCATTTCACCAGCTGAAACAAGCACCTTTATGCTCATTTCTTTTTTTTGTTTCTTTTACCAGCTTTATAAACTATCAGGATAATCCAGTCCTGCCTGATTAGAAATAAATATAGGCATCAAGTATGTACGTTTGAATGCAATAAGATATGCATGATTAAGAAAGAAGTCAAAGCTTACCTCATTCTGTACTACATCCCAGAGTCCATCACTAGCAAGAATAAGCAGTTCAATTTGTTCATCTATCTCCTGGTCCTGAAAATAAAAGAGGAAATAAATTAGATTTTCATACTGACTTCCAACATGCAACTGTTAATTGCAATAAAGGTGACGTGGCCCACATCACAGAAGTGGTTCAACCAAAAATATAAATTAAGGCATGCTAAAGGATGTACAAGGCATTATGAAAGGAAAATAGATAGTCTAAGCGCTTTCTTGTTGCAATGGGAAACAGCCTCAAGTTGCTAGACACAACATATCTCACAATTTGGGCAGATGCATATCTTCTAAGGAATATGATTCCCTTAAAAGTTTATGAAGCTCTTGGTACTAAAAAGGAAAAAAAAAAAAAAAAAAATTTATACGACTCCAACAAAATGTCTAAAAATGACATGGCTCCCAGAAAATACAGACAGACGCTAGCATTACTAACCCATGCTAAACCTGTTAAGACAGATCAATTAGAGAAATTAGCTTATAAACATGCTTTTAGTTATTTTGAGAATAATCAGTTAACTTCAGAGTCAGTTCCTTCTTTTATTATGTTTCCTAGTTTGTTTCCTTATTCAATTATAAGGAGTCTTATTGGATCAGTGGGCTTGGGCCGCTTGGCTTGTGTTAGTAGTACTACACTAGTACTTGGCCTAATTCTCAGTACAAATAGGTGTCAGTCAATACACAGTGCTTTGTATTTTCTCATTTCTACACACCATATCATCTTTTTCCGAGTATTACCACCCCCCCCCCCCCCCCCTCTCCCTGCTTCCTTGCTTGTCTAAACCTTTTAATTCCAACGAACCTGGAACTAAACCCATAAACAATTACTTAAACAGGAATTAAAGGGGCATTTTTCTCGTTCTCTCCTCTCACTAGCTGCAGCCGGGTTATTCTCAGAGAAAGAACACATGGGATGCTTTCTCTCACTTTTTTTAACATGGAACCCTCCCACCCTCAACCCCACTATAATTACAGAGTATTTCTTATTTGCTTTTATTTATAAAAGTCTTCTTTTTCCATCTTCTGAATGTTAGCAGTAGAGCGTGAGCCTTGGTGATGGCAAGGTTGATGCTTTGTGACCTTATGGCCACAGTTTCTATTAGTGGAATCAGCCTCTCAACTCGAGGGAGTAAGGCCTGAGAGTCTTGTGCACTGAACTACCCATTTTCCCCCAAAATGTTACCATCTTTACGACAATTGCATGCATTTTTCTTGTTAATAACCAATACAATAAAAAGAAATCACCTTCCTAATCGTCGGTAAATGCTTAATTAGTATATTTTGCATTAATAAAATGTGCTAAAGCTGAACACATGTTTTAATATGTTTGTACTAAATATTATGTGGGCTCTTAAATAGAGTAATTAGTTTGACCCCTTCAAAAGTTTAGGTCAAGAGCCAACGCTGTTCTCCATGTATGTCCAAAGCTAGCATTGGGTTATTCCTTTTAAAACTAAAAGTTAATAATTTCTGCTAGAGTTTCATGCGACAATATCTACACTCACTATCAGGATTTGGCGTCCATGTAATAAATATAATTATTAGAGTGAATCATTTCTAGTAATTAATAGGATAGTTAATTTTGAGGTTGCAGAAAGTAAAGGTTCACCTGGATCTCAGGTTCTGCTACAACAAACTGCTTCAACATACGATTACCGAAGGCACGAGACATTGCTAACACCCCTCCTACCCTCCAAGTACCTGACCAGACAAAAACACATGTAAATATCACCTCCCCAAACTAATGATTCTATTTCATGATCAAATTCCATCCCTTGGATGGATGAGGTGAAGATGTAAAGCATTTTATTCCAATTTGGTATATGTTGAGAACTCGGAAACTAAATGCATACATCAATCTAATTTTAACAAGTCAGTAACACATCGAACATGTAATACACATGCACATTCATCATGAAGCCTTACAGGTGTCATCGACTTTATCACTGTCCACAAAGCAGTAACATATATACTGATGTGATTAAAGACCTTTTATTCAAGACTTGCAAAAGAAAATTTAGAAAAGGATGCATCAATAAGTTTCCACGTAATAAGGTAAGATTACAAGAGAGTTACAAACAGTCTGCACAAGCTTTCAATGTCACAAATAAATTCAAATCTCAACTATGGCCAAAGATAATATGATGGAAATCGCCATACAAAAACTGACCCATCCTCAATGGATGATGCCTAAAATATCAAATCTCACCTGCCCACATGACAACACCCCCAGCATTCTCAATTCTCTTCCGCTCATCACTTCTATTTGGCTTATGATCCTCAGAGAGAGCAATTGCTGCCAAAAAAGAAACAATTAATTACAGAAGTCATTATCACTGCCTAATTCCCAAAATGCATTCAAATGGAAGTAAACGTGAAAATTAGTCACAGAATCATACAAGAACCATTGTCAGAAATACTTTATTTTCCACATTACATCTATATTTACACTACTAGCTTTTTTCACAAAATCACATCATTAAGATATGAAAACCTTTGTTCTAAAAAAAGAAATTTTACTAATATTTTGCCAAATATTACGATAATTTAAAAAGGATATGAGAACTTATGCTTTACCCAATATAATGCTTTAATTAATATTAATAGTACCTATAACCTAAAGAAATTGTAAAATAGTTGGTAGTCTAAATAATACCTTTCCCAGCTTTCGATATTATAGTCCTAGAATCTCCAACGTTAGCTACATAAAGATGGTTATCAACTAAAACTGCTGTTGAAGCTGTGGACCCATCATCCCGATAGGTATCCTTCTCAGAATCCAGAAATTCAGCATCAGTCTGTTGATATGTTTCACCTGCAAGCTTACTGATGTTACTATAATTGCAAAAAACTGATGATGGAAAGTCCAAAAGGATTCTATGCAGGAGTCCATCCCCAAACCCAATAAGAAAATAGGACCAACGCAGGATGGATGTGCACTCAAACACTTCCAACAATATTGGAACACAAAAGAAAGCATTAACAAATAATAACAAATAATAAATAATGATTGTTACAAGACATTCATGAAGATGGATATCAGAGAATGTGAACACACTAATAGCCAATTTGGCATCTGTCAAAAACTTTGGATGCTTCATGAGATTATCAAAGAGATGCTCCTTCAAATACTCGGCTGCACGAGAACCACCATGACCTGCATGCAATTTAAAATTTATTTAGTCATATTACCACAATCACACAAAAGATGATCATTGAGATCAAAGAACTATCTTTCTCCAAACAAATGTATACTGGAAAATCTTATCTTACCATCAAATATTCCAAATAAGCATACTGATCGACCATCAATCTTCAATGTCTTGACATCATAAAAATCTTCCATTGTCATTCTCTTCCCCCTAAAACTCGAATACCCACAGCTAATTCTTCCATCCTCGCTGCCAATCAAAAATTCAATGAAATAAATACCATCCGATCAAAATATAAATAGGCAAAAGCATAAATCAGAACACCCAATCCAGTCACTCAAGCAAATTAAATTATTCATTAAGGCCATTTTTCCAGTGCAAGCCCTAATCAAATTTTACATCCATTTGATCTGAGCATGGATGAATAAAGATGGATTCAGCTAAGAAAAGTACAAGGATTAAAGAAGAAATATTATGAATTTAACTTTCTGATTTGATGTGCAAGTGGTTATCAAAATTCCGGCTTGCCATAAAAGAAGGTGGTTACCTTCCTCAAAAAGAACATGACCTTTTTAAGGAGGTTTTCCTAACATGTTTTCTTTTTCTTTGTTGTTGACAAGACCAGCAAAAGGTTAGTCTGGCAGTGATATAACCTAAATACACTCTCTTGTTTTCAAAATTATCTGTAAGTTGACACCAATAAAGAGTATTTCCCTTACAACGCCCAAAAAAAAAAAGCAATTCCAATAAGCGCTTCCAAACAACAATCCCAAACATAAAATTGATCCTTCCAAAATCATATATTGTGAAACTGATTCTATCCAAATTCCAAATTTAAAAGGTTACAACAAACCAATTTAAGGCTTCCCAACAGTCAAAACTTCAATCTAAAATCCAAAACATACAAAATGTTGGACTCCGACAACAGGAATGTTAAACCATTGTGTCAAGGCATGAAAGTGATTTGAGTAAAAATTAAATGTTTGGTTACTATAAGTTAAAATTGATTTTGCCTTCGAAAGTGATTTTGACTAGAAGCTACAAAAAGTAGCTTTTGCATTGGGTTGAAAAATTTATACTAAATTTTACATCAAACTTGCTTTCAAAATAAAAACATCCAAACATAAATCATTTCACTTCAAACTCAATTCTAACCCAATCAATTTTACAAAATCAATTTCATTCAAAATCACTTTCATCAAATGTTTATCCAAACACACACTGAAAGTAAGTTGTCAGAATTATATTCACCTTTTCCATCCGCCACTGGCAAACCGACCATCATCATCTTTCTCTGTCATCATATTATCAACAAGGAGTCCACCAGCCTTCGACATAGAACCAGAACCCGTATCAACCATCATCCTTGTAATCGCCCAAAATTCGCGATTTGGCGGATACGTAATTCTGGAAACTTGTTGCAAACTCCTCCCTCCAATGCTGTTGATTTTCACACTTTTGGCAAAGGATCCAGCTTGAACAACCAAAGACCTTACCCAGCTGCTGCATACCATCTAACTGACAAACCTAGCAATTCACACAGAGAAAAACTAAATCACATCAAAGATCCTCAAATCACAACAATAATTGAACTCAGTAAAGGGAGAAAAAAAAAAGTTCAGTGATTCACAAATCCACCACTCACATTCAAACCAGTAAATTGTGCTAAAAAAATAATCACAATCATTATTAAGTAATATAAATGTACAATTCAATTCGCTCTCGTGAATCACATTTAATATAAAACCCTTGTAAACTTGTTTCTTAAGAAGCCAACAAAAAAAAAATTGAAAAAAAAAATATTCACGTGAATCAAAAAAGCAATTCAATGAGATATTGTGAGACAACTACGGAATCAGCTGTTAAACGATGGAGTTTTCAGATCGAGGATGAAACGGATCGGATAAAAAATGAGGAAGGTGACGGTGTGATCGGAATCCAGAAGACGTAAAGGGTTTGGAGAAGAATCAAGTAGAGATGATACCTATAATGGGAATCCGGAATGTGGAATCTGGAAATGAAACCCTAGAGAGAGAGAGAGAGAGAGAGAGAGAGAGAGAGAGATGGGGGAGGGTTCGAAGAGAAGAGTGACCAAGATATGGCAAAAGCGACAGAGAAAGAGGGAGATCAGGAAGGAAAAAGAGGATTGCAACGTGGAGGTCTGCCAAGTATTCAACCCATAAAACTCACCTTTCCGACGAGAAAGAAAATATGTAGTATTTTTTATTTTTTATTTCTGGTACACACTCAAGGTGTATATATATATATATATATATATATATATATATATATATATATATAGAGGGTGCGTTTGATTTACAAAAGGTATCAGGACAGCACAGGACAGACAGGACAGCACAGGACAAATCCTTGAGTCTCAGGACAATTCTTTGTCTTGTACATTGTTTGATGGATAATGGACAACACAAACAAAATAATATTAAATTTATCGGAATACCCTTTATAATATATATATTATATTATTTAATATATAAATATAGACAATAGAGAGAGAGAGGAGAGAGTGAGAGAGGGGAGAGAGAGAGGAGAGAGAAAGAGAGAGAGGAGAGGAGAGAGAGAGAGAGAGAGAGAGAGAGAAGGAGAGAGAGAGAGAGAGAGAAAGAGAGGAGAGAGAGGGGGAGAGAGAAAAGAGAGAGTGAGAGAGGGGAGAGAGAGAGGAGAGAGTGAGAGAGGGGAGGAGAGAGTGAGAGAGGGGAGAGAGAAAGAGAGAGAGGAGAGAGAGAGAGGGAGAGAGAGGAGAGAGAGAAGAGAGATGTAAGGATAATTTTGTCTTCTGTTAGTCTGTCCATGGGACAAAAAGTTGTCCCATGGTTTGGTGGGGGACAAAATTCTGGGTTTTTGTCCTGTCTCTCACCCCATTTTTTGTCCTTTCCACTAACCACTTTTCAAATCAAACAGGGGACAAAAATTTTTGTGCTGTCCAGTCCCCTGAATTTTTGCAAATCAAACGCACCCATATATATATATTTTATAAAAGCACTGACACTTAATATAATTTCATAAGCAAACTAAGTACTAATCTTTTATTTTAGTGTATATGGAGGTACTTACAGATTACCCATCAACGAGGTTCTCACATTGATAGTGGGATTTGAACTCACGACCTTGTGAGTTATGAGTCATATTCTTACCAACTGGACCAATCTTCGTTGGCAACTAAGTACTATTTTTGAATACCAATAGAACAGATATAACAGTTCATTAATAAAAGCATAATATGTATAATAATTGTTACATATATCTGATTGCTATTGGAAAACAGCACCTAATATATTTATAATATTGTACCTAACTTTGATCATTTATAAAGTCACTTAGTTTTGACGGTAAAGAGTTATAAAAGTTGTTATTTGAACAAGGAAAAGATATAATAATCGATAATGGTTAATAATATTTAAAATTATGGTTAATAATATATTGAATTTGATCAACGGGTATATATAAAGTGGATGGGGTAACTCGTGATTGACAAATTGGTTAACAATGTACAAAATCTTGGTTAATGTGACTTAGTGAATGATTAATAAGTTACTCATATTTAATATATTCATTAACCAAGTTCAACACATCATTACCTATGATATTTTTTTGTGTATTCGAAAATTTAGGGTAAGGGATGGTGCGTTTGTTCAAGGGAGAGAAAACCTTTAACCTCTAAGGTAGCATTTGTTATAAGTTTTGAAAAAATATTCCTAGGAATATTGGCATGGGAATAAAAGTTTCACATGAAAGTACAACTTTTAAAAATTTATTCTCAGTCATAAAAGATGCACAAGAATAAAATTAGTGAATAATAATTAGAAACATGAGTAGAGTTTGATACAAGTTTTAAAAAATATTCCCGGGAATGTTGGCATGGGAATAAAAATTTCTCATGTTTGTTATAAGTTTTAAAAATTTATTCTCAATCATAAAATATGCTCGAGAATAAAATTAGTGATTGGTAGTTAGAAACTTGGGAAAACTCTATTGACATTTGTGAATGTGAGAAAGAAATATTCCAGGGATGCAGTTTTTCTGAGAATAAAACATTCCAACAACCAAAGGTCACCTTGGGAAAACTCTATTCCCATGTGTGAAGGTGAGAAAGAAATATTCCTAAGAATGTGATTCCCGGTAACATAGTTTGCATGTGAATAAACATTCCAGTAATAAGAGCATTTAATCAGTGGGGATTTGAACCTGTGACCTATCAAATACGAAACCCTGTTTTACTCCACTAGACCAACCCTTTTTGGGGTTGCCATTAGCTATGATTTTGAAAATCGTTAATCGTTGTCAATTGTTATACGTACGCCCACCCAATTTTTAGAAGGTGTACGTTAGCAAGCTACACCTTCGGGTGTATTTTCAATTTTATAGTTATAACTTATTAATGTACTCCTTCTGAAAAATGGGTGGGCGTATGTTAGCAAATCCTTATGGTTTTGCTAACGTATGAAATAGACAACTATAAACACGAGAAATGGGTTGAATTGTGTTTACTAGACTTTAGATATAAGTTAAAACTTTTTCGCACACAGAAGCTAGGGACAGACAAGTGTTTTGACAAAAATAATAAATAAAATTGAATAAAAATAGATAAATAAAATAAATAGAGAAAAAAAATGAAGAACTCCAATAAAATGTTTATAGTCTGAGATGTGTGGCATCACACTGTCCTTAGGGATTATTTCACCACAAAAAATAATAATGCGAATATCCCCTAGGATTTAATAGACTCTTCCAGAATAACAACATTATCATGAGTGCCAGAACAGCAAGAATTACATTAACTCATCATACAATTAAAAGGAAAAGGAAAAAGAAAATTGTTTAAAATTAAACACAAAAGACAACTTTATTTTCTCATCTCTTCTAACCAAAAGGGCGAACAACTCAAGATTCAAAGATGAGGTCTTTTTCTACTTCTCTAGCTCATCCTTTTTCCTTTCACAAAACTACTGATTGGCACCACTTAATTAGCATTAATGGAGAATCCCATAGGCCATAAAATCATGCTGAACGTTTTCAACATGTGAATTGCAAGCTCCCAATTTTATCAGCGTCAGTTTAGAAGAAAAGGTTATTAAACACATTAAAAGCAATTAAAGATAATTAAAAAGGAATCAAAAGATTAACGGAAATATTTAAGGAAAATAATTGTAATAAAAAGGAGATTTAAAATATTTAAAAACAAATTATTTTGGAATAAAATTTCCAACAATCCCCCACATATTTTCAAAATAATTTGTGAGAATAATTAATAAAACAGAGTTGATCACATGGATGATAGTGCATCGAATCTGATGTCTTTTGGACTATGAACCAAACCTAGATTGATAAGACTTATCACACAAGAGAGTTGGTGAAGTAAATTTCTATGAACCAAAATACTTTGGTGTATGATAGAGGTCTACCAATCACACTACACCCCCACAATTCATGTTATTACGCTGTTTTGCGCCTTTCGACCATGCACGCCTGGTAGTTCATAAGTACTCTAGAGATTATGCCACAATCTCATACAAGCGGCCCCACTTGACACTCATATAGGTGATTTCATCTAGTGTATGCTGCACTTCATACACCACCCATAAGGGATATGAAATTCATTAAAAGATTTAAGCTTATCCCTCAATAAATGCAGTCTAGCACTTCTCACAGCATAGGAAGGGACATAATTGTTTGTGCTAGTAGAACTAACAAGTGACTTGTTTTTACCCATATGAACTTCTTCATGGGATCTCCAAACACAAAGATTGGGTTACCTTCACCGTTAATTTCACATTGGCTAAGTCTCATATTTTCCCCTCGATGTTTTACTCACTAGCTTCTTATGCTTTGTGAGCAAGTCGGTCAAATTCATTTTTGACCCCACAATAATTAGGCATCATTATTCAGTAGCTACTTTCCAAAATTGTTACACATATAAATTGTTACACATACGTAAGTCTACAAAATATATTCATTTTGTCATTTGGCAATCACAATATATAAACACATATGAAGTTAATTTAACTCACATAAAATATCTGCTAAGAAGTTTTTCAACCACTCAGCCTCATTATCATCAAATTTCAGAGTATAAACTCTAACCCCATTGTATACTTTACAATAAATTTTTGTTTGCCTAATCTCCAAGTAATTACACCACAAAAGGGTGAATACATCATCTTTGAATCTGAAATTCAGTTAGCATCACTATATTTTCAATACAGTGAAAATCTAGTTCATCCCCTACAAAAATATAGGAGGCAGAAAACATCTTTATTTGTACAAGTATGCTTGGTGGCCCTACCATCCTGTTCATCCCCTACCATCCATTTATTTTTTATTTTACATTTGCCACAAGAATAGTCTAAGAATGATTCCAACAATTATATCATCTCCTTAGGCCAAGTTTGCCTTTGGCCTTAGGAGGATTAACATTCCTTTTCATACTTATGCATTGAAATGCATGATCACATGAGTTTACAATTTACAACCCCCATAGGTCATAATATCACACATTATTTTCAATGACAGTCCCCAAATTCACTTATGCATATGATGTCAATTTATTGACAACACCTCTTATCCGAACATGTCAAACGCGATACAATAAATTTGAGAATTTGAAAATTCTCGCAATTTAAAAATTCTCACCTTCTTTACTAGCAATTCCTCTTTGCCAATAACCAACGTAATTAGAAAAATAAATGTTCAAAAGGGAATGTAAGATGTTGGCAACTCCAAGTTTGTAATTACCTCAATATAAATTTTGTAAGAACAATCGTGCTCATCTTGTTATCATCATCCAAAAAGATACACCATAATATAATTCTATCACTTACATCATGTAGATACACATGGATAGCTAATACTAGAAACAATAATTCATACCTTTGATACTTTTAATAAATTCATGTATAATATCTTTCAAATCAATACTTATATACATCTCATCATTTTTAACTAGCTTGCATCATCAAACACAATAAGAGCAACTATACCTTTCAAAATCATATCAACTTCGTACATATATCATCTTTCTTACTTTCTACCCATCATTAAATTCATGAGTTGATATCTTAACACAAGTTCATTCTCATAATGTATGTTACCCTGAAAATAGCATAAGGCTTGCTCTTGTATATATCCTTATCATTCTACCTTTACCTCAGTTCACAATTTTATCAAATTATATTTCATATAGTTGTATGATCACTCACTAATTCAATAAGAACACACCTGAAGCAAATTAAGGAGAAGACACTGTGGCACTATCATACCAAAGTTTCGAACCATGGCAAAAGTATAGCATATCTTTCTTAATTACATTCCACTTATATTGCCTCCACAAGAACAAATAAGATGAAAGAAAAGAAGAACCTCATTTCACCTCAATATAAAATCTACCGAAACAATTATTGCTCATCTATTTAATTCCATCCAAAATGATGGTATCCATAAGGATCAAGAACAACAAATATGGCCTCATAGTTGCACCTTAACCAAGTTAAAATATAACAAAATTGATCTCTAAGATTAACATGATATCATCAATAAAATTTCAGGTTAAAATTCATAACCTACGAAATTAAATTTTCAGTTGAAAAAACTTCATCCATAAAGACAAAACACATACATAACCTTATTAGCCCAATTTCCAAACAATCAGAATCTAGCTTCACGCTCTTAATATCTCACTAATTCATCCAAAGCACCTTAGAGTAACGTGTTTTGCATATAGATGCATTTTGTAAAACAGTCAATAAAAAGAACATACCTCTTAATCTTGATGCTATCATCTTAATTTCATTCATCGCATCCTACACCATGGTCATGCATAGAAATTTCATTTTCACCCTTCATGAAACAACTTCTCCATATTTTGATTTAAAAACAAATAAATAGCACGTAACCATTTCAAAAGAAATGTCTAGAAAGTAAATTAATAGGTTATCCTTGGTTTTATATAGTCTAAAAGAAATATCCAACAAAGAATAGGATAAAAAGAAATTGCTCCTACGTACTGTTTGAATACCATAAAGCCAAGATAATAGCAAAATAAAAAATTGCCCTTCCATGGAAAGTGCGACACCCCATTCTCAGGGTATCACATTTACGTAACTTATTGCGAAAAATATTGCTGGTTACTTTCGGAAAAAAATAAGTTTTAAATCACTTATTCTTTATAAAATGGTGATACAATTTTTTTCCTTTTTCCTTTACGTCATATATAACCAAACACCATTAATATAATATACAGCTTTATATATATCATACATATGCATTATCAGAGTTTTATACAAGATCTTTATCCTACCAGGTCATCACCTACAACCAAATAGTTAATACATCAAACTGAAACAAAAGAGATATATCATAGTGGGAGTCTGAAAAACACTACTCAAAAAGATTGGCTCTCAGTAGCCAAATAGTCAGACTATCTAAAATCCCACTCTACCCAAAAGAACTACATTCCTACAGCTGGTCGCGACTAGTGAAACCCATTGGGGAGTCCAGTATAGACACCCCCACCTCCAGGAGGTGTATCTGGAGAGGATACCTCAACCCCCTCTCCAATATCCGGGAATACACCATCCTCAAGAGGAACATAGTCCGGATCAACCATCGGATCCTCCTCAGGATCTTCCTCCATCTCCTCCTATGCATCCTCTGGAATCAAAACTATAGGCCCTGGAGGTGACTCCAGGGCTACTTGCTGTAAAGGCTGTACGTGCGGAGGTGGTTGATGCTCTAAGTCCCCGTGGCGCACCAAATGCTGCAGGATCATCCAAATGGGAGGTAGTGAAACCTCGATCGTCTCCCTGGTATGTATGAGCTGTTGTGGTCCATCTGCTACAGTCCCTCGGAGTGTCCTCATTGGACCAGTTAGGTAGCACTCCGAGCCCCTAGGTTGATCACCCAGGCGTTACCTTGATCAGCATTGTCAAACATGAGAGCTCGGACCCCCGAGTAGTTCAGCTCCACTCCGTCCGGATCCATCTGAACTCAGATATGTATACAATCCACATAGTAGAGGAAACAACAAACAGATATGCAAGGGAGAGATACCAATATATGAGTTTTGATGAGATAACCGCATGCGCGACACACAAAACAACATATACCAATTATTCACAGCATATAAAGGATTTATTCAAAACAACAGAATAATTCTATCAAAAAGGGTTTCATACTCGACAGTCATCGTCATTTTATAAAAATGCATGACACTTCAATATTCGGGCACTAATTTGATACCTAATCTCCGGAGATCCCACAACTTTCTGTTTCGTTTTGAGCAGATCAAGCTCTTTACATGGCCCATTGTAAAAACCAAATAAAACAATGTCTAACAGAACACATAACACATTGGTCATCACTCAGTACACCAAGGTTATTGTTCACAAATGTAACATTGGTCCACACAGAACACAATAGTTACTGCGATCAATGGAGTTTATTGTCCATAACCTATTGCATCACTCAGAACCCAATAGTCATCGCATTAGATTGGAAACATAGTCCAGTAAAGATACCTTGGTTCACACAAAAATCCAATGATAAAATGGAAACATAATCCATAAAAGATAAATTAATCCACTCAGGACTCAATGATCATAATACATGGCACGTCTGCCAAAAATGCATAAGAAAAACTTTTATTCTCGTTTCGTTTTCTTTGTCGTAAAAATCTTCCCTTGTCGGAGCCCGAAGCTCACGACCATGCTTAATTTTATATTAAGACTTTTTAAACAACATAGGACACACAGTCCAAATGTTTTAAACTTAACACAAGACACACAGTCCGAGTGCTCAATCGCAAAGCCCTAAACTGATGCACCAGTCTCAGGCTCACGGATATGGAATTTCACATTCTCCACATCAAATTTAAGACACAGTCCACAAAAACCTTTTCAGGACACACAGTCCAATGACACGGATCCCTGTTCTACGTGTCAACAGAACACTAGAACCCCGACGTCTCGGTCACTAGGTTCATTTTTCCTTTTTAAAACATTTCGCTTAGTGAAATAACAAATACAAAACCAAAACTCCGAAAACTTATCCAAGTTTAACGAAATTGTTTTCACTGAATAAAACTCCTTTACATAAATTCTTTTCTGTTAAAACGTTTATAAAACGTGAAATCATAGATAAATCCTTTTCCGTCTAAATTCTTTATTTCTCAATTTCATTCTCAATAAACATCAACTTTTAAAAGTTCTCTTTAAATAAAATTTATAATAATAAAATATAAACCTTTTTCTCAAAAAATTTCATAAAAATCTTTCTCTAACTTAAATGACTTTTTTGTCATAAGTAATTGTTCTGAAGGCTATATTACGTTATTTTCGTAACTTTATCACTTTAAACAATATTTTATAATAAAATTGAATTTATTTTAGAAAAACTAACGCCTGTAAAAATTTTCACAGTTTCGCCCTTACTGTCACTTTATTGACACATTTTTCACAAAAATATTATTAAAATAATATTTTTCTACTTTTTCTCAAATTCTCATAAATTAATCACTCTGATTAATTATACAAGTTTATTAAGCTTTTATCCTCAAAATAATTTTAAACCCTGACCAATGTCAGGTTTCTCAATCCATCACTCAACAGCGGATAATTTCACCACAATATAGCATGGCATACATCCAAATCATGGCATGCAACACAATTATAATTTAACAATTCAATTATAATAATGTAAATCAACATATCACAAAAAATTCAAGTAAGCATATAATCACTTAAACAATAAACGATTCAAAAATCACAGAAAATCATCACAGATAATTCACAGACGACTCAACAAAATAGCATACGATTATCTTAAACTCCTCAGGCTGTCTCCCCTTACCTCTTGGAGAATCAAATCACACTTCCACAATAACCTTCCGATTAGGATCCGGTTTCCTCCGTTCCGCTTAGATCGACTCGATCCGATTAATTCCTTCACAACGAATTGCAACCAAAATAAATCAAAATCAAACAAAACACACTTGTTCTTGAGGTCTAGGGTTCGGCCTCTTCTAATTCACTAGGTTAGGAAAGTTAAAAAAATTTCTAACTTATAGATTCATGATCCTTAAGCAACTTAAGCATAATTAAACACCTAATCCAAGATCATGAACTAAGAACTTTGAATGAAACTCATCCAACTTCATGAACTAAGTTTCAACCTTGACACAAAAGTGGGGTTAAAACTTCACTTGATTTCCATCTCTTGGATTTAACACATAATAGGATTAGATTCAAGTGTCACAAAACAACTTTGAATCAAAAATCCATCCAAAAATCAAAGCTAGGGTTTCGGCCCTCTTAAGAAAATTTGGGTTAGGGTTTGATTTTTGGTTTTCTAATTACTTGGATTCATTAACCATAAGGATTAAAAGATAAATCACATGATCATTCAACAAGTTTTTGAACAAAATCCCTACACACTCATTTTGAGGGAGTTTCGGCCAAGGGGAAAAAAATAGGGAGGGGATTTTTGTTGAACACATGCTCTTGGATAATAAATATAGAGATGATTCTAATATTATAGCAATTGGTTTCAAGTCAAAAGGATTTTTCTACAATTACTTATGAATTTTTAGGATAACATCATGAACTTTGAATCAAATGAAGAACTTAGTGATTCATGGCATAAGCTTGTAAAAGTTGTGAAGAGAAAGTGTTGAGGGATTAAGGAGAGAAGAAATCACCTCTTGATGCTTGAAGAAATGATGAGATTTGATGATGTCCCTCACAAATCACTATGATGTTCTTGAAGAAAACATGAACTTTAGAGAGAAAGACTTGTAATGAAAAATGAAAAATTGCCTAAGTGTGGTGACATGAAGAGGGAGCCATGGGTTTTTGGGTATTTTGGTCCAAAATTACAATGGCAAAGCTTGTAATTATCATGACAACTAGTCTTTTCTACCCAAAAATATCTAATGGCATTTATGTGCCATTATGGCCATTATGATTCGGATAGGATCGTCATAAATGCTTGTCATCTCAATCACATCAGTCATCTCAGCTCCGTTGCTGGCCCCATTTGTTCATCTGACTCAGGTTTCCTAGAGATATTTCGACGTTTTCGCTCGCAGCGAATATAATATTTTATTTTTACACTAAAATTTTCAAAACTTCCAATATCGTAGAAAATATGATAAAAATATTTTTCATCTCGTTCATGAATTAAAATTAGGATTTCTGAGTAGTAAACTTTTACTATCAGTGAAAACGCAGACTGGGTTTGTCTGAATTTTCAACCCAAAATTTCATCGTAAGCTTATAATATAAAGCATAAGATGAAAATGGCGTTGGTTTATTCAAAATCATTTTCTAAGTCTCGGATAAAAATATAATTATTTATATATTTATTACCGATATTAGAAAGCAGTAAAAATCGGGGTGTTAAAGAAAGCTCCTCTCACGCATTTCACACAAAATTCACATGATTATTACAAGCAAAAATTAGATATTTATCACAATGAGATAGCAAAATAATGCTTCCTGAACCATTGTATAGTGACATTCTGTTATGCAAAGTCCAGAACAAGAAAAATGTTACCCGGCCAGAAGTAGGTTAAATCAATGTTACTTCCACTATGCTTAGTTGTCTATTTAGATGCAACACCTCTTTTTATTTTTCCACAATTATGCCTTTTCCATTGAAACTTTAACTTCATTCCTGAAAAATATTTGAGAGTTAGAAGTCAAAAAATAAAAAACATACTTCGTGCCTGATGATGAAGAGGATCGACTAGGACTCCAGTGATTTGTAATTCTTAGAGAACATGGAAGCTTGATTCTCAATCTTGCCCAGCACGTGCTTCAAGAAAAAGATTTATAAATCATTTTTAGTTCTCATCAATCAATTTAAATTACAATTTGATTCCATGGCCTCTAATATCAATTGCCATTTTTATTTTTAAATGATAAATTAAAGAAATACTAACTAAAGAAAACATCGTGAAAAGGTGCGAAAAAAAGAAATAAGAAGCTCTTTTATTCATCTTATGAAACACCAACCTTTTGAAGAAGGAAAAATTATATCGCAATAACTGATCAAATCTTCAACGAAGGAACACAACAGCTAATAAACCATATGCAACCATTTAGCACATATTGAAGCCATATTAGATTCAAACCTGTGAACAAAATCCATTTAGCACATTCAAAGTACCAAACCACAATAGATTTGAATTATATTCAATTAACAAAAAAACTCTTGACAAAATAAAATTTTTCCTTAGAAAATAATCCTTATTTATCTATTTTTCATAGGCTATAATCCTTAAGATTGTTGTAAAAATAATAAATAAAATTAAATAAAAATTGATAAATAAAATAAATAGAGAAAAAAAATGAAGAACTCCAATAAAATGTTTATAATCTGAGATGTGTGGAGTCAACTGTCGTTAAGGATTATTTCACCACAAAAAATAATAATTCGAATATTCCCCAAGATTTAACAGACTCTTCCAGAATAACAACATTATCCTGGGTGCCAAAACAGCAAGAATTACATCAACTCATCATACAATTAAAAGGAAAAGGAAAAAGAAATTTGTTTAAAATTAAACACAAAAGACTACTTTATTTTCTCATCTCTTCTATCCAAAAGGGCGAACAACTCAAGATTCCAAGATGAAGTCTTTTTCTACTTCTCTAGCTCATCATTTTTCCTTTCACAAAACTGCACATATATAAAGCTGATTGCACCACTTAATTAGCATTCATGGAGAATCTCAAAGGCCATAAAATCATGCTGAACATTTTCAACGTGAATTGCAAGCTCCCAATTTTATCAACGTCAGTTTATAAGAAAAGGTTATTAAACACATTAAAAGCAATTAAAGATAATTAAAAAGGAATCAAAAGATTAACGGAAATAGTTAAGGAAAATAATTGTAATAAAAAGGAGATTTAAAATCTTTAAAAACAAATTATTTTGGAATAAAATTTCCAACACAAAGCACAGACAAGTGTGGTTTTTCAACAGAAAAACACACAATCATGCAAGATTTAAAACTTGTTTGATATTCACACTTCAACCCGTTTTGTTAGTTAACAGATAAAGAGATAAGGATATACTCCCTCCGGTCCACAATGTAAGCAAAAATTTCCAAATTTTTTGGTCCAAAATATAAGCAAATTTCAACTACTTTTTTCTCATTTAATGAAGTTATTCTCAAAATACCCTTCATTTAATACAAATTTTGTTTTCCAATGACTCCTTTTATTCTTAATAACACAAGCTTAATAAATAAGAGGAAGGGTAATTTAGGTAACAAACTTAATTTTTTATTCCCAATGACTCTTTTAAATGAGATCAACTAACTATCTTAATATGTGTGTCCCATTTAATTTTTGCTTACAATAGAGACCGGAGGGAGTAGATAGACACAACTATTTTATCCTGGTTCACCTCATAACAACTAGGGCTACGTCCAGTCCTCGGTGGGATGATGCATCGGTAGTGTTGGTGATGCTATGATCGTGGCGGCACGGTCGGTGACGCGCTAGAGACTGAGATGCGAGGACTGAGGATTACTTGAGATGGAGAAGGGAAGAAGCAGAATGTTGGTTTCTTTCTTGCGTTAGTAAAATGGTTAACCAAATTATAGCTCGTAAGCATCCCCTTTTCTTGTTGAATGCTGAAAAAACTCGTAAGGTGGCGTAGCCAGGATAAGAAGAATGGTGGTTTCTTTCTTTCTTGCGATAGAGAAATGGTTCTGGTAGGAGTCTGAAGGAAATGCTTTCAAGCTTCAAATATTGGTGCTTTTCTTTGGTTAATTGTTAGGCTCAGAGAGAGAGAGAGAGCATTAAAAAATTAAAGTACTTGACAGCTTGCAACTTTTTATCTTCTCAATGCTAGTTTTAATCTTCCCAAGGAGAAAGACATAAAGACTGAAAGCGACGGTGGAGTGTGTACCAATGCTAAAATTTTACTCAATGCATTGATATTCGGTCGGGTCCTGGTACCGATTGGTTTATTTTTTCACACTCGAGCCCGACCGCAGAAGCCCATTTGAACCTGAATTTTTTACCCGCTAGACCCGTTAACCAGCACAGACCCACCCGCATCCCATTTTTTCGTTCGGATATCTCAGGTTCCGGGCGCGTCGGACAAATCTGTCCAGCCATAACTACTAAATACATTTTTAACATTCTTAGGAATCATTATTTCAGGGAATCATCATATTTAGGATGTTGTTGTTATATAATTATTATTATTTTTATATATAATATTAAATAATTTAAATTTTTATAATATAATTATTACTTTTTTGTGAATTTAATAAAATATGACTATTATTTAGAATAAAAATATTTTAAAAAAGGGTAAAGGCCCATTTTGGTCCCCGACAAAAAATGCGATGCCCATTTCAGTCCCTGACAAAAAATAACCACCCCGTTAGTCCATGACAATTACTACTTGGGACAAGTTAGTCCCTGACAATTACTTTGGAACATCAAAGTCCCTAACAATATTTAAAGTGAGACTAATTAGTCCCCGACAATTAGTATCGTGGGACATTTTAGTAACGGACGTTGACTAACGGAAGTCGCATAGGAACTAACTTGTCCCACGTAGTAATTGTCAGGGACTAACGAGTTAGTTATTTTTTGTCAGGGACTGAAATGGGCATCGCATTTTTTGTCGGGGACCAAAATGGGACTTTACCCTTTAAAAAATAATAAGTATATTATAATCAAAACAAAATATTTTAATATATATATAATATAATAATAATAATAATAATAATAATAATAATAATAATAATAATAATAATAATATATATAAAAATATAATTAATATAATTAATATTAGTAATTAATACATAATAGATAATAATTTTAGTACACAAAATATATTTATAATAATAATAATTATAAATTATAAACATATAACTAATATTAATAATTAATATACAATAAATATTAATTATAAATGATAAAGTTCATTCAACCTTCTTTTAAATTATTTTATTATTTAATATTTTTATAATATTTATTTTCAATTTTTCAATTAATTAATATTAAGGATACTTTTGAAAATTTGCTTATAAAAAAAAAGATAATTTAGAAAATAATATTAACATTCCTAGGAGAGATGCACTGAAACCAAACAAGGGAATCAATATTCTAAGCAACATTCTCAAGAATGTTTAAGGGCTACCAAACACATTTTTAACATTCTTAGGAATCTTTATTTCCAGGAATCATCATTTTTAGGAATCATGATTCTCGGGAACCAAAAAAGAATCTGCCTATCAAATGCCCCCTAACGGTAAAATAGATTCATTGGTCTCATACATTTTTCTTCTTTTTCACATTTGCCCTATAAGTTTAATTTTATTTAAATAGGTCTTATACGTCATGTTCCATTGACACGTTAGTCCTTTTCATCAATCCGTACATGACGACGTCTGATGGGTGTTAAGATACTCTGGTTTTCGAGGAACCAGCACCTCCAGAGGAAGGATGAAATTTATGCGTAAATTCTTTGTTATTCACATAGGTTGAAGCCATTAATTACATATGGTTGCCTAAACGCTCTCCTAACTAATTCCATGAATCTTGGAACGGAAAAGCAAACAGAAATAAGAAATGAAAAACGTAAATATCAGTAGAAAGATCACAATCTGCTATATGCTATAACTACCCACATGATGCCCTCTTACACCCCATTCCCTTGATGAATGTAATCAGCCAAGTACTTGAGCTTCCGAGCTTGTCTCTTGGGTATCTGTTCATCATTGGATTCATTGTTGGGCTTAACTATAACGTTGGTAGTAGCCCGGTCCGTATCATCCCAATCCCCATGGGAAGTGCCCTTGTCCTCAAGGACCAAAGAGTATTTGATCTCCTCCTACAGCATCCATGTAGCATCTTCAAGTGGTAGGCCTTCCCATCGAATTAGAACCAACTTAGTTGGTGGATCAATGGTGGTGTCCAGTTTTTCCAACAACACAGCTATAGGTTGAACCGGTGGGTTGTTGTTGCACACCTGAATAGGCAATGCAGCAATGTAGAAGGAAGATGTCTATGATGCAGTTTCAACAATGAGCATTGGAATTAGGGGGCAGTTCCAGCCAATATGCCACCTTGCCAATCCGCTCCAAGATCTTAAAAGGACCGAAAAACCCTGTGGCCAATTTCTGAGGAGTGTGTCCTACTATGGATAGTTGTTTATAAGGCCTTAAAGGCACATAAACCCAAGACCCAACCGTAAATTCAACATCTCTGAGTTTGTTGTCGGTTACATTCTTCATCATTTCTTGAGCCTTAGCTAAGTTCCTCCGTAACTTATATAATAATTGGTCTCTCAACTATAACCATCGATCCACTACCTCTACTTAAGAATCATCTAAGATATAGTCTGGTACAACAGGGTGGTTGCTGATAGATAATTTTCAAAAGGTGTGAACCCAGTGCTCGAGTGAACTGAGGTATTATAACACCATTCAACCGAAGGGAGAAAAGAGTGCCAAGAAGATGGTTTGGAATGAGCAAAGGCTCGGAAATACTATTGGAGGGTTCTGTTGACCACCTCTGTCTGACCATCGCTTTCAGGATGATAGGTTATAGACATGCACAAACACGTCCCACAGGCTTTAACGAGCTGTTTCCAAAATCTGTTGATAAAAATCGGGTCAATAATGCTCTTGGGCATGCTGTGAAGTTTAGCAACAAGAGTAACAACTAATCGGGCAACCTTATAAGCGTTGTACGATCCAGGGAGAGAAATAAAATAGGCTCCCTTCAAAAATCGATCCACAACCACCAAGAATACTGAATTACCTTCAGAGTTGGGCAACCCACATACAAAGTCCATAGACAAGTCTTCCCAGACACGTAGCAGATATGGAATCAGTTTCAATAAGCCTCCTGGCTTCCATGGAATATACTTCACTTGTTTGCAAGTGAGACATTGTTTGAACAAGCTCATGACATAGGGAACAGTAAATCCCAATAGAAGTTCTCCCGAAATCGAGCAAATGCCTTCTTAACACCCATGCGACCTCCAATAAGAGTTTCATGAAACTCCTTGAGAATTAAATCCTTGAAGTGACACTCAGTGAGCAACCATATGTTGTTCTTATATAATGAGGTCGTTGTCTACCCTATAATGAGGAAATTACTAGGTTTAGCCGATAATTTCTCCTTGAGACTCAAAAAATTTGGATTCAATTGAAGTTCCTCACGGAGCTGCCTCAAGAGTACAGGCTTAGGAATTGAGATGAGTAGGCATTGTGAGTTAGGTTCTTCACCAATGCAGGACAATGCATCGACAACCACATTTACAGAACCTGGTTTGTATTGTATGTCATAATGAAAGTCGAGCAACTTAGACAAATACACCTATTGTTCAGGTGTCTAAATGGGCTGAGACATTAATTCCTTAAGAGTCTTGTGATCTGTTTGAATGGTAGAAAAATAACACAACATATATTGCCGCCATTTTTTAACGACTTAGAGCGAAGCTCTTTCAGATACATGAAACTGTTGAGCATCTTTGGAGAAAATAATTTACTAAAGAAGGCTATAGGTTTACCTCCTTGAGCTAGTACTGCTCCCATCCCAATACTTGAGGCATCAGTCTGAAGGATAAATTGCTTCTCAAAATCAGGTAAGGCGAATAACGTGGCATCTAGGGATGTAAATGTAACACCCCGTTCTTTGGAATTAATTTTAATTAAGCTGGTTTTATTAAGTTGGATTTATCGGTTGAGGGCTTAGTGAGATTTTTGGCTAAAAGTCCCTTTCTGGTACATGAGCACGCCCGTGCTCATTAGCCAGCACGCCCGTACTTAAAGTCAGGAGCATGTTTCTGATTTTAAGTTGAGCACGACCGTGCTCAACAGTGAGCACCCCCGTGCTCAATGTGCTGACCGCGTCTCGGTGATGCTAAGTTGAGCACGACCGTGCTCAAGGGTGAGCATGACCGTGCTCAGGTTCGAGTTTTATATATAAGCACAGAACCGAGGGTTGCGATTTTTTAACCCTGCTTTTGGTGGCTACTAACCCTATTGCGGCTGACAAAGTGTTCTTCCCTGTTTTCGCTAAAATCAGCCAGTTCTTGGAGTTTTGGAAGCCGTTGGAGAGCCCTGTGCATCTGTGCTGGTCTTTAGGTAACGGTTTCCTCTTCCCTATTAGTTCCTTTTCGTTTTTATGATTAAGAAACTAATAATGTTGTGTTTCCATTGTTTAAGGTATTATTTGAGGTTGAGCCGTCTTAGGGGAGGAACCGGTTGCTGTTAGGACGCTGTTAGAGAGCTACCTTTAATCCAGGTATGGGGAGAAGGGTAGTGTACTCATAGGCTCGGGGTTAGGGTAAAGTAAAGGGGTTCCCATAACCCCGATTGAATGATTGTTTATTATATGATTAAATGCCTCGTTGATAATATATGTTTGATGAATCATATGTTCATGTTTGGTTATCGGTAATTGATGAATATGATGTTATTCTGTTGGCTGTTGGTATGATGATGTTTTTGGAGTTGATGCTGATAATGATGTTGATGTTTAATCCTTAAAATGGGTTAAGAAACTGACTTAGGATAAGTAATGGATTAACCCTTAATTTTTGGCTAAAATTGGTTGCTGTTCCGGCCCAGAACAGCACTGTCGCCCGATGAGCACGACCATGCTCCCAGTAGGATTCTGGAAAATGGCCATACTATTTAGCACGACCGTGCAGGACAAAGAGCACGACCGTTCTGTTGAGCACGACCGTGCTCAATAAGAAGCACGACCGTGCTTCACTTAAAGGGGCAGCACGCCCTCACGTGTTTAAGCACGATCGTGCTGGGGGTTAAGCACGACCGTGCTCAACCCTGCTGGATAGAACAAAATTAAAGGAATTTAAGGGGTTTCAAACCCCATTTCCCCAATAATGATAAGTTGATTAGACAACTTGGCTAATGTTCACTAAAGATAATTAAGATGATGAGATGATGAGGTGTTGAGTTTGATAAGTCGATACCCAGTGGGTACCGCAAGTTGATGAGCTGTGCCTTGGTGCTTCTTGGCCAAGGAAGACTTGCCCCCACGGTTTGGGTCTAAGGTGTTGTTGTTGTACCTTGGTGGCCGAGAGTTTGCCCCAAGTGTTGCGGGTGATTCCGTTAAAATCCTCAGGTAAATTCCGCGAGGCAAGTTGTCCCGGTTGATTCCGCTGTTATCTTCGGTTGATTCCGTTGGAGTTATGGAGGTGGTGTTGCCGTTGTTGTTATGTTGCATACGCATTGCATCGAAGTTGTTGTTTAGGGATGTTCGACATAGGGGAGGTCGTCCTAGAGTACGGCGATCTGGCCATCCACGGTTGGAGTAGATTCTCCTAGCGCCCCCGTGACGAGGCACTCGTTGGTTTGATGCGTTGGCTATTCAAGGAGTAGATTCTCCGACATTGAGTAGATTCTCAATGTGGATATTTAACTCCGAAGTCGTCCATCCCGAGTTTAGTGGATCCACATGCATTGTTGGTTTAGCGGAGTAGGATTGTATTGCACTACATAGCATGTTGAATATTGATACTGTTGATGTATGTTTATGTTGGTGCTATGCCTGTATGATTTACTTTACTACCTATTCCTTGCTATTATGTTTACATGATTCTTACTCCCTATGTTTGTTTGTTTGTTTGTTGTTGGCCTGATTGGCACCTTGCAGAGGATGACGAGCAGCCCGGAGAGGAGTGACTCTGAGGAGCCGCCACTCATAGTTAGGGCTAGTTTCTGTTCAGTTAGTTTATTAGTTTCCCGTTGTAATTCCGAGGATTTATTCCGGAACGGTTATACCAGCTCTGTATGTTACATCGGGGTTGGGATATGTTTTTTCTTGGTATGTTTTAATTGTTTTAAATTTTGTTATATTTTTCCGCGATTGTGAACTGGTTCATGTGAGACTTTTCTACCCTGGACAATTGTTTTTAACTTATTCAATAAATTCATGTTTTTCTTTTAATTACTTATATATTAAGTGCTTATTAACATGCGGGGTAGAAGGGTGTCACATTTAGTGGTATTAGAGCAGTTCGGCCCTGTCCAAACGTGGTATAAGTCTGGCTTGAGTCTGTTGTGTGACTCTTGTTTGGATTATCTATACTTGTTATAGATAATGATGTTTAAGTTAGTTGCCTATCGCTTTTACCTGCTCAAGTTCTGTATTAAAAGTTGTTTTTTGGGCATGTACAGGAACTAATGGCCAGTAGAGGACGTAACGATCAGGCGATTGCTGACGCATTGGCACTCCTCGCCTATGCTATTGGTCAGGTAAACCCTAACAACAATGGTGGTCCAGCTGAGTTCCAGGGACTGGATAAGTTCCAGAGGAACAACCCTTCGTCGTTCAAGGGACCGTACGACCCAAAGGGAGCACTGTTGTGGCTGAGGGAGACAGAGAAGATCTTCCGTGCGATGGACTGTAATGATCAGCAGAAGCTCATCTTCGCCACCTTCATGTTGGCTGAGGAGTCGGAGCTTTGGTGGGATAACTGCAGACAAAGGATGTAGGCTGAGGGCACCGCGGTTACATGGGCTGTGTTCAGACAGAGGCTCTTGGAGAAGTACTTTCCAGCGGATATCAGGGACAAGAAAGAGATGGAGTTATTGTCCTTGAGATAGGCTTCATTGTCAGTTGGCGAGTATGCAGCCAAGTTTGAGGAGCTGGCGAGGTACTACACTCCTTACCCGCATGAGACAGATGATCGCTCCAAATGTGTGAAGTTTGAAGCGGGACTCCGGCCTGAGATCAAACAGGCCATTAGTTATCAGGAGATCAGAGTTTTTCCAATTCTGGTCAACAAGTGTCGGATTTACGAGGGTGCTAGTCAGTTCAGGGTTGCCAGTTCCAGAGGATCGGATAGTCAGAGTGGCAAGAGGACTGACCAGAGGGACAAGGGCAAGCAGCGGTATGCTCCGACGGGCAAGGACTTCAAGTAGGGTGGCAGGAAGCTACAGTTTCAGTAGAATAGCTTCAGGGGTGGGTTCTCTAATGCCCCTAGAGCTATGAGGTGTGGTACGTGTGGAGCACCAGACCATTATTCGTCTCATTGCAAGGAAACACAAGTCATCTGCTTCAAATGTGGCAAGCCAAGACACATCAGTCGCGAGTGTCATGGAGCCAAGGTTGAGCCTCCCAATGCTAGCAAGAACTAGAAGTCCCAGGCCAACAAACTGAAGACCACTGGAAGAGTCTTTACTCTTAGTGGAGCTGAAGCCTCCTAGTCTGATGACTTGATTCAAGGTACATGTTTTATTGATGGAACTCAATTGACTGTATTATATGATTCGGGTGCTACTCACTCGTTTATATTGCATGATAGGGTCAAGAATCTTGAATTGCCTATTACTTTTGTTGAGTTTGATTTGTTGGTTTCTACATCTACAAATAAACCTGTTTCTACTTCTTATGCATGCAAGAACTGTCATATTGTTATAAATAATAAAACCTTCATTGCTGATCTTGTATGCTTACCTTTGAAAGACCTGGATATTATTTTAGGCATGGACTGGTTATCTTCCAACCATGTCCTTCTGAATTGTTTTCATAAAACCTTGATATTTGGAACCCCAAAGGAGTCTAAGAATCCGGACCTTCTCTCTGGCAGCCAAGTTCAAGATTCGATGAGAGACGAAGCCCAAGTATACATGATGTTAGCTTCCTTGGAAATAGAGAGCAGCCCTCCTGATGTCGCCAGCGTGCCTGTTGTGCCGGAATTTCCTGAAGTGTTCCCGGGGGATGTTTATAACTTACCCCCAGAGAGAGATGTTGAGTTTACCATAGACTCAGTGCCTGGCACCGGGCCAATCTCCATAGCACCCTATAGAATGTCTCCTCTAGAGCTAGCTAAGTTGAAAGAACAGTTGGAGGACCTGATGAAGAAGCAGTTCATTAGGTCGAGTGTGTCTCCGTGGGGAGCACCTGTGTTGTTGGTGAAGAAGAAGGATGGTAGTATGAGGTTGTGTGTCGACTATCGGCAGCTCATCAAGGTGACCATAAAGAATCGGTATCCCCTCCCTAGGATTGATGATCTTATGGACCAATTGATGGGCGCTTGCATCTTTTCAAAGATAGATTTGAGGTCAGGGTACCATCAGATTCGGGTTAAGTCTGAGGACATCCCGAAGACAGCGTTTAGGACGCGATATGGTCACTATGAGTACTTGGTTATGCCCTTCGGTGTGATCAATGCTCCTGCGGTCTTCATGGACTACATGAACAAGACCTTTCACCCTTACTTGGATAAGTTTGTGGCGGTGTTTATAGATGACATCTTAGTGTACTCCAAGAGTAAGGAGGAACATGAGGAACACCTGAGGGTTGTCTTGCAGACCCTTAAGGAAAAGCAGTTGTATGCTAAGTTGTCTAAGTGTGAGTTCTGGTTAGAGGAAGTGAGCTTCTTAGGGCATGTCATCTCTAAGGGTGGCATAGCAGTGGACCCCTCTAAGGTAGAGACGGTGCTCCATTGGGAAGCGCCAAAGTCTGTAATCGAGATTAGAAGTTTCTTGGGGTTAGCGGGTACTATAGATGGTTCATAGAAGGTTTCTCTAAGATAGCTTTACCCTTAACCCGTCTCACCAAGAAGGGACAGCTGTTTGTGCGGGACTCTAAGTGTGAAGAGAGTTTCCAAACTCTTAAGAATAGGTTGACATCAGCACCAGTGTTAGTTTTGCCAGATCCTAGTGAACCCTTTGTAGTTTATTGCGATGCTTCTAAGCAAGGGTTAGGTGGTGTGCTGATGCAGAGTAGTAGGGTAGTTGCTTATGCTTCTAGGCAGTTGAAAACCCATGAGAAGAACTACCCTACCAATGACCTAGAGTTAGGAGCTGTGGTATTTGCCTTAAAGATTTGGAGGCATTACCTGTATGGAGCGAGGTTTGAGGTTTTTAGTGATCATAAGAGTCTGAAGTACATCTTTGATCAAAAGGAGTTGAACATGAGGCAGCGTAGGTGGATGGAGTTCTTAAAGGACTATGACTTCGAGCTGACCTATCACCCAGGAAAGGCCAATATGGTGGCCGATGCCTTGAGTAGGAAAATCCTGCATGTCTCCGCTTTGATGGTTAGGGAGATGGACCTGATATAGGAGTTTAGAGACCTTAGTCTAGCTTGTGAGTTTACCCCTAAGAGTATTAGGCTTGGTATCTTGAAGGTTACCAATAGTCTGATGGATCAGATTAGAGAGGGTCAGAAGTTAGATAAGTTTCTCTTAGACCAGCGAGAGTTGCTCGCTCAGGGTAGAGACCTAAGTTTTAAGGATGTGAGTGATGGCATCTTGAGGTTTAAGGATAGAGTATGCATACCTGACGTTCCTGAGCTTAGGAAGTTGATCCTTGAGGAAGGACATAGAAGTGGTTTGAGTGTGCACCCAGGTGCCACTAAGATGTATCAGGACCTTAAGAGAATGTTTTGGTGGCCTAGGATGAAAAAGGATGTAGCTGAGTTTGTGTATGCATGCCTAGTTTGTCAGAAGGCTAAGATCGGGCATCAGAGGCCTTCGGGTAAGTTGCAACCTTTTAGTATCCCAGAATGGAAATGGGATAGCATCTCCATGGACTTTGTGTCTGGACTCCCTAGGACTCCAGCTGGTTTTGAGGCGATTTGGGTTGTTGTGGATAGACTGACTAAGTCTGCCCATTTCATTCCGATGAATATGGAGTATCCTTTAGAGAAGTTGGCTAAGCTATACATCAGAGAGATAGTTAGGCTTCATGGTGTACCCTCTAGCAAAGTTTCAGATAGAGACCTGAGGTTTACCTCTAGGTTTTGGAATAGTTTGCAAGAGGTTTTAGGGACAAAGCTTAGGTTTAGTTCAGCTTACCACCCACAGAGTGATGGGCAGTCTGAGCGGACCATCCAGTCCTTAGAGAACTTGTTGAGGGCTTGTGTGTTAGAGCAGTCAGGAAGTTGGGACAAGTTTTTGCCCCTAATAGAGTTCACCTACAACAACAGTTTCCATTCCAGCATTGGGATGGCACCTTATGAAGCTCTGTATGGGAGGAGATGTAGGACACCCCTGTGTTGGAGTGAACCTAGTGATAGTGTGGTGCTAGGGCCAGAAATAGTCCAGGAAACAACAGAGAAGATCAGGTTGGTTCAGGAAAAGATGAGAGTTGCACAGAGTAGGCAAAAGAGCTATCATGATAAAAGGAGGAAGGCGCTTGCTATGGAGTAATGTAAGCCATCCTCGGAGGAACAAGGAAGGTAACCTACACGACCTAAACCCTTTTTATCCATCACCAAATATCTCAACCCAGCAAGAGACTCGGGAGTCAGGTATTTAGAGCGAATGCAAGGGCCTTCCGGGTCAACCCATCCATATGAATCCCCCGGAACAGTAGCGACCGGAGCCACCGCTGCAACTTCCCCTTCCGCGGGGGGATTATTGTGAAACTGCCCCCCTTGGGGGTCGGATCCTTCCACCACGATATCTATAACTAAACAGAAACGAGAAGCAAAATAAGACAAAAAAGAAAACGACGACGTACCTAATAGAGAAATGAATGAAACGGAAGGAAGAAAAGCAAAGGAAGGGTGGAGGAGACGAAAGCGAAGAAGTAGAAAGACTTAGAGCAAAAGAAGCAAACTCTGGAAAATGAGGAAGGAAGAAGAAGAGGAGACAATTTAAATAAAGGGGGAAGAGAATCAGGACCATTGATTATTCGTGATAAAGATCTAACGGACGGGAATGAAGGGGCATGCAGAGCAGTTACATCGTTTGGGAGATCGTGCCCAATCATAGCGAACGTGCAAAACGAAAATGGTGGAGGCTCGAGGAAAGTGATTTGACAGATTCTTGGTTCGGGTAAACGAGCCAAAATCCGGACCTATATCTTGAATAAAAATATAACTGAAGCTCAAAATCCAATACGACGCAACCAGAGTCGAGTGGATTGCAAAAGGCACATCGGGCATACAACTTTTTTCGCTGAATACTGTTCAAGACTTGGGGGACTCTTGTTCCCCCAGAATTGGTCCACGACCCAATATCACGAGGCCCAGTAATATGCATAATCATTGAAGAGGCCCCTCTGATATTAAAGGGTTAAGGCAAGACCTTGAAAGGAGCCTCTCGGGGAACACTGCCGAGGTGGAGCCATCACTTGGAACCTTGAGCACCTAGGGATACGAATGCTTGACATGTTCACCCAAGTACCCCGAGTTGTACACCCGAGACCGAGTTATCTCAGGATACCGCAAGACAACTGTCGAGGGAGCTGTCTACTTGAACAAGAGCATGGGAATCACACCTGAGGACACGTCGACAGGACACGTAGCTGTTCTAGAAGAATCCTGCAATGATAGGAGAGATAAGAGAATCCCCGCCAGCGTCCGGAAATCGCGCTAGTCGCACAAGGAGGATCTACTGGGTGTAACCATCTCGCATAGATCGCACGCTCTTTTACCTCTATAAAAGTCGGCCTTCGTCTTCATTAAGGCAATTTTTGTACTCTTCTCATAGACCCATTACTGTAGTTGAGATAGGGAACCACAATGTATTAGCTCTGCATCCTTGTACTCAGACACCATTAATACCATACCTAATTGGTCTTTCTCATTTATTGTTTTAGAATAAACAACTACTAATAGGGGTGGACATTGGTAGGTTATGGTCGAATTCGGGTGGAAAAACCCAAATTTGAAGAAAACCGACCACAAGATAATGTCACCCATTCCCGTCCGACTATTGCTTCGGTTTGAACGGGTGCGTATTAGGTGGGTTGACGGTTAGGACGGGTCGATTGGCTCGGTTTTGGTTAAAAAAATCACAACCAGAAGTAGAGAATCATAACAGAAATGAGAGAACCAGAACTCAAGGAAGACCGGCAAAAAAAAAAAAATATCAACATTTGAACAAAAACCAAAAAAAAAAGTTGAAACTTTAACACAATAACAATTACAGATCTGGTTGAAAGGTTTAAACTTTAACACATTACAGATCTAGGAAGAACCTCGCACATCTCTTCTTCGTTGGGAAGAACCTCGCACAGATCAGGCGCAGAGGTTGGTGGCAGCAACAACGCGACGGAGGGGACACGCCATCTTCCAACTGATCTAGGGTTAGTCAGTGGCGGCGAGAGAGCCGCGATAGAGACAGAGCCACGACCTAGGGTTTCATTCTCGGTGGGATGATGCGTCGGTAGTGTTGGTGATGCTACGATAGTGGCGGCACGGTCGGTGACGCGCCAGAGACTGAGATGCGTGGACTGAGGATTACTTGAGATGGAGAAGGGAAGAAGCAGAATGTTGGTTTCTTTCTTGCGTTAGTGAAATGGTTAACCAAATTATAGCTCGTAAGCATCCTCTTTTCTTGTTGAATGCTGAAAAAACTCGTAAGGTGGCGAGGCCAGGATAAGAAGAATGGTGGTTTCTTTCTTTCTTGCGATAGTGAAATGGTTCTGGTAGGAGTCTGAAGGAAATGCTTTCAAGTTTCAAATATTGGTGTTTTTCTTTGGTTGATTGTTAGGCTCAGAGAGAGAGAGCATTAAAAAATTAAAGTACTTGACAGCTTGCAACTTTTTATCTTCTCAATGCTAGTTTTAATCTTCCCAAGGAGAAAGACATAAAGACTGAAGCGACAGTGGAGTGTGTACCAATGCAAAAATTTTACTCAATGCATTGATATTCGGTCGGGTCCGGGTACCGATTGGTTTATTTTTTCACACTCGAGCCCGACCGCAGAAGCCCGTTTGAACCTGAATTTTTTACCCGCTAGACCCATTAACCCGCACAGACCCACCCGCATCCCATTTTTTCGTTCAGATATCTCGGGTTCCGGGCGGGTCGGACAAATCTGTCCAGCCCTAACTACTAAACACATTTTTGACATTCTTAGGAATCATTATTTCTGGGAATCATCATATTTAGGATGTTGTTGTTATATAATTATTATTATTTTTATATATAATATTAAATAATTTAAATTTTTATAATATAATTATTACTTTTTTGTGAATTTAATAAAATATGACTATTATTTAGAATAAAAATATTTTAAAAAAGGGTAAAGGCCCATTTTGGTCCCCGACAAAAAATGCGATGCCCATTTCAGTCCCTGACAAAAAAAAACCACCCCGTTAGTCCATGACAATTACTACTTGGGACAAGTTAGTCCCTGACAATTACTTTGGAACATCATAGTCCCTAACAATATTTAAAGTGAGACTAATTAGTCCCCGACAATTAGTATCGTGGGACATTTTAGTAACGGACGTTGACTAATGGAAGTCGCATAGGGACTAACTTGTCCCACGTAGTAATTGTCAGGGACTAACGAGTTAGTTATTTTTTGTCAGGGACTGAAATGGGAATCGCATTTTTTGTCGGGGACCAAAATGGGACTTTACCCTTTAAAAAATAATAAGTATATTATAATCAAAACAAAATATTTTAATATATAATATAATAATATATAATAATAATAATAATAATAATAATAATAATAATAATAGCTATAATATATAAAAATATAATTAATATAATTAATATTAGTAATTAATACATAATAGATAATAATTATAGTACACAAAATATATTTATAATAATAATTATAAATTATAAAAATATAACTAATATTAATAATTAATATACAATAAATATTAATTATAAATGATAAAGTTCATTCAACCTTCTTTTAAATTATTTTATTATTTAATATTTTTATAATATTTATTTTCAATTTTTCAATTAATTAATATTAAGGATACTTTTGAAAATTTGCTTATAAAAAAAAGATAATTTAGAAAATAATATTAACATTCCTAGGAGAGATGCACTGAAACCAAACAAGGGAATCAATATTCTAAGCAACATTCTCAAAATGTTTAAGGGCTATCAAACACATTTTTAACATTCTTAGGAATCATTATTTCCAGGAATCATCATTTTTAGGAATCATAATTCTCGGGAACCAAAAAAGAATCTGCCTATCAAATGCCCCCTAACGGTAAAATAGATTCATTGGTCTCATACATTTTTCCTCTTTTTCACATTTGCCCTATAAGTTTAATTTTATTTAAATAGGTCTTTTACGTCATGTTCCATTGACACGTTAGTCCTTTTCGTCAATCCGTACATGACGACGTCTGATGGGTGTTAAGATACTCTGGTTTTCGAGGAACCAGCACCTCCTGAGGAAGGATGAAATTTATGCGTAAATTCTTTGTTATTCACATAGGTTGAAGCCATTAATTACATATGGTAGCATCTTCAAGTGGTAGGCCTTCCCATCGAATTAGAACCAACTTAGTTGGTGGATCAATGGTGGTGTCCAGTTTTTCCAACAACACAGCTATAGGTTGAACCATTGGGTTGTTGTTGCACACCTGAATAGGTAATGCAGCAATGTAGAAGGAAGATGTCTATGATGCAGTTTCAACAATGAGCATTGGCATTAGGGGGCAGTTCCAGCCAATATGCCACCTTGCCAATCTGCTCCAAGATCTTAAAAGGACCCAAAAACCTCATGGCCAATTTCTGAGGAGTGTGTCCTATTATGGATAGTTGTTGATAAGGCCTTAAAGGAACATAAACCCAAGACCCAACTGCAAATTCAACATCTCTGAGTTTGTTGTCAGTTACATTCTTCATCATTTCTTAAGCCTTAGCTAAGTTCCTCCGTAACTTATATAATAATTGGTCTCTCGACTATAACCATTGATCCACTGCCTCTACTTAAGAATCATCTAAGATATAGTCTGGTACAACAGGGTGGTAGCTGATAGATAATTTTCAAATGGTGTGAACCCAGTGCTCGAGTGAACTGAGGTATTATAACACCATTCAGCCGAAGGGAGAAAAGAGTGCCAAGAAGATGGTTTGGAATGAGCAAAGGCTCGGAAATACTATTGGAGGGTTCTGTTGACCACCTCTGTCTGACCATCGCTTTCAGGATGGTAGGTTATAGACATGCACAAACGCGTCCCACAGGCTTTAAAAAGCTGTTTCCAAAATTTGTTGATAAAAATCGGGTCAATAATGCTCTTGGGCATGCTGTGAAGTTTAGCAACAAGAGTAACAACTAATCGGGCAACCTTATAAGCATTGTACGATCCAGGGAGAGAAACAAAATAGGCTCCCTTCAAAAATCGATCCACAACCACCAAGAATACTGAATTACCTTCAGAGTTGGGCAACCCACATACAAAGTCCATAGACAAGTCTTCCCAAACACGTAGCAGATATGGAATCAGCTTCAATAAGCCTCCTGGCTTCCATGGAATATACTTCACTTGTTTGCAAGTGAAACATTGTTTGAACAAGCTCATGACATAGGGGACAGTAAATCCCAATAGAAGTTCTCCCGAAATCGAGCAAATGCCTTCTTAACACCCATGCAACCTCCAATAAGAGTTTCATGAAACTCCCTGAGAATTAAATCCTTGAAGTGACACTCAGTGGGCAACCATATGTTGTTCTTATATAATGAGGTCGTTGTCTACCCTATAGTGAGGAAAATTACTAGGTTTAGCCGATAATTTCTCCTTGAGACTTAGAAAATTTGGATTCAATTGAAGTTCCTCACGGAGCTGCCTCAAGAGTACAGGCTTAGGAATTGAGATGAGTAGGCATTGTGAGTTAGGTTGTTCACCAATGCAGGACAATGCATCGACAACCACATTTACAGAACCTGGTTTGTATTGTATGTCATAATGAAAGTCGAGCAACTTAGACAAATACACCTATTGTTCAGGTGTCTAAATGGGCTGAGACATTAATTCCTTAAGAGTCTTGTGATCTGTTTGAATGGTAGAAAAATAACACAACATATATTGCCGCCATTTTTTAACGACTTAGAGCGAAGCTCTTTCAGATACATGAAACTGTTAAGCATCTTTGGAGAAAATAATTTACTAAAGAAGGCTATAGGTTTACCTCCTTGAGCTAGTACTGCTCCCATCCCAATACTTGAGGCATCAGTCTGAAGGATAAATGGCTTCTTAAAATCAGGTAAGGCGAATAACGTGGCATCTAGGGATGTAAATGTAACACCCCGTTTTTTGGAATTAATTTTAATTAAGCTGGTTTTATTAAGTTGGATTTATCGGTTGAGGGCTTAGTGAGATTTTTGGCTAAAAGTCCCTTTCTGGTACATGACCATGCCCGTGCTCATTAGCCAGCACGCCCGTACTTAAAGTCAGGAGCATGTTGCTGATTTTAAGTTGAGCACGACTGTGCTCAACAGTGAGCACACCCGTGCTCAATGTGCTGATCTCGTCTCGGTGACGCTAAGTTGAGCACGACCGTGCTCAAGGGTGAGCATGACCGTACTAACCCTATTGCGGCTGACACAGTTTTCTTCCCTGTTTCCGCTAAACTCAACCAGTTCTTGGAGTTTTGGAAGCCATTGGAGAGCCCTGTGCATCTGTGTTGGTCTTTAGGTAACGGTTTCCTCTTCCCTATTAGTTCCTTTTCGTTTTTATGATTAGGAAACTAATAATGTTGTGTTTCCATTGTTTAAGGTATTATTTGAGGTTCAGCCATCTTAGGGGAGGAACCGGTTGCTGTTAGGACGCTGTTAGAGAGCTACCTTCAATCCAGGTATGGGGAGAAAGGTAGTGTACTCATAGGCTCGGGGCTAGGGTAAAGTAAAGGGGTTCCCATAACCCCGATTGAATGATTGTTTATTATATGATTAAATGCCTCCTTGATAATATATGTTTGATGAATCATATGTTCATGTTTGGTTATCGACAATTGATGAATATGATGTTATTCTGTTGGCTGTTGGTATGATGATGTTTTTGGAGTTGATGCTGATTATGATGTTGATGTTTAATCCTTAAAATGGGTTAAGAAACTGACTTAGGATAAGTAATGGATTAACCCTTAATTTTTGGCTAAAATTGGTTACTGTTCCGGCCCAGAACAGCACTGTCGCCCGATGAGCACGACCATGCTCCCAGTAGGATTCTGGAAAATGGCCATACTATTTAGCACGGCCGTGCAGGACAAAGAGCACGACCGTTCTGTTGAGCACGACCGTGCTCAATAAGAAGCACGACCATGCTTCACTTAAAGGGGCAGCACGCCCTCACGTGTTTAAGCACGATCGTGCTGGGGGTTCAGCACGACCGTGCTCAACCCTACTGGACAAAACAAAATTAAAGGAATTTAAGGGGTTTCAAACCCCATTTCCCCAATAATGATAAGTTGATTAGACAACTTGGCTAATATTCACTAAAGATAATTAAGATGATGAGATGGTGAGGTGTTGAGTTTGATAAGTCGATACCCAGTGGGTACCGCAAGTGGATGAGCTGTGCCTGGGTGCTTCTTGGCCAAGGAAGCCTTGACCCCGCGGTTTGGGTCTAAGGTGTTGTTGTTGTACCTTGGTGGCCGAGAGTTTGCCCCAAGTGTTGCGGTCGATTCCGCTAAAGTCCTCAGGTAGATTCCGCAAGGCAAGTTATTGCGGTCGATTCCGCTGTTATCTTCGGTCGATTCCGTTGGAGTTATGGAGGTGGTGTTGCCATTGTTGTTGTGTTGCATATGCTTTGCATCGGAGTTGTTGTTTAGGGATGTTCGACATAGGGGAGGTCGTCCTAGAGTACGGCGATCTGGCCATCCACGGTTGGAGTAGATTCTCCTAGTGCCCCCGTGACGAGGCATTCGTTGGTTTGATGCGTTGGCTATCCAAGGATTAGATTCTCCGGCGTTGAGTAGATTCTCAATGTGGATATTTAACTCCGAAGTCGTCCATCCCGAGTTTAGTGGTTCCACATGCATTGTTGGTTTAGCGGAGTAGGATTGCATTGCACTACTTAGCATGTTGAATATTGATACTGTTGATGTATGTTTATGTTGGTGCTATGCCTGTATGATTTACTTTACTACCTATTCCTTGCTATTATGCTTACATGATTCTTACTCCCTATGTTTGTTTGTTTGTTTGTTGTTGACCTGATTGGCACCTTGCAGAGGATGACGAGCAGCCCGGAGAGGAGTGACTCTGAGGAGCCGCCACTCATAGTTAGGGCTAGTTTCTGTTCAGTTAGTTTATTAGTTTCCCGTTGTAATTCCATGGATTTATTCCGGAACGGTTATACTAGCTCTGTATGTGACATCGGGGTTGGGATATGTTTTTTCTTGGTATGTTTTAATTGTTTTAAAATTTGTTAAATTTTTCCGCGATTGTGAACTGGTTCATGTGAGACTTTTCTACCCATGGACAATTGCTTTTAACTTATTCAATAAATGCATGTTTTTGTTTTAATTACTTATATATTAAGTGCTTATTAACATGCGAGGTAGAAGGGTGTCACTTTTAGTGGTATCAGAGCAGTTCGGCCCTGTCCGGACGTGGTATGAGTCTGTCTTGAGTCTGTTGTGTGACTCTTGTTTGGATTATCTATACTTGTTATACATAATGATGTTTAAGTTAGTTGCCTATCGCTTTTGCCCGCTCAAGTTCTGTATTAAAAGTTGTTTTGGGCATCTACAGGAACTAATGGCTGGTAGAGGACGTAACGATCAGGCGATTGCTGGCGCATTGGCACTCCTCGCCAATGCTATTGGTCAGGTAAACCCTAACAACAATGGTGGTCCAGCTGAGTTCCAGGGACTGGATAAGTTCCAGAGGAACAACCCTTCGTCGTTCAAGGGACCGTACGACCCAAAGGGAGCACTGTTGTTGCTGAGGGAGACAGAGAAGATCTTCCGTGCGATGAACTGTAATGATCAGCAGAAGCTCATCTTCGCCACCTTCATGTTGGCTGAGGAGTCGAAGCTTTGGTGGGATAACTGCAGACAGAGGATGCAGGCTGAGGGCACCGCGGTTACTTGGGCCGTGTTCAAAGAGAGGTTCCTGGAGAAGTACTTTCCAGCGGATATCAGGGACAAGAAAGAGATGGATTTCTTGTCCTTGAGGCATGGATCATTGTCATTTGGCGAGTATGCAGCCAAGTTTGAGGAGCTGGCGAGGTACTACACTCCTTACCGGCATGAGACAGATGATCGCTCCAAATATGTGAAGTTTGAAGCTGGACTCCAGCCTGAGATCAAACAGGCCATTAGTTATCAGGAGATCAGAGTTTTTCCAATTCTGGTCAACAAGTGTCGGATTTACGAGGGTGCTAGTCAGTTCAGGGTTGCCAGTTCCAGAGGATCGGATAGTCAGAGTGGCAAGAGGACTGACCAGAGGGACAAGGGCAAGCAGCGGTATGCTCCGACGGGCAAGGACTTCAAGCAGGGTGGCAGGAAGCCACAGTTTCAGCAGAATAGCTTCAGGGATGGGTTCTCTGATGCCCCTAGAGCTATAAGGTGTGGTAAGTGTGGAGCACCGGACCATTATTCGTCTCAGTGCAAAGAAACACAAGTCATCTGCTTCAAATGTGGCAAGCCAGGACACATCAGCCGCGAGTGTCATGGAGCCAAGTCCGGGCCTCCCACGCTAGCAAGAACTAGAAGTCCCAGGCCAACAGACTGAAGACCACTGGAAGAGTCTTTACTCTTAGTGGAGCTGAAGCCTCCGAGTCTGATGACTTGATTCAAGGTACATGTTTTATTGATGGAACTCAATTGACTGTATTGTATGATTCGGGTGCTACTCACTCGTTTATATCGCATGATAGTGTCAACAGTCTTGAATTGCCTGTTACTTTTCTTAAGTTTGATTTGTTGGTTTCTACATCTACAAATAAACCTGTTTCTACTTCTTATGCATGCAAGAACTGTCATATTGTTATAAATAATAAAACCTTCATTGCTGATCTTGTATGCTTACCTTTGAAAGACCTGGATATTATTCTAGGCATGGACTGGTTATCTTCCAACCATGTCCTTCTGAATTGTTTTGATAAAACGTTGAATTTTGGAACCCCAAAGGAGTCTAAGAATCCGGAGCTTCTCTCTGCCAGCCAAGTTCAAGCTTCTCTGAGAGACGAAGCCCAAGTATACATGATGTTAGCTTCCCTGGAAATAGAGAGCAGCCCTCCTGATGTCGCCAGCATGCCTGTTGTGCGGGAATTTCCTGAAGTATTCCCGGGGGATGTTTATAACTTACCCCCAAAGAGAGATGTTGAGTTTACCATAGACTCAGTGCCTGGCACCGGGCCAATCTCCATAGCACCCTATAAAATGTCTCTTCTAGAGCTAGATAAGTTGAAAGAACAGTTGGAGGACCTGATGAAGAAGCAGTTAATTAGGCCGAGTGTGTCTCCGTGGGGAGCACCTGTGTTGTTGGTGAAGAAGAAGGATGGTAGTATGAGGTTGTGTGTCGACTATCGGCAGCTCAACAACGTGACCATAAAGAATCGGAATCCCTTCCCTAGGATTGATGATCTTATGGACCAATTGATGGGCGCTTGCGTCTTTTCAAAGATAGATTTGAGGTCAGGGTACCATCATATTCGGGTTAAGTCTGAGGACATCCCGAAGACAGCGTTTAGAATGCGATATGGTCACTATGAGTACTTGGTTATGCCCTTTGGTGTGACCAATGCTCCTGCGGTCTTCATGGACTACATGAACAAGACCTTTCACCCTTACTTGGATAAGTTTGTGGTGATGTTCATAGATGACATCTTAGTGTACTCCAAGAGTAAGGAGGAACATGAGGAACACCTGAGGGTTGTCTTGCAAACCCTTAAGGAAAAGCAGTTGTACGCTAAGTTGACTAAGTGTGAGTTCTGGTTAGAGGAAGTGAGCTTCTTAGGACATGTCATCTCTAAGGGTGGCATAGCAGTGGACCCATCTAAGGTAGAGACGGTACTCTAGTGGGAAGCGCCAAAGTCTGTAACCGAGATTAGGAGTTTCTTGGGGTTAGCCGGGTACTATAAACGGTTCATAGAAGGTTTCTTGGAGCGAGATTTAAGGTTTTTAGTGATCATAAGAGTCTGAAGTGGATCAAAAGGATTTGAACATAAGGCGCAGCGTAGGTGGATGGAGTTCTTAAAGGACTATGACTTCGAGCTGACCTATCACCCAGGAAAGGCCAATGTGGTGGCCGATGCCTTGAGTAGGAAAACCCTCCATGTCTCCGCTTTGATGGTTAGGGAGATATGGACCTGATTGAGGAGTTTAGAGACCTTAGTCTAGCTTGTGAGTTTACCCCTAAGAGTATTAGGCTTGGTACCTTGAAAGTTACCAATAGTCTGATGGATCAGATTAGAGAGGGTCAGAAGTTAGATAAGTTTCTCTAAGACCAGCGAGAGTTGCTCGCTCAGGGTAGAGACCTAAGTTTTAAGGATGTGAGTGACGGCATCTTGAGGTTTAAGGATAGAGTATGCATACCTGACGTTCCTGAGCTTAGGAAGTTGATCCTTGAGGAAGGACATAGAAGTGGATTGAGTGTGCACCCAGGTGCCACTAAGATGTATCAGGACCTTAAGAGAATGTTTTGGTGGCCTAGGATGAAAAAGGATGTAGCTGAGTTTGTGTATGCATGCCTAGTTTGTCAGAAGGCTAAGATCGGGCATCAGAGGCCTTCGAGTAAGTTGCAACCTTTGAGTATCCCAGAATGGAAATAGGATAGCATCTTCATGGACTTTGTGTCTGGACTCCCTAGGACTCCAGCTGGTTTTGAGGCGATTTGGGTTGTTGTGGATAGACTGACTAAGTCTGCCCATTTCATTCCGATGAACATAGAGTATCCTTTAGAGAAGTTGGCTAAGCTGTACATCAGAGAGATAGTTAGGCTTCATGGTGTACCCTCTAGCATAGTTTCAGATAGAGACCTGAGGTTTACCTCTAGGTTTTGGAATAGTTTGCAAGAGGCTTTAGGGACAAAGCTTAGACTTAGTTTAGCTTACGACCCACAAACTGATGGGCAGTCTAAGCGGACCATCCAGTCCTTAGAGGACTTGTTGAGGGCTTGTGTGTTAGAGCAGTCAGGAAGTTGGGACAAGTTTTTGCCCCTGATAGAGTTCACCTACAACAACAGTTTCCATTCCAGCATTGGGATGGCACCTTATGAAGCTCTGTATGGGAGGAGATGTAGGACACCCTTGTGTTGGAGTGAACCTAGTGATAGTGTGGTGCTAGGGCCAGAAATAGTCCAAGAAACAACAGAGAAGATCAGGTTGGTTCAGGAAAAGATGAGAGTTGCACAGAGTAGGCAAAAGAGCTGTCATGATAAAATGAGGAATGTGCTCGAATTCCAGGAAGGCGATCATGTATTCTTGAGAGTTACCCCAACGACTGGGGTTGGTAGAGTGATGAAGGCGAGGAAACTTACTCCGAGGTTCATTGGTCCTTACCAGATCCTTAAAAGAGTCGGCGAAGTCGCCTATAAAATAGTCTTACCCCCGTTCTTGTCAAATCTCCACAATGTTTTTCATGTGTCTCAACTCAGAAAGTACATTCATGACCCTAGTCACGTGATAGTACCCGATGCTATACAATTGAAAGAAAACTTGACATTTGAGGTGTTACCCCTTCGAGTCGAGGATAGGAGGGTGAAGCAGCTAAGGGGCAAGGAGATTCCCTTGGTCAAAGTGGTTTGGAGTGGGGCAACTGAGGAAAGTGCTACCTGGGAGCTGGAGAGCAAGATGATGGAGGCGTACCCGCATCTTTTCCCTTGAGGTACGTGGATGAAATTTTTATAAGGGGGTGGAATTGTAACACCCCGTTTTTCGGAATTAATTTTAATTAAGCTGGTTTTATTAAGTTGGATTTATCGGTTGAGGGCTTAGTGGGATTTTTGGCTAAAAGTCCCTTTCTGGTACATGAGCACACCCATGCTCATTAGCCAGCATGCCCGTACTTAAAGTCAGGAGCGTGTTTCTGATTTTAAGTTGAGCACGACCGTGCTCAACAGTGAGCACGCTCGTGCTCAATGTGCTGACCACGTCTCGGTGATGCTAAGTTGAGCACGACCGTGCTCAAGGGTGAGCACGACCGTGCTCAAGGGTGAGCACGACCGTGCTCAGGTCCGAGTTTTATATATGAGCACAGAACCGAGGGTTGCGATTTTTTACCCTACTTTTGGTGGCTGCTAACCCTGTTGCGGCTGACACAGTGTTCTTCCCTGTTTCCGCTAAACTCAGCCAGTTCTTGGAGTTTTGGAAGCCGTTGAAGAGCCCTGTGTATCTGTGTTGGTCTTTAGGTAACGGTTTCCTCTTCCCTAATAGTTCCTTTTCGTTTTTATGATTAGGAAACTAATAATTTGTGTTTCCATTGTTTAAGGTATTATTTGAGGTTGAGCCGTCTTAGGCGAGGAACCGCTTACTGTTAGGATGCTGTTAGAGAGCTACCTTCAATCCAGGTATAGGGAGAAGGGTAGTGTACTCATAGGCTCGGGGTTAGGGTAAAGTAAAGGGGTTCCCATAACCCTGATTGAATGATTGTTTATTATATGATTAAATGCCTCATTGATAATATATGTTTGATGAATCATATGTTCATGTTTGGTTATCAGCAATTGATGAATATGATGTTATTATGTTGGCTGTTGGTATGACGATGTTTTTGGAATTGATGCTGATAATGATGTTGATGTTTAATCCTTAAAACAGGTTAAGAAATTGACTTAGGATAAGTAATGGATTAACCTTTCATTTTTGGCAAAAATTGGTTACTGTTCCTGCCCAGAACAGCACTGTCGCGCGTTGAGCACGACTGTGCTGAACAGGGAGCACGACTGTTCTCCCAGTTGGATTCTCGAAAATGGCCACGCTGTTTAGCCCGGCCGTGTAGGACAAAGAGCACGACCGTACTGTTGAGCACGACCGTGCTTAATAAGAAGCACGACCGTGCTTCACTTAAAGGGGCAGCACGCCCTCACATGTTTAAGCACGACCGTGCTCAACCCTACTGGACAGAACAAAATTAAAGGAATTTAAGGGGTTTCAAACCTCATTTCCCCAATAATGATAAGTTGATTAGACAACTTGGCTAATGTTCACTAAAGATAATTAAGATGATGAGATGGTGAGGTGTTGAGTTTGATAAGTCGATACCTAGTGGGTACCGCAAGTTGATGAGCTGTGCCTTGGTGCTTCTTGGCCAAGGAAGCCATGACCCCGCGGTTTGGGTCTAAGGTGTTGTTGTTGTACCTTGGTGGCCGAGAGTTTGCCCCAAGTGTTGCGGTCGATTCCACTAAAGTCCTCAAGTAGATTCCGCGAGGCAAGTTGTTGCGGTTGATTCCGCTGTTATCTTCGGTCGATTCCGTTGGAGTTATGGAGGTGGTGTTGCCATTGTTGTTGTGTTGCATATGCATTGCATCGGAGTTGTTGTTTAGGGATGTTCGACATAGGGGAGGTCGTCCTAGAGTACGGCGATCTGGCCATCCACGGTTGGAGTAGATTCTCCTAGCGCCCCCGTGACGAGGCATTCGTTAGTTTGATGCGTTGGCTATCCAAGGAGTAGATTCTGTGGCGTTGAGTAGATTCTCAATGTGGATATTTAACTCCGAAGTCGTCCATCCCGAGTTTAGTGGATCCACATGCATTATTGGTTTAGCGGAGTAGGATTGCATTGCACTACATAGCATGTTGAATATTGATGCTGTTGATGTATGTTTATGTTGGTGCTATGCCTGTATGATTTACTTTACTACCTATTCCTTGCTATTATGTTTACATGATTCTTACTCCCTATATTTGTTTGTTTGTTTGTTGTTGGCCTGATTGGCACCTTGCAGAGGATGACGAGCAGCCCTGAGAGGAGTGACTCTGAGGAGCCGCCACTCATAGTTAGGGCTAGTTTCTGTTCAGTTATTTATTAGTTTCCCGTTGTAATTCCGTGGATTTATTCTGGAACGGTTATACCAGCTCTGTATGTGACATCGGGGTTGTGATATGTTTTTTCTTGGTATGTTTTAATTGTTTTAAAATTTGTTATATTTTTCTGCGATTGTGAACTGGTTCATGTGGGACTTTTCTACCCATGGACAATTGTTTTTAACTTATTCAATAAATGCATGTTTTTTCTTTTAATTAGTTATATATTAAGTGCTTATTAACATGCAGGGTAGAAGGGTGTCACAATAAATGGGGCAGGGTGGGTACGGGTAGTACCCCTCACTCCCCACCCCGTTGGATAAAAAACTTACCCGTCCCTGCCCTATATCCGTTCGAGTATCCATCTTACAGGTTCTAAACAATTTATCAATATTTGTGGGTATCCATGGATTTCCATGAATATTATAACACCTCACAAAATTATTGACTATTATGTTAAATTTTTATTCAAACACCCCTTTTTTGGTATCAATCAACATCAATCAAAAGCATTAATCCATAATACAATAATTGAACAAAAGCAATATTACGTAACCTAATATATTAATTCAAAAGTACTTAACCAAAGTCAATAGTAATTGGATAAAAACAAAATAAATAACAATCCATTGGCCAAACACAAACAATAAACCAAAAAAGCAAATACAATGTAGCCGTAGAAGTCGTATCCAATCCAATGATCCAACCGGGCCGATCATATGATCGGTTTCCGTCCTAACCGATCGGACTGACCGGTCCAAGTCGGTGTTAATAACACTGGTATTTTACATACCAATTAAATTTTTTATTTCACATTATATATGTTCGCTAAATGACATTTTTTGTCTCTTATCTTTATTTTAGGTTTTAATTAGGTTACTTCTTTAATTTTCATCTCGAGTTAGTCCTTTAAATTTTAAAATCATTCCAAGTTTATCATTTCTGTAGATATAACGATATATTAAATCTTCGACATTAACTCACTCATTCTGGATATACCTACGAAGGAAACTTATACTCATCAGTAATCGTTTCTCTTTTTCCTATTTCACTCTCTTCTTCTGCCTCTTCCACATTCCTCCTCTCTTCTTCCCCTTCAAAAACTTGAACATGACCAATTAATGAGGGCAGCAAAGCACATGAATAATCAAACATGATGAAGAGAATTACGAAGTACCAACTCAACGATATGAAGAAGATGAAACCCTAATAAGCAATAAAAGAAGAAAATGACCTAAAAAAGGTGAAGCTTTATGGTGAATGTGACACCCGAGGCTGACGAGGGCGGGGAGTGGTCGTCGGTGCACGAAGGCACAAACAAGGAGCGGCTCCTGACAGGCTTCTAGGCAGAGGGACACGGGAATGAACCAATTACACACCGGAATGAGAGGGATCCTGAGACTATGTAGGTATGAGACTATACAGTTGATGATGACTTATATAAATTGATTGACACTACCTATACCAATAAGATGCATCTTCTTTTCGGAATTCCATCACTTAAGAACTCCACAGTTAAGCATGCTTGACTTAGAGCAATTTTGGGATGGTTGACCTCCTAGGAAGTTTTCCCAGAAAATGTGTGAGTGAGGACAAAGCACGCTGAAAAGACCCGTGTTAGTTTTTGGGGCAGTTGTCAATCCGTAGAGCAGTCAGGGATTTACAATGAGGAAAGGTGAAAAGGATGGAGGTTTATGGCTTGGTGTGAATGCAAAAAAAGTAGGAAAAGATGAAGATATAAAGAGAGAGGAAGAGATAGAAAGAGTCTCCAATGAACTTTTCCAGTTTCCAGCAGTGAGAGAAGATTTCCAACGGCTAATAGTGAAAATCGAATACTGTTAGTGCAAATTTAACAGAAATGATCAAATTAGTATAACGTTGACAACATAAGAAATCACTTTGCGACGAAAATTAACTAAAGGCCTAACCAAAATCTAAAATAATTATAAGGGACAAAAATATAATTTTCCCAATATAGTTTGGTGAAAATTCGTTTTGGTGAAAATTCGTTTTGGTCCTTTATCTTTTAAAAGATTAATTTTGGTCCTTTATCTTTCAAACGTTACTCAAAATGGTCCTTCCGTCACATCTGTTACTAACGTCCGTTAATGTTAGCCGGAGATCCGCCATCCTCCACTCTGACTCGCCGGAATTTGGGTAAACAATTCCTAACCAATGACCAAGTAACTCTCATCATCAATTCCACTCCATTCCTCAACATTACACGACTCATCTGTAACCCACACCCACCAACCGAGTTCTTCTTGAGAATCAAAATTGATCAAAATGTCAGTAGATCAATAATCAATCTTTGTCAAATGTCAACAAAAAGGCTAGAAAAAGGATCAATATCCAAGGGTCAATTTAGGAATGAGCAGTACCCAATTCAAAAAGCAACTCCCCCCCACCACACAGAAAATAGCTTCTTTGATGAAATTAAAATGTTTTTCATCCAATCAAATTATCAAAGAACAAGAAGTACTCAATCCCCCCCAACTTCTCTGGCGAAATTGTTCTTACCCAATTAAGAAAAAACAAAATTTTTAAGAAGTATGAGAGAATATGGATGGAAGGTGATTCAGAGAGGTTATTAAGAAGCCTGAAATTTTGATCGAGCAAGTTCTCAAGGCACCGATTGTCGGATCATAGAGACTCAAAATCATCGGCATCAGAGAAGTTAATCGGCGGTCGGGGGAGGATTGTGGTGGCGGAGATGGTGGATGCATTCCACGACGCTCCAAGTGATGTCGATGACCTCAAGCCACCGTCTTGGCCACCCCCACGACGTTATGGCCTCGCATGATTTGGATTTGATATTCATTATCAACGAATATGGATTTGCTTTGGTTCTCAAATCCCTAAACTGTATTTTTCTTTTTTGTTAGGTTTCTCGAGAAACAGGTCATCGTTTGCTCAGATTCCGACGAGTTAGAGTGGAGGGCGACGGATCTCCGGCTAACATTAACATACGTTAGTAACAGATCTTACAGAATGATCAAAACTAATTTTTACAAAAAAAAATTAAAATATTTTAGCCATTTTTTTAAAAAAGAATTTAGCCTATTTTGATAATAAGTGCAAATTTCTGATTGCTCACATGAAGTGCAAGTAGTTAAAAGGTTTAATTACTCTGTAGGTCCCTATACTTTTTGGAAATTTTTAAATAGGTCCCTGTACTTTTAAAATTTGTAATTAGGTCCCTGAACTATTATTTTATTTGTAATTAGGTCCCTATACTAAAAAAATTTGTAATTGGGTCCTCGAACTTTTATAAAGTTTTCAATTGGGTCCCTGAACTAAAAAAGTTTTTAATTGGGTCCCTGAATTTATATAAAATTTTCAATGGAGTCCCTGGGGTAGGGTTCTGTGAAGAGGTCTTTAAGTCTGCTGATATTAAACGTGACCTGGAATTCCCCCAAATTTGTATTTAGGGTTGCAGGAGACCAAAATATTGAGTCAGAAAACCAAAACTTGAACCTGTGATTGCTTTTCCTCCATCTCAACAAATAGTTCACTCCTTCCCTAATTTATGTTTTACGGTTGTATTTCCCTTCCTTGAAATAATTTCGTCCAAAATAGTTTCTTCACTTGCAACTTACTACATCTTACTTCATCTTGTTACATCTTGCTACATTTTATTGTGACAATATCTCAAGGTTCATCTTCCACTCAAACTACTCTTAAATAGCCAGCTTGGATGAAATCAGTTATATTCTGTCCAATTCAACATATCACTAACCAATTTTATAATTTAGGGACCCCATTAAAAATTTTATATAAGTTTAGGGACCCAATTAAAAACTTTTTTAGTTCAGGGACCCAATTGAAAACTTTATAAAAACTTGAGGACCCAATTACAATTTTTTTAGTATAGGGACCTAATTACAAATGAAAAAATAGTTCAGGGACCTAATTACAAATTTTAAAAGTATAGGGACCTATTTGAAAATTCCCAAAAAAATAGGGACCTACAGAGTAATTAAACCTAGTTAAAATAAATGTCCTGCGCGAGAGTCCGGTGATAAAAACAACGGTTTCCTTAAAACCACTAACGCCTGACGTTTGTTGGGCCTTTCCGAAGAGAGGCGTGCTTGTCTGTTAACGGCCTCGACGGAACAGACAGATACACTCACAGTCACACTCCTCAACACAATTTTAAAAACCAACACAGACAAAAAAAAAACATTATTTAAAGTTTTAAACCTTTTAGTGGGTCCCGCTACGGTCGTGAATTTCTTCCCTCATCCTCACCGTTTCACACCATTCACCCACAAACCCCACCCCTCTCACCCTCCCATCTTCCCTCCCCCATCTCTCTCTCCTCATCCCTGTAAAAACCCACCAAACTTGTCTCAAATTTTATCTTTTGGTAAGAAAAAAATAAAATAAAACCACTGAATCTGAATGTAGCTGTCACTTCCCTTATACATTTCCTTGAACCTTCCTCTCTTCTCTTCTTCCATCTATCCATCATCAAGTGTTAAAGCCTCTCTCAACTCTCTTCCCCTCTAAACTGCAATCGTTTCCCGTTACCGCTGATTTTTGCTGATTTTTATTTGTGTTGTTGGGTAGTTACCCTCTTTCCTTTCTCTTCATTAACCAGTTTCAAAGTCTGAGTTTTTCAACTTCTTTGTTCCCTTTATTCTATTGCTTTTCCCCCTCTTTCATCTTCACTTTCGTGCTTTGTTACTACTCTGGATATACTTAAACATTGCATTTTAATTCTTGCGTATGTGTCATTATTTATTTTTCTATTTTAGTGTTGTGTACAAATTTAAGAGTTTAATTATCATGTTAATCAATTTCTGCGGGTATTTATTAAAGGGGGATTTTTCTTTATGAACTTGCTTGCATGGAATCTTTCCCTTTTTTAGCAATGGTACATACATTCACTCACGAGAACACACTACCGTTTGGAATTTCATCCGTGATTATTAATTATATGTTGTTTTCAGTAAAAGTCCTTTTAGCCTTCGTTTTCACACACACACACTGTAATCGCTTATATGATGGTGTATACATGTATTTGTTGCCTGAGAAATTTGTGTCAAACTTTATTTTTGGGTATCACATTTTCTGGGGTTCTTAGGAAAGCAATGATGATGCCATTAATTATTATCATAAGTTTTAATAAACAACCCGTATATTCTCACACACTGTATTTTGTACCATATTTTTCATCTAGTTCACATGTATTGGATGCATAACGGTTTATTTGATGAGTACATTTGTTAACCATCTAAAACATGTGATTAACTATGAAGTTATATATCATTAATCTGATGTAAAAAAAATGGTGTAAAAAAGTAGTGTCAGATGATAATTTTTTCTTTAATAAATTTCATAAACTTGTGTTTTTGATGTTGTCATGGAGAAGCCTTGTGCTTTGTTTGAGAATTGGAGTGTGTAAATGTCAATGTCTTTTTATTTCAGGGGTAGGCAGCGAGAATCTGAGGTGTATGAAGGAGGTATTCAGTGAGATTTACAAGGCTGGTTCTTCATCTTCTTCGGCATTGTTTTCGAACTAGACTACAATTATGAGTACTCAGCAAGAGAAGTTTGTTAGGTTAGTTTAATGATGGATGCTTTTATTTACTCTCTCAGTGATGTTATGTTGCTCTCTATGGTAATTTTTAGAAGCATTCTGGTTGTTATTGGAAGCAAGTTTCTGTTGCTTGCTGCTGAGGCTTCTATTTTGTAGCTCTCAACTGTTAGAGCCACTCTTTCCATCACCACCTCACATCAAAATGCTTTAAAATTTCCATACTGTGTTATGCTTTCAATTTTAGAGGTTTTATTTCTCAGTCGGCACCTTATCTTTTTTACTTCTTCTTAAGAGGATTATTACAATCATGGGATTTTATATCGTTTATATGATGTTCAGGTTTCAGGATTGGAATTCAGAGAAGGGTTCTGAGAGTAATTATCCTGCAATTAACATAACACAGTCTGGGAGGATTAGAACTACATTAAGTTCAGTTTCTAAGAAGTTTCGGAAGGGATTGGAATTTGGCTCTGAGAGGATAAAGAAATTCAATAACTCATTCAAATCTTTTCCCTATAACAGTGCTCTTTCTAGAAGCTTTAGTTCTAGAAAGAAAATCCTTGATCCACAGGGTCCGTACCTTCAAAAGTGGAACAAGATATTTGTATTATCATGTGTTATTGCTGTATCACTGGATCCGTTGTTCTTTTATGTCCCTGTAATTGATGATGAGAAGAAATGTCTTTCCATGGACAGCAAGATGGAGATTACAGCAACTGTTTTAAGAACTTTCTCTGATATTTTCTACATAATACATATGTTTTTCCAATTCCGCACCGGATTCATTGCTCCCTCTTCTCGAGTATTTGGAAGGGGTGTTTTAGTTGAAGATTCTTGGGCAATAGCAAGGAGGTATCTGTCATCACATTTCTTAATTGACATTCTTGCTGTTCTTCCCCTCCCACAGGTATGGAAGGTTCTCTGAAATTTGTTGGAATTTTTTATTTCATCTTCTGTATGTCCTTTAATATCTTAGGGGTTTTATGGAGCTTAAATTCAAAATTTTACTCTGTGGGATTCATTTGTAAGCTTATTGACTCAAAACTTACTCAAATATTTCTAGGTAGTGATTCTAATTATCATTCCAGAGATGAGAGGCTTTAAAGCACTGAATACAAAGAACTTACTGAAATTTGTTGTTTTCTTCCAATATGTGCCCCGAGTATTACGTATAATTCCACTGTATAAAGAAGTTACAAGGACTTCTGGCATTCTCACTGAAACTGCTTGGGCTGGAGCTGCATTTAATCTCTTTCTTTACATGCTTGCAAGTCATGTAAGTTTATGCTGCACTTTTTTTTTTTTTTACTTTCTCATATATATGAATAGAAAATTATTTTTCGTAATATTGCTTTCTATGGTTAATTCTGTGAATTTCTATTCTATATCTGGGTTTAAAGGTCTTTTTTTAAAAATAAATTCCATATAATTATAACTAAACCTTTTTCATATGTGGTGGTGGTTTTATTCTATCTACAGAAATTTCATTTTGTTTGATCAATAAATTAAGAAACTTTTGTTGTTGCAGATGTTTGCACTTGTAGTGACTATGTGACACGTGCAATTGGGTTAGGATCTCACTTGTGTAAAGATACAGATATTAGAATATTGTCTAAAATTAGTCTAGGCAAGATTTCTATTTCATGGATTTCAAAGCATTGAAGAGTTTATGCACATGTTTCCAAGGATTTAAAAGTAGGAGCCGTCCTAAATCCAATAAACCTATCTCAGATGAGTTAAAAGATGAATTTTTTAGTGTAATTCAAGTGACGATTCGATACTTAAAGAAGTTAAAACCTTTTCTTCCCATCTAAAATCATTTGAGTGGTGATATTGTAAACACGAGGATGTTTATAAATTAAAATGTGACAGAGTTTAGATGTCTAGTTCTGCTAATTTCCTTATCAATGCTTCACGGTGAAGTTTCCTAATTGCACTTGAAGAGCTTGAATAAATCCTCTTGCATCCCGCTCTGTTTGTCAACTTGGATAAGTTTTGTGATCAGCAGATAAAGTCACTATGATGCACATACTCTTCAAAAAGGCACTTGTGTCAGATATGATACCACAGTTCAGAAATTTTCTTTGTAGTTGAGTCCATGATGTGCCCCATGTTTGTGTTCATGCTTCTTGGTGTCACTATGCATATTAGGTCTCTATCGTTTTATTTTAGTTCCCAATATTGCATCTTTTAAATATGATATTAATGCTGTATTCATTTTATGGAAATTATAATATTAATGAATGTGATGATGTCTTCTGTGTGTCTTTCTGATTTCTGAGTAACTTGTTTTTTTAGGTTGTTGGTGCCTTTTGGTACTTGTTTTCTATAGAACGAGAAACCACATGCTGGCAGCAAGCCTGTCAAAGCAATACAACATGTAACAAGGCAGATATGTATTGTAATGACAATCGGGTAGGGTTGAGCACAATTTCAGCATTCCTGAATGCTTCTTGCCCAATACAGGAGGGAAATACAACGCTCTTTGATTTTGGAATATTCCTTGATGCCCTTCAATCTGGTGTTGTGGAGTCAGGAGATTTTCCACAAAAATTCTTTTACTGTTTTTGGTGGGGCCTAAAAAATTTGAGGTGCGTTGATTCTTTTTCTGTATATGGAATGAATTTCAATCTGAAGTAATTGTATTATGCAACCTGTAGCTCTGCTTGGACACTTTATATCTGCATGCTGATGGTGTAGAATTGTTTATGATAGTTATTTTTTATGATGGCTGGCTCTTTAGGGATAAAAGTTCTCTCCTTTTCAATGTGTATGCACGTGCATGTCCATGTATTTTTGTATGCAAAATAAGATAGTCGCATCTGATTCTGTGCTTCTAACTTTCAGGAGATTTAAATGGAGAGAATGTTTAATGGCAAAAGATTAAATCATTTAAAGCATTTAGAATTTCATTGTTGAGCATATTTTAACTAGGTTTTTTGCTGATGTTCTGTAATTGTTCCTCCCTCCTATTTTTGGGGGAGATGGATGCCTTTATTGCAGTTCTCTTGGTCAGAACCTGGAAACAAGTACCTTTTTTTGGGAAATCTGCTTTGCAGTTTTCATTTCCATCGCTGGTTTGGTACTATTTTCATTCCTCATAGGAAATATGCAGGTTCGTACCAAATATCTTTGGATTCTTTTAATCATGCAATAAGGCTGGCAGCACTGCATATATATTGGTTTGGGATTTTGTAACGTATCGGTTGCCAGTGCCACATTTACCGACTGAGATCTGTCTCAAATTTTCTTTGATAGTTGTTATCCTTTTTTCGTCTGTAAGTTGAATTAAGATTTCCTCATTAGGAGACTTCCTCTCAAAATAAGGAACTTCCTCTCAAAATAAGGAAATGAGAGTATAAAGGAGGGACCTAAGTGCCATATATGCGGTCAATTATTATTTTGGATTTTGACCAGTTATACTTGTATTGGAACAGACATATTTGCAGTCAACAACAACAAGATTGGAGGAGATGAGAGTAAAAAGGAGAGATGCAGAACAATGGATGTCTCATCGATTGCTTCCTGACAGCCTGAGGGAGCGAATCAGACGGCATGAACAGTACAAATGGCAAGAAACCAGAGGTGTTGATGAAGACAATTTGATACGTAATCTCCCCAAGGATTTAAGAAGGGACATTAAGCGTCATCTTTGCTTGGCTTTGCTGATGAGAGTAAGTTTCTCCACCTTTTTTCGACCTGGAGTTATTAGCTCTCATCTTTATCCCTTTACTTTTAAAATGTTCTTGTCTTCTTTATGGTAATTTAATGTACTGAGATAATAAAATTAGTATTACTATTGTTCCGAAACTATTTAATGAAGTGTTTTCTGTTTCCTAGAAAAAAAAGTATCTGTCGGTAATTTCAAAGATTTAGGAATGGTAAAAAAAGTGTCAAACTCAAGGATTTTAATGAGAACCCTTGGAAAAGTAAACAAATTAGTGATTTTGCTATTGGAAACTAGTTAGTGCAAGTGTTTTGTTCTTCCTGGAGAAGGATCTGTTGGTAATTCAAAAGATTTAGCACTGGATTTTAATGACAACCCTTGAAAAGTAAACAAATTATCATTGATATTGGTAGATTTAAAGCTACAGTTGACTTTCCATATGAGTAACAGCTAAATCGTTTCACTTGTATGAAATTTAGGTGCCAATGTTTGAGAAAATGGATGAACAACTTTTGGATGCAATGTGTGACCGTCTCAAGCCAGTGCTTTACACAGAAGAAAGCTTCATTGTCCGGGAAGGAGACCCTGTCGACGAGATGCTCTTCATAATGCGAGGCAAGCTATTGACCATGACAACTAATGGTGGAAGAACAGGTTTCTTTAACTCTGAGTTCCTCAAGGCTGGTGATTTTTGTGGAGAGGAGCTTCTCACATGGGCTTTAGATCCTCATTCCTCATCCAACCTTCCAATCTCAACCAGGACTGTCCAAACCCTTTCAGAAGTTGAAGCCTTTGCTCTAAAAGCTGATGATTTGAAGTTTGTGGCTTCTCAATTCCGACGTCTTCACAGTAAGCAGCTACGCCACACCTTCAGGTTCTACTCGCAACAATGGCGTACATGGGCTGCGTGTTTTATACAAGCAGCATGGCGGCGCTATGCTAAACGGAAGCTTGAACAGTCTCTCATTGAAGAGGAGAATAGGCTGCAAGATGCATTGGCCAAGGAAGGTGGCAGCTCACCAAGTCTAGGTGCCACAATATATGCTTCCAGATTTGCTGCCAATGCACTTAGATTATTACGTCGTAATAGTACCAGGAAGGCAAGGGTGCAAGAGAGAATACCGCCAATGCTGCTTCAGAAGCCTGCAGAACCAGATTTTACTGCTGAAGAGTAATTAATGATTTTGAATGCTTGGTTCTTCAAAGAAAACGAAGGGATTTGGCTAACAAGGATAAAAAAAAAACAAATTTTATGACATTTTGGAAGAATTATTAAAAAAAATTGTAACATATATGATGCCTTAAAATTGTGAAATTGTAAATATAAGTTTATAATTGTTACTGACTGGAATGTTTTCAATAGAATATTTGCTTTCAATCCTTTTTACCTTAATACTTGGTCGTTTCAATCATGAAAGTTTATAAATGATAAATGGAGTCAAGAGATCATATATACCAACGAAAAATGACTTTCTTTTAATTCTGGGGTTGAAATAAAGATATTCCATCTATCCTTAGACCTCAAACTGGTGAAGCATGAAAGCTATCTAACAAGGAATGAACAAAATACTCGCTGTATGGCGTCTAGCATGAAGATTTTGAGCAAGTGCTACACGGGTGTAGCACATATTTGACCTGCAGTAAAGGGTAAGCCAACCGGCTAAATTTTTAAGTTTTGCACAGATGGGTCCCTCCCCACCACTCAGCTCTCTCACTTCTCGCCCACTCTCCCTTCGTCTCCGCCTCAATCCCCTCTCTGAACTTGCTCATTCGCACCGATCTAACAATGAAACACAGGAAGACGCGGCGACGGTAACGGATACTGAGAAACGATAACACGGTGGTAACGGGCAAGGACGGCACGCGCACGTCGAGGCGGAAGGGAGTGGTTATGCTGTTGCCTGCTGGGCCGTAACGGTTTAGGGGTGGCGGATCTGGGTGTGGTGGGTCACGGAGTAGCCATGGTGGCGGTGACGGAGTCGCGTCGCAGATGACTGGATCTGGTGGGTGACACGAGCGGTGGCTGAAGATTGGAAATCTATGTCAAATCTGAGGATTCTTTTTTTGTATTTTGTTCTTTGGTTTAAGATCTGAAGATTGGAGATCTATGACGACCTTAGGGACAGGGTGGTTGTACCCAAATCTTAATGGCACCGCCGCACCGCCATCCACCTGTGCTTCCATCCCCCTTTTGAAGCGGACTCTAAAGTTCTCTCTGTTCAACACGTGCTATGGCTTGTCTGGGCTGACGAAGGTGAAGTGCCGACGGTGGTTCTGCACATTCGTGGTGCTGACGCGTCACTTCCGGCGACGAATTACTTGATTCCGGTGGATAGCAGTGGGAGCTTCTGCTTTGCTTTTGCCGGAACGAAGACCGTGTTGCCGTTTTGTTTTTTGTTTTTTTAGTTTAAAAAAGTAAGATTAGAGACTGAATCATTCTTGATTAAGAGGGAGATCTGGAGGTTAGGAGAGTGTCGTTTGTTCTGTATTTCTCAGTATTACCTAATTGAATGCTACAACTACTTCAATCCAATACAAGGGTAAGTTGTAATCTATTGATTTAAAAATTCAATCCTTCAATTTCTACTTTCTAATGTTGCATCTTAGCAAGAGATTTATCTTCATTATTGAATTGCATGAATCGGGAGAAGGAAAACGGTGGAATGGTACCTTCGCTATGGTGGCGTATATACGGGAAACACGACATCGCCAACGAAGGGGCAGGAACTTCCAAAGCAGGGACTGATTAGCAAGTATAATTAAACCTGATAGATAAGTAGTGGGTCACCATTTTTTTATTGCACCTTAAGATCTCAGCCCTTGTAAACTTTACTCTTAGATCCAACGGTCACAAGAAATGCTTCATCGGTGTAGCACTTTGTCAAGTGCTTCATTCTAGATGCCACCCATTTGTATTGGATATTTATCAACAATTCTAGGTTTTCTTAGCTTATTAAAAAGTTTTTTATGTATATATTTTTTATTTTTTTACAATATAGATAAAATGTTATAATAATTAGATAAATGTTAATATTTTATTATTTACAACAATTCTTGCCAACTTTAAAACTAGTGTTTTCTTTTCTCGAAATGTGCATCAACATGTTAGAGAGGAGATTCTTAATCTTTCAGGTTATCAAGCTGAAAGTGGCCTTGGCAGGACTGACCCAAGAGTAAGTGAGGCCTAAAGCAAATTTTGAGTGAGACCTTTTTTTTTAAGTGAGAGAGTCTACTTGGATCATGTTATGCTTTTAAGTTGGGCCTTTTTATTAGCATATGTGGTATTTTTACTTTATAAAAACTAAGATTAAATAAATTATTTTGCTGATAGGCCTAAAGCTAGGGCTTTACTAGCTTTACCCTTGGGCCGGCCATGGGCAGTGGTCGCTACCTTGGATCCTTGCCTCACCATGGAAGGGGAAAGAAAGAAGGCTTTAAAGGCATCCTGGGAAAAATGCAAACCAAGCTAGCTGGATGGAAATCTCAGTGCCTCTCAATGCTGGAAGGATCACACTAGCTCAATTAATCGGTGTTGGGGGTCCATTTCTTCGTTTACTATGCAACACACCTGGATCCCAAAGTCAGTTTATAATGATATTAAGAAACTGTAGTGACGTTTTATTTGGGGTGGCAAAGAGGGCTTCCGTAAAGCACACCTCATTAGTTGGGATGTTTTATGCCGTCCAAAGTTAATTTGGGGGGGGGGGGGGGGGGGGTGGCTGGGCTTAAAGAAAATAGATAATATGAATGAGGCGTTTATGTTAAAGCTGGGATGGGGTGTTCTCTCAAACCCTAATGCTCTGTGGGTGCAGGTTCTACGTGGTAAGTATGGTAGGAACAAAAATTTGCTGCTGGAAGTCAACTATCAGGACCAAGACTCCTACTCGTGGAAGCATATGTCTGCTCCAGAATGTCAAAATGGTCTTGGGCAATGGAGAAAACACACTCTTTTGGAAGGATCGTTGGCTGGAAGGCAACTCTACGTTGGAAGAGTGGTGTCCCCCCGATGTCCCCATGCCAGAGAAGATGAGTATGGTTAGTGAGTGGGTTCTAGATGATGACTCTTGGGGTATGAATAGACTGAAATCCTCCCTCGCTGAAGCAGTCTGGGAGTTAGTTGTCTCCACGCTTCCTCCTTCTTCTGCAGATGTCCCGGACAAGCTTGGATGGAGCATCTCCAATGACGGGCTATTCTCGGTTAAGAGTGCATATATGCTGTATGCTGGGATTGACGTGAATAGATCCTCGGAGGCTTGGAAGAAGATCTGGAAATGGAGAGTATGAATGTCGTGTATGCATAACAGACTTATGACGAAAGAATGGCGCAACAAATGGAATCATGGTTGTCATGATTGTTCACATTGCACTGGCCTAGAGGAAACGTTTCTTCATGTCCTTCATGATTGTGTCAAAGCTACTCAAGTCTGGGTTCCAAGAGTGGCTTCAGCTCATCTAGATCGTTTCGTCTCGCTCGGCCTTCAGGACTGGATCATCAGTAATCTGTCAGAGTCCTTTGGTGTGGAGGACTGCTCGGGTTGGTCCGACTTCTTCGTGGTCGCGGTATCTTTCCTGTGGAGCTGGAGGAATAAGGAAATCTTTGAGGAGGGCTTCTCTCGACCTCCTGATCCTTGGAGGAATGTTCCAGAATGTCTCATCCTGCTCGTATAAGCCATATTGGCTGAAACTTTCCCCTTCCTAGATGGATCAAACTAAATTCAGACGGGGCTTCTAAGGGGAACCCAGGTGCTGCTGGATGTGGGGGTGTCTTAAGAGATGAATCTGGAAAATGGAACGTGGGTTTCTCCATGCACATTGGCAAATGCTCTGCTTTCGCAACAGAGCTATGGGGTGTCTTAAAAGGCCTGGAAGTGGCATGGTCGCGTGGTATCCGAAGGTTGATGGTAGAATCCGACTCTGCTACCATTATTAGTATGATATACAAGGGCTCGGTAGCTCAAAATATAACAGCTTCCTTCACCGAATCCTTGACTGGAAACATTGAGACTGGACAACGTGTTTTACCCATACCCTTAGGGAAGGGAATTGCTGCGCTGATTGGCTAGCTAATCAAAGCTTTAGCAGAGATATAGGGTTTCATTATGTGTTATCCCTCGGGTGAGTTAGCTTGTTTACTATTGTATGATGTTTCTGGGGTCGCTTTACCCCGTTCCGTTCCTAGTTAGTAACCTTTGTTTTTCTGGGCTTTAGCCCATTTTAACACCAATTTTTTTTTCTCTTTTAATATATTTTTCAAGCAACTAGTATCTGTATTTGTACTGTTGTCGTTCATGTCTTACAAATTTTAAAGTTTATTGTAATTTTGTATTAGTATCATATTATATCCATGTTGCATATCTTATTTGTGCCTCCCTGATGAAAACTAAGATATTACTTTAGTCATTCAAAATCATTTTTGGTTTTGATTTTGAGTGTTATGACCATGAATTTTGATGTGTAATTAATGTTTAATTAAAAAATAATGCCTTACAATTTAGAATTCCTTTAAATTAAAATAGCCTAAACAAGATTTTTTGAAACATTCTCATGATAATTAATAATTGGATGCCCTTTAATAATTTAAATAAACTCCTTTAGATTTTATTTTATTTTTTTGACGGGAAAACTCCTTTAGATGATAAAGATGAAGTTTAGCAGCCTTTTCTATATTACCCTTATCTGAAGGGGAAAATTTATCCCAAAACAATGTTTCTATAAACATGAAAGGAGAAGAAGAGGAAGGATTTGTTGAGTATCATTTCCACCATAAAGTTAGATAAAAAAAAAGTTAGAAGAAAAAAGAGAAGGAGAGTGGGCAATCATGAGCCTTTGTGTCTTCCAATTTTGAAGAAGAATGGAGAATCGTGCTTCAATCTTCCACATAGGATCCAAAGAGCTTCAGTGTCTTCCATCTTCCAATTTTGTTTTTTGGTGCAATAGTATAGGGGGCATCCTAAAAAGTGAGAGTTTTTGTGTGTTTAATGTGTAATATGTATGTTGATGTCATGTGACCCTTGTGAACAATCCTGAAGTTTGGAAGGATGTTGATGGTCGAAGGGGGTGATATCTATGAGATATGAAATTAAAATTACTGGGGCGAGGGACCTTCGTGAGCAACAATTAAGGGGCCACAAAGACTCGATTGGATTATGAGAAGAACGAGACTTAAGAATAAAATGGCAAGCCATTCCACAGGTGACCTCATGGTGGACTTAATGTCATTGTTTTTTTTTGTTGATATTGAATACACACACTATAATTGTATTATTTGTGTATGTTCATGGGGATCTCTTGCTAAATTTTATACTCACCCCATGCTTATTATATGATGCAGGTCTCGGCAAAGAACCTATAAGACCATATCATGGTCCTGTTGCGTGAACTGGATGTCATGTGGAAGGTCGGTTTTTGGTTGGTGGTTTATGTTGTAACCTTTAGGCTATTTGAAGATTGTGTAAATCTAAGTGTGTTTTTTCTTTACAATGATTTGTAGGTTTGTGGAGTATCACTCTTGTTGAGTTGTTTACTCCATTTTCTTTAGATGAGGAAGATTATGTATGCGCCGCGAAGTGAAGGGTTTCTTCTCCCTTCATCTTCGATCAGTCACGAATGCCTAATTCGAGTCATGACAAATTTTGTATCAAAGCGTAAGTTACAAAGTCCAAAAACAAAATTAGATGTGAATGGCATGTGTGCATGGATCCCTAGACCAACTCAGCTTGGGAAGATGGTAGGTTGTCTTAGTTTATTATACCTTTGAACTAGCTCCACATATAAGGGATCAACCGAAATCCTCAGTTGGTTTGAGGAGTCATCGACTACAAGTTGGTTACAAACTCAATGCTATGACCTATTATCTAATGTGATAAACTCTAGAAGATTAGGCCTCCTATGGGCTCGGACCTCAGCTCTACTGGACTCCAGCCTAGCCCGTAAGTTTTGAAGGTCAACCATGTGCAATGACCGTGGGTCTAATCTCTTGGGGCTGACCAAGCTCAGGGGGAATAATATCGGTAGTTTCGACACTTTACCTATGAATTTTTTTTTTTTTTTTGTATAATTCTATTTGACACTTGTAGGACACTCGTACTTTTATATGAGGTTAGATAATCTTATACTATATGTGAAGCTGAAATGGATATAGGATATGAAAAATTGATTAAAAAAATATCAATTAGATATCATATCATTAGTACACGTTCCCGTTTGCATACATGTTGTCTTTCTTATCTAGAATGTCTTTTCATCTCTCATTTCTCAATTGGATTTTATGATTTGTACAACTCATTTAAATACCTGCCTTTTTTATATTTCAACATATTTTTTCTCTCACATCTTATCAACTCGTAAGAGAAAAAAAGGAGAACACTATGCAGTATCCCTCATAGGGCATGTTAGGAGTTGTTCAAAACGATTTCTCCTTATTAGTTATCAACTTTCACATTGCACTAACTCATAAATGTCTTGTGTCTGACTTCCACATACCTTTTAGTAATAGTGAGACTTTCCTATTCCAAACTTTGTGGTTAGGGGCATGTTTGGTATAGATTAAACATGTATGGAAACAACTCTCTCTCTCTCTCTCTCTCTCTCTTAGAAAAAATTGTTTTGAGTTTAATCTAACATGTATGACAACCCTAATTAAATTATGAATAAATGGTTATTATTGTAGGCAAAGAGAATGAGTAGAGAGAGAAATAGACATGTGATAAAACTGTAGTGGGATGCACTACAATGTGTAGTGACCCTCATATTTATATTACTAGGTTAAGAGAGTAGTACAAAGGGATAACGCATGTGGGCCGAGCCCATACACTCAAGACTTAATCTTATTCTAACTCTTAAGATAACTCTTAACACTCCCCCTTAAGCTAGAGCAAAGATATTAATCATGCCCAGCTTGTTACAAATTAAATCACTACGCACCCCATTCAAGGACTTTGTAAACAAATCTGCCAGTTGGTCACCTGTCCTAACATAGGAAGTAGATATAAGATTCTGGAGGACCTTCTATCGGATGAAGTGGGAATCTACCTCAATGTGTTTTGTTCTTTCATGGAAAACTGGATTTGATGTAATATGTATGGCGGCCTGGTTATCACACCATAGTTTCATAGGACAAGTGTTATCAAATCCCATCTCATCCAAGATCTGTCTTACCCATATTAATTCACAAGTAGTTTGAGCCATAGCCCTGTATTCTGCTTCTGCACTAGATCTTGCCACCACATTCTGCTTCTTACTTCTCCAAGATATCAAATTAACTCCCAGAAATAAACAGTATCCTGTGGTAGATTTTTCGGTCCACGGGAGATCCTGCCCAATCTGCATCAGAAAAAGCCTCTACCTGCACATGTCCATGATCTTGGTACACAATTCCCTTTCTTGGAGCTTTCTTCAAATACTTAATTTCATAGGAGTCTCATAAGGTTTGGCTCCCATCAGACCGGTTTCAGTCAACAGGTCCAGAACATACTTCCTTTGCCAAAGAAAGATCCCCTTCTTTGAATACATAACTTCAATGCCCAAGAAGTACTTCAAGGCTCCCAAGTCTTTAGTCTGAAACTTGGTTTGGAGAAATGACTTCAATTTGTCAATTCCTTCGCTGTCATTTCCTGTAATTACAATATCATCAACATACACCACATGTAAGATGCTTCCACAATTAGTTTTCTTGAAAAACACTGTATGATCACTCTGACATCTTTTTAATCCAAATTCCAAAACCACTTCACTGAATCTCCCAAACCAAGACCTAGGTGATTGCTTCAGACCGTACAATGACTTCTTTAAACGACACACTTGTCCACACTCCCCATGAGCAACAAACCCAGGTGGTTGCTCCATGTACACCTCTTCTTGTAAGTCACCATGCAAGAATGTATTATTTACATCCAGTTGGAACAATGGCCAATGATGCTTGGCAGCAAGAGATATAAGAATGCGAAAGGATGTGAGTTTAGCAACAGGGGAAAACGTGTCAGTATAGTCAACCCCATATGTTTGGGCATACCCTTTGGCGACTAGCCTTGCCTTTAAACGAGCCACAGAGCCATCATGATTTACCTTGATAGTATAAACCCACTTGCATCCAATAACATGCTTCCCCGCGGGGAGGGAAACTAGATCCCAAGTATCATTTTTCTCAAGAGCCATCATTTGCTCCTCCATAGCCTGTCTCTAGCCATCATGATGTATGGCATCTGAAAGAGATTTAGGAAGAGAGACAGAATCTAGGCCAGCAACAAAGGACTTAGAAGTAGACGACAAATGAACAGAACATACATAAGAGGAAATAGGATAAGCACAAGTACGTTTACCTTTACGTAAGGCTATTGGAAGATCAAGGTCATTAGCAGGATCTGCAGACACCAGAGGGTATCCCAAGAAAACACACTTCAAGGACTTCGGGTCCAACTTAGTCACCTGTGAACGAACATCATACACAAAACATGTGCAATCAAATATTTTGGGGGGCAGGGGATACAATGAAGATGAAGGAAAAAGAATGGAGTAAGGAACAACATCATTTAACACAGATGATGGCATACGATTAATTAAATATGTAGCAGTAAGAACTGCATCTGCCCAAAAAAAATTCGGAACCTTCATTTCAAACAACAAAGCTCGGGTAACCTCTATAAGATGACGATTTTTACTCTCAGCTACCCCATTTTGCTGTGGGGTGACAGCGCAAGAGGATTTGTGAATCTTGCCATGTTCATTAATGAAAGTAATGAATGATGCAGAAAAGTATTCTTTAGCATTATCACTACGAAGAATGAGGACATGACAATTAAATTGAGTACGAATTTCAGCACAAAAATAACAAAATATGGTAAATAACTCAGATCTGGATTTCATTAGATATAACCATGTTGCACGAGATAATCATCCACAAAGGTAACAAAATACTTATAACCAAACTTTGAAGTAACCGGACATGGACCCCAAACATCAGAATGAACAATGTCAAATAGGGCTTGGGCCCTTTTATTTAAACGAGGTAAATAAACACTACAGTGTTGTTTAGGAAATTGACAAGACTCACAAGACAAACTCGATACTGACCCTGACTGAGGACATAACCTTTTAAGAACTCCTAAAGACGGATGGCCAAGACGGCAATGAAGCTGGAAAGGGGACACTTCACACATTCTAGAAGCTATCGATGCTTGTGGAACTCCTTCTTCTAGCAGGTAAAGTCCATTAGATACCCTTCCTCTACCAATAGTCCTTTGTGTCAACAGATCCTGAAATACACAAGAATCAGGAAAGAAAGTTACAGAACAATTTAATGAACGAGTTATTTGACTAATTGAAAGAAGATTACAAGGAAACTGAGGCAAATATAAGACAGAGGACAAAGGTAAGGTGGAAACCGGGTTGGCACACCCACTCCCCTTAACATTAACACTGGAACCATCAGCAAGAGTTACAGAAGAATGATTACTGGACTGACTAAAAGATGAAAAAATACCTGAATCCCCTGTCATATGGTCAGTGGCCCCGGAATCAATGACCCAACGCCGGGAAGTAGAGGATAGACACGCAGTAGGATCACCTGTTTGGACAAATGTGGCTGTGGAGGAAGGTGTAGATGACTGCTGGGAAATCTGAAACTGGGTATATATGCTAAATTCTTCATCAGTCATAACCACTATACGCCCTTCCGTTTGTTGATTGATAGTGTCAGGCTGAGACACTATGTTAGCAAAGTGAGGATGGGCCTGTGACTGTGAATGCTGATGCTGTGAAGAATTTGGACAACGATTCCGATAGTGACCCACTTCCCCACAATTAAAACACTGCACCTGGCCACCACGACCACGGCCATGACCACCATGACCTCCTCTACCTCCACCATGATTACCACCACAGCTCCCAGATTGGACCGCCAAAGCAGAGCGATCAGATGAATCACTTTCTATAGTAGGTCGTGATTCCGTAAAATAGGACTGCATAACCCGGGAGAAAACATCAGTGAGATTTTCTACCTGCTTACTGGACAAAATCTGAGACCGAACCACCTCATACTCTGAATCAAGACCAGAAAGCCAACTCAAGGCTATAATTTTCTCTGTTGGGTTAACATCTCTTCTATAGATTAGCATGCTAGAAGAGAAGTCAACTCTTCATTATACTTCTTGAACACCAGAAAATAGTCCATCAACTTCCGTTTATTCTGTTTGGGACAGAAAATCTCCTATAAAAGAGCATAAATACGATTCAAATTATCAGATTTTCCATAAATAAATTTCAGAAAATCTCACAACTCCTTCACAGTCTTGCAATAGGTAATAACCGATTGAGTCCGCCTATCAACAGAATTCAAGAGTAAGGCCAAGATGCGTTTATCCTCTTTATTCCATGTCGTTGCCGTTTTCGAATCATCTGGGCATTTTTCTGTTAATTGACCATCCTTCCCCATTCCTCCGAGATTAACCTCGACGAGATACTTCCACTCCACATAGCTATCACCATCCCCATCAAGCTTGGTATTAGTGAGTTTGGAGGAAGCAGTAACAATCTCAGTAATAGACCCCTTGGAACTGCCTTCACTTATATTTTCAGGATCCTGTGACATCGTTTAACCAACAACGCCACAGCAGAACAAGCGATTTCTACCCGAAACGTCACTAGGATGCACCTTAACGCCTCGAAACGCAACAAAACCACCACAAATAGCCACGGAACCAACTGGGCTTTTCTCAAATCTCCAAAATTCCCCACTCTGTTCCCAAAACACGAGCCATCTATAGCCAAAACTATACGTTCGAGGTCGCGCACAAAAAACGGGATTTCACAGTTGAGTTTTTCTTCATCAACTGGCCATCAAAAAAATTTTCTAACCCTCTAGCAGCCTTGGTCGGCCTTCTCTGAAGCTGCTGGAAGGGTTTTTCATTTGTTTTTTGGTTTTTTTTTTTTTTTACGGCGGCAGCTGAGAGGGACCACTCACATGAAACCCTAACCTGCTCTAGATACCATGTAGGCAAAGAGAATGAGTAGAGAGAAATAGACATGTGATAAAATTGCAGTGGGATGCACTACAATGTGTAGTGACCCTCATATTTATATTACTAGGTTAAGAGAGTAGTACAAAGGGATAGCGCATGTTGGCCGAGCCCATTCACTCAAGACTAAATCTTATTCTAACTCTTAACAATTATGAAGGGAAAAAGTGTATTTTTTTTTTTTTAGAGAAGATAGATGTTTGAAGCTTATTTACAAAAGATGATAGATTAATTTGAAACCAATCTTATTATTTCCCATTACACCTGATAAAACTAGCTATCATCCAAATATTATTAGTCTATATCAACAACTTTTCATATCCTTTTATAGTTTACTATACAAAAATGAATTTTTTACACAATTCAAATGAAACAAATTATCTAAAAAATCACTTTTTCAACTAATATATCCAAACATAACATTAATTCTTTTATAATCGATTAAAAAAATAATCAATTATTCATACAATAAATTGTTGAAATAATGCATTTTTTGCAGTTGATCCAAATACTCATTTCTCAGTTACTGACTTTCATATTACATCAATTAATAAGTATTTTTTGTCCCGATTCTACGTACCTTAGGTTATCTTCCATAGGAGCTTTTACCAGCCACCTTCGTTCTACATCTCTCAGAAATCTTCAATACAAATATACAAAATAAATGATCAAGTTTATCAGATTCAGGTATACTGCAAATGATATATAGGGTTTAAGGTGCCAACCTAGTTGGGATTTTCTCCTCTATAGTGATGCCTTTGCATACCTAGCCTCTATGTGCACATGCAACCTCAATATCTAAGTTGCCCCATTTTATAAATTTCATAATTTTTGGACCAATACTATATTTTTTAAACTTTACTAAAGTCATAATGCTTAATTTGACAACATTAGATTTTCCAAACCAAATTGTCTAAACTAAAGTTGAACTGAGAATGTTTCTTAGAAGTAAGGTTTTTTTATTGGTGTAATTGGGTTGGTTCGGATCAAATTTGGGGTACTTTAGTATTCGAACCAATTACATTTGATCGGTCATATTGGATCGGATTTTGCAAAAATATTCCACGAATTTCAACCGATCTGATTAAGATTGGGCTGAACAGATCGGATAATTGGATTATACTATTTTTATTTTTATTTAAAAAATTAGTAAAAAAAAGAAAAAGAAAAATTTAATAATTTTAATTATTAGCATTAAATTTTAAGGAATGTATATTATTACATTAATATATATCTATATATAAATTTTTGTTAATATATTTTCTATTAGAATAAAATTATTAATAATAATGTATTTTTTTAAAGGAATCGGTTTGGATCTGTTCTTATTTTTGAAAACCCAAACCAATCTCCTTCGAAATTAGCTTTTTAATGAAAGTGACATAGGGAAACACGATAGAGGGGGGGGTTGAATTTTGTTTCTTAACTTTTTGAAAATATTTTTCTAAAACAAATTTACACGCAGAGCAGAAACAAAGGCAAACAGATAAAATAGTTACATAAAAATGATGTTAAGAAACTCAAATGCAAATCCTAAGAGTTAGCTTAAAACAAACTTAACAGAGATAAGGTTAGAGAAGATCACACAAAGATATTATCATGTTCACTTTCTTCCAACCAAGAGTCACATACTTGAAGGTTTAACCCACTAAATCCAATAGCTTTGCAAGTATTTTTTTCTCTTGTCTCTTCAGGCTTACAACACTCAAGTATTCAACACCTCTCCAAACTCACAAGTATTCAACACCTCTCCAAACTCACAAGTATTCTTTCCACTCAAGCCTCTTTAGGCTCACTCTAAAACAAAAAGGTTTTAAAATATTTGAGCTGAGATCACCTCACTATGTGTGAGATGATATTACAAGTATATGCTCAGTTACAACAGATTTTACAACTAAAGAGAGTGAAGGATTTGTGTAGAGTTTTAGCACTTCGAATATAAGAGCTTGTACTTTTTATCTTCGAAGGGATCTCTTGATATTTATAGGCAACATGCAATCTTCACAATCTTGATCTTCAACGACATTTAATATGTATGTTTATAGATAACATTAAATTCTATTGAACCTTTTGAGCCATAGCAGTTCTGATAGCTTATTGATTTTCTCTAAAATGTTATCTTGGTGATCAACTTGGCAAAAGCATTTTTGCTTTATCTCATATCATACCGATACTTCTTTTCTTGCTTTCTTCTCTTAGGTAGGTAACAACAACATCAAGAAATTGTCAGATAGTTGACTCAAATTTACTTGGCTCGAAGAGTACTATGTTGTACTTGTTTTGTCTCTTATTCATAAATGTTTTGTACGGTATGAATATTCGGAAAACTGAAGCACTTTGGACGAAACATTAAGAAGACATATATAACATATAAAATACAACAATGAACAGTCTAGAACACAATAAAACATAAAGAGAACATTGGACAAACCAATCATAATGATAAAATGGATAAGCTATTGGACGAAAACAATCAATGAAATAATAGTCCAGTCAGACAGATAAATGGACTCACTTAACTTTATTGAACGCTCGATAAAAACTTTAAGTTACTGTCCAGAGTTAGTTTATAGAACTATGGGTCCAATGGACGCGCAATAAGTCTAAACTTAATATAACTCTCCTGGGTCCATTCCAAAAGAGATAAACATAGGTCTTTGAATCTTTCTGAGTTAACCATTTTATGGATTCTATTGGACGTTCTTACTGGACTAACACTTAGCCAAAATTTCAACTTCAATTTAATAACTTTGTTAACATCAAAATTTAAGAGATCTGAACCATAACCATTTTGGTTCCAACATTTAAATCTTATCCGATCTGATGATCCAATCCAAACCATCAAAATTAGTTTGGATCGGATCGAATTCATCGGATTCGCGGATAGGATCTGCTTACACCCCTAGGATTTTTCGTGTTGGTTGCTTTAAATTCCGCTACTTAACTCTAATTTGCTATTGATGTTATTAAATTTCAGGTTTTAAAATTCTAGTTATAGCTTACAAGTTAGCTTTTCTATATTCATTTTACTTCTTGTAATTTTGTGATTGATTGTTTCTAACAACGAGGTGTTAAGTTTGTGCTCATACAAGAATTTCTCTTAAACTATATAGCATGTAGAGTAATAAATATGTTGCAGAATGGAAACTAGGAATAAATTACACATCCAAAATTTTGAATTTAGGATGTTATATTTTTTTTTATTCAAAACTATTTTTATTCAATTTAAATATGACAAAAATTAGACACTTTAAATTTTATTTTATTACACAGTACCAATAAGAATATTTATGTAATTGTTTTTACATTTTTACGAAGTCTTGTTCTCGATTTTCTGTTTTCCTCTTCAACTCCTAGTAGCTTATTAAAATTGAGACCTATATTAGAGATATGCAAGTTAGTTACATTTTTTTTATCAACTCCTAGTAGCTACCTTTGATTTGACGATCGACCCAGGTAATGCTCGAGTTCCCTAACATGTCGACATGTCGATAACCTCGACATCGTTGTTGTTTGTAATTTCCCAAGATTTCTTGTTATTTCTCGCTTGGATTATAAATCTGTTGCAAGATTAGGGTTTATGACATTTGTCAGGATGTTTATGTGTTAGGGCAAATTTTGGAACACCGGAAAAACCCAGGGGTGCGTGGCAACAACTGATTGGAGAGGTAGGATGTGATTCACAAAGTTTGAGACGTCGGCAAGAGAGTCCTCAAGGTGGGGAGAAAGTATCTAACTCGCAGAGGAGACAACCGTAATATTACATGTTATACTGTATGTGTAGGGTGCCCCAGACCCTACTAGTTGTTGAGTAGTCGACAATGTCTAAACCCTAATTGAAAATGATTTTAGAATACTATTTCGGGTTTAGAAATTGTAGGCTTATCGGCATATATGGCAAAACCTAGGTTAGACAATTCTGGTTGAGGTTGATTGTGTTATTTGACGTGTGTAAATCGATGTTGTGTTGTTTGACGTGTGGTACTTGTTTATATTTTAATGTTATTTGATTTTATGTTTATTTATGGATTGACGACATTTGAATATCTATATGTGTATATTGGCTGTTGATGAGGATGATTGTTTGATTATGCTGTTAGAACCCTAGTTGACACCCTAAGGGTACGCCTTTTGGATTTGTGTTGAGAATGCAGTATATGGGTACCGAGTTGAGCTGTGGATACTTAGGCCATCAAAAAAGTGTACGGTTGAGATTGGTATCGATGTCAACTTAGGATGGTTGTGCATTGCATAAGTTACCAAGTGGCGAACCACGAGACTAGGAGTTGGTGTACCTGGGTGCGGGTACAGAATATGGAGAGGGACAGTTCTGGGAACCTTAGGGATGTAGCCCGGTCTAGAACGATCTACAGTGACCAGTGATTTGTACCCCATGGAGGCTTGGCTATCCGGACGTCTGACCCTGAGTATTCCAGGCGAAGGTGGACCTTCCGAGGCGACCAAGATACCCCTATTGGAGAATAAGCTTATAGGGGGAAGCACCCTTATTGGTCACGGAGAGCGAAACGGTACTCTGGACAAACCAATTGACATTATCTGGGCAAGGAAGGCCCGTGAAAGAGAAAGAGAATGTCCGGGGGAACAGTATCCCTAGAGAGAGAGATAGGCCGACATGCATGGGAGTGTGACTCCTTAGAGGATTTGATCCTAGATGTGGATTGCGGATGTTTGTAAATGGTTGACTTGAGAGATGTTTGTTATCTGTGAATCTATGTTATATGTAAACATGTTGTATTGTGCCCCGACCCCGTTTATGGTGTTGTTTAGATTCTTATCTCCTATTTATCTCTGTTTCTTTGTATCTGCTCGACCGACAGATGAGCAGTAGCAACCATACTGCTACGACGATTGGACCGAAGCACAGATCAATGCACTGCCTCCAAAGTATCCCGTCCAAGGTTCGGATTCTGGGCGACATTGAGATCGTATATCATGATGATCGTGGGTGGCGGGTCGACCAATCACAGTTCTTCATGTGCTACGTCGGCCTAGTTAGCATTTACATCCGCTTAGGCAGAGGCCTTTTCTTCACTCTACTTGGATCCTACCACATCTCTCAACATCTTCCTGATGTGGTATCCACCCCGCAAGCAGGAGTTCCCGGATGACATTGGACCATGGTGGATCTATCAGAGGCTAACAACGAAGTTGGAATAGTGCACAAAGGCCGGAGGAGGAGGAGTGTGCAGACGATGTACCGTTTCTATAGCCAGAGGGTGGTGATGAGCCGCGACAAGTCTGTGAGGACCAGAGTTTATAGATGCCACTATAGCGAGGGTGAGGGTAGCTCCAGACGCCCATATCGTCTGTGATATGGATTGTCAGTTGCGTCTGCTAGGAAACTGCCTCTGTGAGCTTATATTTTATATTTTTTATGTACTTTTTGAGAGGCGGGCGGGTAGATGCATGACTTGTCATATTTCTTTTTGTGACAAGCGTACATATATGTTTATTTTCTTCTACGAGTCTCTATAGTTGGTTAGGATAATGATCCCTCTGTTAGGATCTATAGCACTCTGGTGACTTTCTGTAAATATTATGTATGTATGCATGTCGTGTTGACGTGTTTTATTTTCTTCCGCTGTGCATGTTTCTAAAAAGTTTTAATTTATCGCTTCCATAATATATATTTTCGCCTGTAATTTTTGCACTAACGTTGATAAAATAGATTAAAGTATAGTTAATTAGGGTTGTTCTTAAATAGGACATCGACATGTCTCATGCATAGGGTCAGAACGTACAAAAACGAGGGTTTTCGAGTAGGGGCGGGTGAGACCACATTTTGACACTTTTCTTTCATATTCTAGTGCGACCAGAGGGTTTCTCTTCACCCTAGAACCCTCGCTTGCATTGAAGGATTGGGGAGCTTAGAGGAAGAGATTTTGGTGAAGGAGACTACATGAGGAAGACGATTTCTATGGAGCTTTCTTCATCGAGTTCGAGGAAATACGCTTGGAGCTTTTCAGAGTTCTTCGAGACGTGTAAAAGTACTTTTATGAACTCTTTCCATGATATATGTGTTTGTATGTATCAACAAGGGTTTACCCTATTGTTTTGGGAATTTTCAATAAATTGATGTATGTTGACATTAACCCAATTTCTAAAATTGGGGGTTTTCTATTAAAGGGAATTTGTGATTAATTGGTATGTTTACATGTGCCTTCTTGTATATGATGCCATGAAATTATGATTGCTCGATGTTTGGGTCGATTATATGCTTTATATCAGGATAACATATGATTTTAGCATGAATAACTATCTCTTATGTATATCATATGATATTTACTGCAATACCACTTATAATAGGGGTATCGAAGAGTAATACCGCCTTAATGGGGTGTCGAAAGTAACACTGCCACATGTTAGCATGTTGAAAAAGAGTAATACCGCCATGTGCACCTGGTTAGTAATTTGGTATCGTAATGGGAATGTGCTTAACAGGAGAGTGACATCAAAACACTCTTCGTGAGTAAGGGTTAGCAATGGGATGCCGTTGTCATGTGGGATCCTTATTGCATGCCGACAAGAAACTAATTTATTTATTAGGTTTGATTGGGTTTTATAAAGTCTTATTTGCTTCTAATAATAGAAGCAGAGCTAATTCTCTAGCTAATAATGCTATTCATCCAATGGTTACATTAGATCCGAACCTTATGCATGCTTACCTTCCTTCTAAAGAAGTTAGGAATGTAGTCTTTTCCTTTAATGCTTCTGGTGCACCAGGACCAGATGGATTCAATGGCTACTTCTTTCAACATTTTTGGAGCATTGTTGAAGATGTGTTTAATGCAGTCCTTCAGTCCTTCAATCATAGCTGGATCCTTCCTGGAATGAATTCTAATCTAGTAGTGCCAATTCCTAAGTTTAAAAATGCAGACAAAATTCAACATTATAGGCCAATAGCTTTGACCAACTTTCAATTTAAGACAATTTCAAAAGTCTTAGTTGATAGATTAGTTGAAGTAGTTCCTAGTATAGTTTCTGAAAATCAGGGAGGATTTATAAAAGGCAGGAGTATAACTGAATGTATCTACACAACTTCTGAAGCTATTAATTTACTTGATAAAAAGTCTTTTGGTGGCAATGTTACTTGATAAAAGTGTGTACCACTTCACAGGAATGTAAAGCTCAGTGATCTGTCTATCATTCTGTATTTTTTGGCGAGTGTAAAAACCTCATTTGTCAAAGATCTACAAACCTGAATCGCAACGCAATGTAATTACATTCACTACATATCTTCTACCACTATTAAAACTGCAGATTTTTAATTTAGGTTTTATAAATTTGATTTATAGGATGAGAATATGGAAACAAATAATAAAATGAAAAAACAGCACAAATCATTGACGCCATGAAAAAAAAAACCCAGAAAAAAGCGGAGAGAAAGAGAGACAGGACAGAACATAACAAATCTGCATTTGAATGTTTTATGAATATACCTAGAAATGAGTGGATGAAAAATATAGGCACGTCGTACATGAAAAATATCTTATTTAGCAACTATAACCATACTAAGCAGTTTATTGCTTAGTATGAACATAAAAGAGATAGTACATTAAACTCGCCTGAGATAGGGTAGAGCGATTTTAAAAAGATTTAAATTTAAAATATAAGAAATACACAAGATATCGTCAACATACAGCAAGCAGTATTGACAAATGACCCATGGCTATCTCTGAAATGTCAAAGCAAATAAAGTTTTAGTTTTAGCCAAGAGTTTCTAAGTAAATATTAAGATGAACTCTCGCCTACCTGAACAGCATTTCAACAGAATTGGTATGAAAAGCTACATGAAAATGATTGAATAGAATGTCAAGGCTCAAGAACAGTATCTCAGATTTGACATAAAAACTTGCAACCTTTCATGTCAGAAAATCACAAATTAGAAATAAATAACATATTTGCAGGCTATACAAATCCAACACCCAAAAATATGAAGTGTAATAATCAAGCAAATAGTGATTTATTGCATCATTTGCAGGCTATACAGTGCAGCTATGCACCGGCCTTGAACCTTGGAAGAATGCACAACTGGAATCACAGTTTTTAGCCATTCCATAGGAAGCCTTCCAACCTAAGGTTTAATTTAACCGCACAAAACACAACAAAGCATCATGATAGGAACTGATATTAATAGCTGATTTTAATTGTAGAAAATATCAGTAACACCCAGGATCCAAGCTTTAATTACAGTGGAAGTCATCCCAACCCCCCCCCCCCCCCCCCCTCTCCTTCCTATCTATTCACTCCACTAACTGTCTGTTCATTTTCCATACACCCCTTAGGTAAATGCTAGTTGTTGCCTTCTTTATTTTCTCCACTCCCACTATCTCTCACTCTCAGTAGCTGTGAAGGCTTTCCCAGTAGCTACCACTAGCTGTAAATGCTTGCACTTACTACCCTCTTTACTCACTCTACTTCCACTTCCACTAGTTTCCTTCACAGAAACCGTCATTTTATAGAACTCTTCTTCAGGAAGATGATGGAGAGATGAAAGGAATAAAATCATGATTTGGTCTAGATACAACAATGCTTCGTCAGGGGAGGCATCATCTAAAACATTGAAGAGAGAAAAAGGAAACTGCCCTCAATTGTTGACAAGTGTCAGGAACAGTGCAGGAACTGGGGAACTCAAGCTTTAATCTAATCATAGGCAATGAGTAACTACTATCATCGAGAGTGATTTGTCATTAAAATGAGCAAATAGTTCATCAGTCCATGTCATGCAGTTCTCAGTGGTGGGGAAACCGATATCACCCCATCTCCTCTAACAGAAAGGACAGGAACTGTTCACCTTCCAGTCTGAAATCATAAGACAAACAAGAATCATCCAAGGATAAGTATCTTATTCATGATATCGTAGTATGCATTAGTTACATTCTGTTAGATAACAGCAGTTTGATGGTTGATGTAAAAAAAAAAAAAAAAATACAGGATTATGTAGCTACTACTATGCATATATGTTCACGGATTAAGCACTCCATTTAGGCTTGGCTATTTTCAAATGATGATCACACAATCAAACTTCATTCCAGTTCAGACAATGTTTCTACTTTCAAGATACCTTTAACTTATAAACTGCAAACAACTCTTCCTAAACAGCAGTGGGTAATCATGGATGCTGCCCTCAACAATGCTTATTAGCAGCAAAATAATCTACAATGGTTCGAACTTTCCAGAGAACATTCACATTTCTACCATTAAGCAAAAGAAAAAAATATTCCCTACTAAAACTTACCCTCACAATTTCTTCACACATCATCGATTTCCACATTAGTAACAATTTCTTCAGAATCATATTATGATGCTGATCATAAGCCTGCAAATTCATGTTGTAAGCTCAGAAAATAAAAATAGTTAAGCCTATGAAATATTAAGGATCAGAATAAACACCAAGGGCCTGCTCGGGAGAAGGGGAAAAATGGGGAAAGAGAAGGAAGCAGATACAGAAATTCTAAAAGAACTCTATGTTTACAAAATTTTATCCAGGTAACTTAAAATACAAAACAATGTATATTTTTTATATATTACCATTTCCAGTTTAACAGGAAAGATTAGCTTTGCATTGAATAGATTATATTATCGCAAATCATTGAGTGGACAGAAATGAAAGTTTACCATCATGCCATGTACTAAGTCTGAATCCTTTAAAAACCAAAAGTGGAAGGATATTCTGGATAGTATGCAGATCCTAAATTTAATTCCACTAAGAACCTTTTTTTCAAAAGAAGTTATACTTAGGACTTCCAAACTCAGAATGTTTCATATTAGCTTAAGTTTAAAGTTTTGACATGTTTTAATCCAGGCAGGTAACTTGGCACTTCTTAGTAAAAGATTGTTTGCACTTTCACAGAATAAGGGAGAAGCAAGAAAAAGATGTTAATGGTAACTCAATAAATTATGTCCACTATGTATCATTACCAAATGAATATACAACCAAAAATTAAATGAAAAATGAGTTAAATTAGTAAATTACTGAACCCAGGGTAAACATGCAGATAAATAAATACTCATCTGAATTCAATAAACCCACTACAAGCCTCAACAAAAACAAAGTTTATCTGAGTACTCCAAAATATTTAAGATTTTGTAAGCCCAATTCCTCAACATAAGCTTCCATTTCCATGCTTTCCAAGGTGAGTGTGTGTCTCCCTCATCATTATGGACTACTCCATGGCACCACTCACATCAGAATGAAACTTTCTTTACATCTGTGAGCATGAGAACTGCATATGGACTTAATAAACAGGTAAAATGCAAAAGCCAGTTCCACTTGAATTTTGTGGAAGGGTATAGAAACGTCTCAATACAACATATCATTCATGCCGCCCTCAGCCATCTTCTCCAAGTCTTCCTGGGACAGCAGGGTTTTCCTACCCGTGCCGCCAGTCTTATCATACGGTTGGGCCATTTTCCTAAGGAACTGCATCCAACAGAAAAGACGATTGACACTATGCAATCAGCCAATCATATATTCATATTACTAACATGCAACTTTAATTATGATTTATGCCATGATATACAAACCATGACATAGCTTACCATTTTTTAAACCTTGTTCCAGCAACAACTAGTTACAAATGCATACATGGTGTGCATATATGTTTTCTAGTGAAAGTGTGAAACTGCAAAACTTAGGTTTTTACAAGAATATTCAATCAAGTGCACTGGAAAAAGTCTCTGACTCAAGTAAGGTACAGCTAGGGTTTAATTGCTACATCCAAACTCCTATTCTTACAACGCAATTTAGGACAATACACTTCTTTGGAGAAAAGAGCACTATAATCAATCTATTGAGAAATAGCCAACAGAAAAAGAGGATAAGAACTAAGAATTAAACATACACCAAAAACAAGATGGCCTACATAGCATCTATGATATTCCAGTATAAAGTTAGCACTTAGCACTGTTGTCCAGGATGGAGTCCAATCTAGCATGTCCTGTCCAGCTATATCTGCTAGAACCAGGAATATTCACAGTATTCTAGAAGGCACAAGTCAGAGAGGCATTTGGAAGAGGATGGGATGTCCTCTTGTCATTTACTTAGGTTGTTAGTTATGGAGAGAATATATGGATGTACAGGGTTGTTAACAAGGGGAGTAATATGTTATTTCGGCGTTTGCTTAGGCCTGAGAAGACTCATCTTCCAGGAGGGGGAGCATTCTTCCAGCACTTTTATTAACCTTTTCAGTATATTTCAATAATACAATCCCTGCTTCCTATCAAATGTAGTATATAGAAATGACTCCATAAACTTCAAACTACAGTTGTGAGGACAGACCTCACGTGCTATATGCAAAGCCATGTCTGTGCTCAAGTTTAGGTGGGCATCATGTAAATGCGAGAGTATCCAACCAGGCAACTTGGATCGTTTGTCATGACGGCTATATCTGCTTACAGTTAAAACAAACAATGTATTAACTTCCAAAACTCTGTCAAAGAGAAACATAAAGTAGAACCAAAACCATAAATGATGCAGATCACAGCTACATATGCTCAGTATATCCTAGATAATCACTTCATAAATTCTAGATGGTCGCAGGTATATGCCAAAGAAGAAGAAAAAAAGATCTATTTGGCATTGTACCCAAGCAACTGTGAAATAGGTCAGGGTATGTTTGTGCAGATTTTCGAAGTTTAATTGGTTATGTCATATAATGTATAAAATCTGTTAACTATACAATTGATATTTACAGTATCATCTCCCCAACACACCTTATGCTGATTGATATTTACAGTCAGTAACATCTCCCTGATAAACATATTTCTTTCTATGCTTACAAAACTGGGCTCTAAAGCTTGTCAAACAACTTGTTTGTCATTCATTTTTAGATATGGGAAGCAACTTCCAATCCATTTCGAGACAAACTCCAAGAGTTACAAAGAGTGCATTGTGCATTTCAAATCCAAACTAGAAACTTGTAAACTTAGACTCAATCACATCAATGCAATTGCTGAACTTCAGCATAGAAAAACCTATAGAAACCATCCCATTTTACAAAAATGTGCCAGCTTCATGGGGAAAAGATAAGATGCAAGGAAGCTTACCTTTTGTCTGCAAAAATCATCATCCCATAATCAGCCTTTGAACGGATTACACGGCCCACACACTGAGCAGCTTGTCTCTGCTTAAGCAAAAATAATATTACCAAGAAGTCTAGTTTCACTAAGTTTAGGGATCAAATGATTAAATAATCAGCAATGATTATGAATAACAGAAAGAGAAGGGGGAGGGAAGTGAGACATACCAAGGCATCAAAAGTAAGAAAGTCTCCTTCCTTAATTTGGAAAGTATCCCGTAGATATTCCAGACGTGCTAGCAAAATCCTGAAAAATTAGTACACTAATAAGTTCTGCAACAAGCAATTTAACCTCAACAATTTCCACTAGGAAAAAAGAAAGAGAAATCCAATATATTGAGAGAAGTAGAACAGAGACAGCAAAGGATTGAGAGAGAGAGAATAACTCTGAATTGAAATCTTATTTCTGAATGTACTTTCAGTGATAAGAGAATATATACATGATATAGAAAGCGAACTGAATAACAGATTGTCTAACAGAATTCTAACAGTCTGCCTGACTAGTTTAGTCAGTATCAAGTGCCCGGTACTGACAGTGCACACTAATACACTCTAATAGACCCCCCTTAAACTCAAGGTGGGTTGACTAGTGAATACTGGTCAAGCACTCTGAGTTGGTTGTGCAGTTCTTCAAATCTGGGTTGAGACAAAGGTTTGTTGAACAGGTCGGTTGTCTGATCCCGGCCTGGAATGTGAGATACTATTAGAGTTTTGTTGATCACCTTTTCCCTTACAAAGAAAAGATCAAGCTCCACATGTTTGGTCTGGGAGTAAAGTATTGGATTGTGGGAGGTGTGCGACCCAAACCCAACCTGGGAGGGGTTCAAGACAGCAGTCATGATTTCAACCCTCCATGACGCAGAACCAGTATGAGCTTTTGCTGGGTTTGAAGCAAACCGGTTTAGTGGGGGAATTCAGAGAGCTAATTGAGCTCTATGCTGGACCTGTGTTGTAACGATCCAGAATACTTGAAGGGAATTTTTCTCAACAGGTTGAAGGAGGAGGCGGAATTAAAGTTGCAAGCTATATTGGGGTTGGCGGAGATGATGAAGATGGTGCAGATGATAGATGAAAAGAATCAAGCCATAAGGAGGGGAAATACAGGAAGTCAAGGAAGTTGGGATTACTTGGGAACACTCGAACAAAAGGTCTCCATCAAGAACCGTGGCATATGAAGGGAACAAACATATACCCATGCAAAGCATCTCTTCAGAAAACCTTGTTCACCAGGGAGTTTCAAATTCTCTGCCACTAGAAGGGGTCAAGAGCAATGACGGGGGGATTAAAAGACTGTCAGAGGCAGACATGCAAGAACAACACGAGAAAGGTCTTTGTTTCAAATGCAATGAGAAATTTAGTAGGGATCACATATGTAAGAACAAACAATTTCTGTTAGTAAGGAAGTTAGAGTGTGTATAGCTGGATAGTTTGTTAGTTAAAGTCTATCCCTTAGTTTCCTATTGTTTAGGATACTAGTTTCAGTTTTTAAATTCTCTCTCTTATCCTCTGTACATGTATATATAGCTGTGAGATCAGATACGTAATAAACTGAATGAGTTTTTCCAGAGATAATAAAAACAGTGTTTATTTAGTTTCTTTCCTCACTTTAACCTATATGGTATCAGATTTAAAAGGTTAATTGTGGGTTGAGAGAAACTTTGGCTACTATGGCCGATTCTGGTACAAGCGAGGGTGATGGTTCTAAAAGTCAGATCTCACAATCAACCTCCACAATTGTACCCGCTGCACATAACTCTGATAGTCTGTCTCTTCAGATTACTACTCGTAAACTTTCTGGAAAAAAATTTGTCCAATGGTCTCGCTTAGTTCATTTGGTGATTCGCGGCAAAGGAAAATTTGGTTACTTGGATGGTTCAATCAAGAAACCCGATGCTAAGGATCCAACTTTTTCGAACTGGGAGATTCAAAATTCTATGGTAATGGCTTGGCTGATTCATTCAATGGAGGACAGCATAGGCGATACTTACTTGTTTTATACCACTGCAAAGGAGATCTGGGATGCGGTCAAGTTGGCGTATTCTGATTCGGAAGATTCATCAAACAATTTTGAACTCCGGGATTGTGCTCGTAATTTGCGACAGGGGGAGATGTCTGTCACCCAGTATTTCACTGCTTCAAAGAAGGTATGGCAAGAACTTGATTTGTTTCGCATTTGTCAATGGAATGATACTGATGATGGCACCCAATACAATAAGATGTTATCCGAGGACAGAATATATGATTTTCTTGCTGGTTTGACTCATGAGCTCGATGATGTTCGTGGTCATATCTTTGCAACAAAACCTTTACCAAGTATTGATGCTGTTTTTTCGGAGGTTCGTCGGGAAGAGGGTCGAAAACGTGTCATGCTTGGAAATCCATCTTTGTCCAATACAGAGACCTCAACTCTTGCTGTTCGGAGCAATGATAATAAAGGAAGTCTCAATCTTGGTGTGATCACTGTCAACGTCCCTATCATACTAGGAAACCTGTTGGAAGATTCATGGTAAGCCAGCAAATTGGTTGCCACGAGGAGCAAGAGGCAAAGAAGGAAAAGGTTTTCAGGCTACAAGTGGGCTAGATTCGACAAAATCCTCATCTCCAGTCCCTCTTTCAAAGGAGCCAATGGATCAAATTTGTAAACTACTAGCGGGCACAAATGTTTCTAGTAATTCGATGGTGGCACAAAAAGGTACTTCTTTGTCTACCCCTAGCAGTTTACACACAAAAGGTGAGTTGTGGATTATTGACTCCAGAGCTTCGGATCATATGACCGGTTGTAGACAACTATTTTCTTCATATCTTCCCAATTTTGGTAATCATAGAGTTAAAATTGCCGATGGTTCTTTTTCACAAGTTGCTGGAATTGGATCTATATGTTTAAGTCCCACTGTTACACTTCATTCAGCTTTGCATGTACCCGACTTAACTTGCAATCTTCTTTCTATAAGTAAACTTACAAATGACTTGAAGTGTGAAGTTAAATTTATGCCATCTACTTGTGTGTTTCAGGACCTGTCTTCAGGGAAGATGATTGGGAGTGCTAAGGAAGACTCCGGGCTATATTTCTTTGAGAATAATTGTTCTGTCAGTTGTCGTATTCATGCCGATACAAGTCTCTCCTCCATGACTCGAGAACAACAAATAATGGTTCTACATTTTAGGCTAGGACATCCAAATTTTTTGTATTTGAAACGATTGTTTCCTTCTTTGTTCCACAATAAAGATGACTTTCAATGTGAAATTTGTCAGTTGGCCAAACATAAAAGTTCTTTTCTTCCATCTGTTTCTTATAAACCTTCTCAACCATTTCTTTTGATTCATAGTGACATTTGGGGTCCATCTCATATTACAAGCTTAACTAATAAAAAATGGTTTATTACGTTCATTGACGATCATACTAGTGTCTGTTGGGTTATTTACTCAAAGATAAGTCCGAGACAAAAAAATTCTTTCAAAACTTCTACTCCATGAGCAAGACGCAATTTAATGCAAACATTAAAATTTTGCGTAGTGATAATAGAACAGAATATTTCAACTTTGTTCTTGGTAACTTTCTTAATCAACATGGTATTATTCACCAAAGTTCTTGTGTTAATACACCTAAACAGAATGGTATTTCAGAACGTAAGAATCGCCATCTTTTAGAAGTGGCTCGTTCTCTTATGTTTCAATCCAATGTTCCGAAATATTTTTGGGGGGATGCTGTTCTCATGGCTTGTTTCTTAATCAATCGTATGCCCAGCAAGATTTTGAACTTTCAAACTCCTTTGGAAGTTCTTTCTAAGTCTTATCCAGATTATCGTTTTTTTTTCAGAATTGGATTTGAAAATTTTTGGTTGTACCTCTTTTGGACATAATTTTGATTCAAATCGCAGTAAATTGGATCCTAGAGCTTACAGATGTATTTTCTTAGGTTATTCTTCCACCCAAAAGCGATATCGATGCTATTCACCTGAAAAGAGGAAATATTTTGTATCTCGGAATGTCAATTTTTTTGAAAATCAGCCCTTTCATGAAAATCCTGTGTCAAATTCATCAAAGAATTGTATCTCTGATTTTCCTAGACAGCCGGCTCCTTCTTCAAATTGGGAATTATTTTGGGATTTTAATCCTACAGATAATTTGGAACTCTCTATCCAATCTCCTCAATCAAATAATTCAGCAATTCCTCTCAATATCCCACAAACTCTGCAGCCTACAATCCCACAAAATTTATCCCTTTCCATCGACTCAGCCCTTTATCCCACCGAACAGAACTTATTCCTTCCCACCGAACAGCCTTTATCCCTTCCCACCGAATCTGTCCCACAAAATTTGCCACTTCATAGTCAACCGAATTTGACTAATCCCACCGAATTTGTTTGTCCATTAAATCCCGCAATTTACCCATCTTCGGTTGGTCATCCCGATTTGACAATATCAAAACTTTCAAATTCGAATACTCAACCTCCTTCTCCACCGAAATCGCCTCTTATCCATCCACCACAATCTGGTCATCAAAATTTGACTTTATCACCCGATTCCCAATTTAATCCACAACAGTCAAATTCAAAAATTTTGGATGTACCTGGACCTTTAATTCAGAATGTCCATTCGACAGGGGGAGAGAATAAAATGCTTCTTCTTCATTATTATCGGAAGAGGTTTAAAAACAAGATAAATTCTCCCTTAACTGTAGAACTAAATTCTTAAGAGATTAATCCGGTTCTGACTTGTCAACCTCAATCTTCAACCTCAAATTCAGGTACTGATATCCCTTTGGCTGATTTGGATGTTCCCATTGCCTTGCGAAAAGGAAATAGATCATGTACAACTCACCCTATTTCCAACTTCGTGCAATATGGTCATCTTTCCAGTTCGGTTAAGACTCTAGTTGCAAACTTGGCTGAACTGAAAATACCAAACAAGGTGGAGGAAGCCTGGCAACAAGATGAATGGAGACAGGCTATTATGGAAGAGATGCAAGCTCTTGAAAAAAATCAGACTTGGGAGATTGTACAATGACCTATGGAACAGACTCCTGTTGGGTGCAAATGGGTCTTTACAGTCAAATACAAGGCAGATGGATCCATAGACCGTTACAAGGCGAGGTTGGTTGCTAAGGGATATACGCAAACATATGGTATTGATTATCATAGACTTTTGCTCCAGTTGCAAAAATCAATACAGTTCGAGTTCTTTTGTCCTTAGCAGCTAACTTGGAATGGCATCTACATCAATTGGATGTTAAAAATGCGTTCTTAAACGGTGATCTTACAGAGGAGGTGTATATGGATTTGCCACCTGGATTTGATGAAGAAAAGAAATGTGGAAAGGTTTGTCGACTAAGGAAAGCACTGTATGGATTAAAGCAGTCTCCAAGGGCATGGTTTGATCGATTCACCAAAGCAGTTAAAAGGGAAGGGTATAAGCAGGCTCATGGAGATCATACTCTGTGCTTTAAGCATAAGGATGGTAAGATTGCATTACTTATTGTCTATGTGGATGATATAATCGTAACAGGGGATGATTTAGAAGAAATTCAGCAGGTAAAGAAACAATTGGCCCAGGAATTTGAAATGAAGGATTTAGGGAATCTGAGATATTTCTTAGGCATCGAAACAGCCAGAAATCAAACTAGTATTTCAGTTTGTCAAAGAAAATATGTATTGGACTTATTGAAAGAAACTGGGATGATGGGGTATAAACCAGTGGAAACACCTGTTGATCCTAATGAGAAACTAGATCCTGATTCTGATACAAGTCCTGTTGACAAGGGGAGATATCAACGATTGGTTGGAAGATTGATTTATTTGTCGCATACTAGACCAGACATTGCTTTTGTCGTCAGTCGTGTAAGTCAGTATATGCATTCACCTAATGAAGATCATATGAATACAGTCTATCGAATTCTTAAGTACTTAAAGGGAACTCCTGGAAGAGGTTTATTTTTCAGGGAAAATGAAGAATGATCGGTACAAATTTACATAGATGCTGATTGGGCAGGTTCAGTAAGTGATCGAAGGTCTACTTCAGGTTATTGTTCTTTTTTGTGGGGCAACCTGGTGACATTGCGAAGTAAAAAACAACTAGTAGTGGCCAGAAGTAGTGCGGAGGCAGAATTAAGATCTGTTGCTCATGGGGTATGTGAAGTTCTATGGCTCAAATTGCTTTTGGAAGAATTAAAAGTTGGCTTCAAGATGCCATTAAAGATGTTGTGTGACAACAAGGCAGCAATTGATATTTCTCACAATCCAGTGCATCATGATCGAACCAACCAAGTGGAAGTGGATAGACACTTCATTAAAGAGAAGATAGATGATGTAACTCTTTGTATGACATATGTGCCTACTTCGGAGCAAACAGCAGACATACTAACCAAATGCCTTCACAAACCAGCCTTCGAGAAATTAATTGACAAGCTGGGAATGCACAACTTGTACTCACCAGCTTGAGGGGGAGTGTTAGTAAGGAAGTTAGAGTGTGTATAGCTGGATAGGTTGTTAGTTAAAGTCTATCCCTTAGTTTCCTATTGTTTAGGATACTAGTTTCAGTTTTTAAATTCTTTATCTCTTATCCTCTGTACCTGTATATATAGCTGTGAGATCAGATATGTAATAAACTGAATGAGTTTTTCCAGAGATAATAAAAACAGCGTTTATTTAGTTTCCTTCCTCACTTTAACTTATAATTTCAATTGCTGATATTAGTGGAGGAAGAAGCTGCACCATGGAAGCACCAACTAGAGCCGCATCGGGAATCCGGAGGCAGATCATTTTTGGATAATCCAAGTGACCCACGTTGAGGACAAGGTGGATGTTTAGGGGGTATTGTTAGGTATGGGGCATGGGAATAACCAAAAGGCTCAATAAGTGAATCTGTTGAGTTGGTTAGTAGCAGTTAGACAGTTATGTTAGTTAGGTTGTAATAAGTGTTCTGTATAAAAGAGAGAGGAGAGGGCAGAGGAGAGGCATAAAAAATATTGTAGAGTGAATTGGGAGAGGCCGGGTCTCTCGAATACCCAAGTGGAGAGGAGTGGTCTCTCGAATACCCATTGAGTGTGTGAGTTGTGAGCTATTATTCCCTGTAATACTGTTCTTAGGGAATAAAAGATCTATTTCTTCTTCTTCTTGAACTACCGGTTCTAACAGATTTATACATGAAATAGAAAGCTAACAAGGAGCTAACTCAATAACAAATTGTCTAACCAGATTCTAAAAATCTAACCGACTAGCTTAGTCAGCAGCAAGTGCATGGTGCTGAAAGTGCACGCTAATAAACTCTAATACAATAGTTCCAAATTGCCCTAATAGACAGAAATTTAATCAAATGGGATGGGACTCACTTGCTTAATGTATATTGAAAAGGAACACCAAACATGATCACTAGTCTGCCATAATGTCGATCGAAATCTATACCTTCAGCAACTTTCCCCCTGCAAACAAAAAAAATATTCTTAACCTCTAATAAACTTAATAGATAGGTAAAGGAGTAAGCAATTACACACCTGGCAGCTCAATTAGTTAATGAGAGGAAAGAAAATGTCTCTTTTATAAACAATCAACACCTATCATCTATGAAGCACCGACACTTCTGGAATTATGGGTGTCCAAATGTCAGACACTCGTCCAACACCAACACCCGTACAACATGTGTCCATCACTCCTTGTCAGGTGTCCGATTTAAAAATTATTTGTGTAGGCTCGGAAACAGTTCAGACACTTAGCCGACACTTCTATGTGGCTGGATACCTAAAGTTTTATGATGATGTCTCATTATTTTTTTGTGAGACACATTATCATGGGAAAAATATAATGCTTAACAAGTTATTTTGAGATGGTGAATATATAAATCTTGATTCTCAATTTAGACCTTTTAAAATGATAATCATGTTTATTTTTATTTGATTTGACACACAAATATATATATATATATATATATATATATATATAATATTTTATCATGTCGCAGTGTCCTATATTTTGGACATTGTCGATGTCTGTGTGTCATGTCTGTGCTTTATAGGTCAACATTTCTTTTTCTAAAAAAAAAAAATCAACATTATATTCTGCCAAGTCAGGAGTTGCACACGCTATTCTCAATTCTAAAATCTGAACAATCTGCTCTCTTTATACGTTCATCAAGCAAAGGAACAAGTATGTCTATGAGCATGAATGTACACAAGCAAAAAGCTCTTGATAACTCAGTATCCAGATCTCAAGATACTATTTCAATGAACAAGTCAAGAAAATGGAGAATGAAAGAGAGATACAAAATCAATTATCTCAATCACATAAGAGATGGAACAGGTTCACTTTTTTAATTCAGTAACTAGGTAGTCAATAGCGCGATAGCGGCACTATTGCAACAGATGGGCGGCGGCCGCTCTTCGGACAGCATCACTGAGCGTTTTGGAGTGGCGAAAATCGCGGCTGCGAAAGTGGCGAAAATCGCGGCATTTCGCGTGCTGCTGGGCCACAACTCCGAAACAAAGCCCTCCGAAAAGGTTTTTCCGGCCACACCCAACCGTCCCCACCACCATTCGACGCCTGACTTTTCCTCTTCTGTGGGCGGCACTTAGATCTAGGCTTATTTCAACGTTTCTGTTCAGTTTTACCTTTTTATCTTTGCAATTGTCTTATTTACCCTCATTTTAACTCAATAAATCTCCATTTTACCCTTATTTTTACTACCTCTTCCTACCACTTTCTTCTTCCTCCCACGCTCATCTTTTCAGGATGGTTCTTTCCTCTTTTCCTTCTGCCTCTCCCCCTTTTTTCCTTCTTCTCCCCCTTTGCAATAGCAGATGTCCTGCTCCCGCTATCCAGGATTGATAACTATGTTTAGCAACAATGCAGGAAATTCTGTAAACATTTGGTTTTACTTTGATATACAACAACTGAGGTACAGCAACACAGATATACTCTCTAATCGACTTATCAGATTATGAGGTACAAAAAACAACAACAATAAAGTCTTTATGCACTAGGTGCGGTCAGGTACAAGTAGATCAAATGACACAACTGTATTCTATTGAAACAACTCCTCCATTAGGCCATTTATGCCTAAATCCTTCCTAACTTAAATTGAGTTAGTAATATCATTGAAACATCTGACAACAGAATATTTTGTGCCTACTATATTCCATAGCCATAGGTCTTCTAGTGCTATATTGACCATTTAATATATTAGCATAAAAAGTACATATTTCCCTTTTAGTTAAACAGAGAGTGTAGTTTGATTAATCCAATCAAGTGTTGCAAATTTTAAACAACCAGTAGGATATGTTTCTGATATCTTACCTAGCAACAGAAAAAAAGATAGCACCTCTTCCACAATCACAAGCCTTACGGTAGTTGTCAAGTGCTAAGGTAGTTTCTACCACATCCTGAGTCTCAATGAAGACAAGCTTATGTTGCATTATATCCTGCCAAAGAGATACTTTTAGCACAGCAGAAAATATAACAGATATTACTAGTTAAAGAATTGTAGAAATCAAAGAATTTAACTAGCCCGCTCACCTTCAGAATTCCATTTTCATTCCAGCTGTTGACTATCCCATCCATATATGAGTAGCTTACAAAAAAACATACAATTCCATCTGGAACAACTGCAGCCATCTCCAATAAGAGCCTTCCGTAATTCCTCACTACACCCAGATCACTTCTCATATCAAATTTAGTACTGACTGGGAGCTGATCACTGAAACAACAAACCTACTAAACATTAAAAAGAAAACAAACGGGGGAAGTGAACGGCCTTTTTAAGGAAATAAGAGATTGAAAATGTATAAGAAGATCTGCTTTAAATAAGGAAGAGCAGACAATGGAAATACCTTCCACGGGTAAGAACCATAGGGCAAATGCAATCTCTTGTCAAGGACATTGTAAAACTTCGACTGACAACAGGGTTGAAATTTAGAAGACGGGGGTACAGATCTATAGGGCTGAGTGTGCCAGATGTAATCACAACCGACTGAAAACGCTCGAAAACTGGCTTTATGGCAAGAGAAGCATCATGGCAACAAAGCTGAAATGTCATTGATCAAGAAAAATAAGAAAAATGTAATAGATATGCATAGGAATTAAAAACCTCCCAAAACATAGAACTAAATTAAAGAAGTTAAAACACTAATTTCGTTTAAACATATCAGAACAACAATGCTAACCTGCAATACAGGATCGGGGATATGTGGCATTCTCTCGTCAAAAGGTTCAATTATAATAGAAAAACCACGAGCATATGTGCCCACAAGAGTGGCAAAATCGCATATAGTTTGGATGTGTAGGAACTCATCAGTGTCGGTAATTTCCAAAGTCATCATCAATGAATGCAAGCGGTCATAACAGAACTTCAGGGTTTTTTGATCAATTCCAGCATGGTTAAGAATAGAAGTAACAAAGCCTACAGGGCCTTCCTTCTCCACATTCTCAGTTTCCAAGCGTCCTTCAAGATATTGAACTAATCTACGTAAAACATGAATAAAATGCTCAGCCCGGCGAATATTTCCAGGTACAGCCTCCTTTAGTATATCATCAGGCAAGGCTGGATTTGCGAGCCAGGCATCGGAAGCTATGCATAGAAAATTACTTTTAGCGAGTAATGGTTGGGGATAACATTAAGACATTAATAACAACTGACATCCTACATACCAGGCAGGTCTCCTCTTAGTGCCAAACCCTCGACAAGCCTGTTGTATTCAGCACGGAGTCGACCTGCATCAGTGGCCTTGAACCTTCCAACCAGTTCAAATATTTACAAGAATCTGAATCAAAATTTCAGCTATGGGAACAAAAGGAAACTAAAGCACTAATGACACAATACTACAAAGGCAAGGAACAGGAATTTGAAGTGCCTCAAGGCAAGATTTCACCCTTAAAAATTCTTCACTTCCATGAATCAAGCTAATCAATATAGAAGCAGGAAAATAATTAGCATATTGTAAAGAAGTAGCCACAATACCAGAACCCCCCCCCCCCCCCCCCCTCTCTCTCTCTCTCTTCTTTCTTCTCTATTGAAGTTGTCATAGTGGAAACTTGGCGCCATAAACATAACACGAGGAGAAAGCTAGAAACAGCACATACCTGTCAATTTCCTGGCGCATCCTATTGAGATTTCTTCTAGCACCTTCAATAGTCTGCCTCCTCACACTCACACTAAGCGCTTCAATACAGACATTATCGATATTATGAGCCTCATCAAATACAACAACAGATTCTTTCTGCATTTCTTTAGATATTATGCCAGCCACCTTTGGATCAAGCAAATACTGATAGCTATATACCACCACATTAGCAAACTGAACCATATGCCGTGCCAAAAAGTAAGGACACCACCCCTTCTCCTTACCAAACGCTCTCAGATCCTACAATCACCGACACATCTTAAACATTTTAGAAATTCTAGTAAAATTCAAAAAGCACTACCAAGCATAACATCAGAAAATGAACAAAACAACAAATTTCAGTCAACCAAATTTATATTCTGAACATTTTAGAATGAGGGAAGATCCCAAACTGATCAAAATCAAAATTTTCAGTCAACCACACCTAAAATTCAAAGTTCAAACATTTTATAATCAGGGAACATCCTAAACTGATCAAAATCAAAATTTAAACATTTAATTTAAGATCAGGGAATACTCAAAACAAATCAAAATTCAAATTTTCAGTCAAACGAGCTTAAAATTTGAAACATTTCAGGATTAGGGAACAACCAAACCGATCAAAAATCAAACATTCCACCCAACCAAACTTAAAATTTCCAACATTTCACAACCAGGGAACGTCCTAAACCAATCAAAAACCAAATTCTTAATCCACCTACACTTAACATTTCCGAATAAAAAAAAAACCATAAACCGTTCAAAACCAACAAAATCAAATCTTTCAACTCCAACAAAAAAATAAATCAAATCAAAACAAATTGGTTTCAATTCAGAGGTGTTGGCAGCAATTACTGTTATTCGGATTGGTGCATTTCTCCATTACAATGTATGAAATCTAATGCTTAGCTGTGCTGTGAACTTGGGGGCTGTACAGATTGTTGCTTTGTCTAAATGGTTTATTGCTGTAATGCTGTTGTGGTCTGCTTTTCGCCTTCTGTTCTGTTATGCAGGGAAGGATTTCTTTGGTAAAGGACAAATCAAAGTGGTGGACAAGTGGGATATTGGATCCAACCATTTTTGGGGGAGTCTGGTACTTAGTCTAGCAATTATGACTAGGCTTGTTAGTTTGTCTTTTTATAGTTTGGTATAGGTTGCAGGGGTTTGGCTATTGTAAATTAAATACTGGAACCTTGTGTCAGTATTAGTTTTACAGTGTGCCTACTCTTTTTTGGTCTACCTTGTATATGGGTTAGAGTACCCTAAACTCTCTTCAATATACTTTTGTTGATCAAAAAAAAAAAATCAAAACAAAACCTGCAAAGTATAAACTCCGGGCGGCAAAACCGCCGCTGACCCTGCCCTCTCATACTGCTCGAAAAATTCACAAGTAGGCACGGACGGATTCTCTGCAGCAAGTGCCCTAACCCAAGAAGCGGTCAATTTCCGGCACCCAGCATCGACGGAGTCGCGGTTCTCCGCCGCGAGAACCCTCGGATTTACGCAGAGATTCTTCCGTGACGATAGCCCCAGCGCGAGGATCTTCGCGCCGGGGCCGAGGTGTCGAACCTGGTAATCGTGAAGGAGCTTGAGCTCGGCGAGGGTTTTTTCCATTTCGTGAACGGTGCGGGTACAGTAGAGGAGCTTTAGTGGTGAATTGGGTTTGGAGATTACGTAGCTTGTGATTAGAGAGAGTAAGGCTATGGTCTTGCCTGTACCGGTTGGCATTTCGAGGAGGCAGTGACCCTTGGCATCGAGGGCACGCTTTAGGTCAATCATGTAGGAATATTGTTCTGGGTATATGTTGTCGTAGGGGAAGAACACTGTTATGTCTTCTATTTGGAACTTCATTGTTGTTTGTTGCTGTTGCTGTTGTTGATGATGAATGAAAGAATGATGAGTGAGTTGTGTACAGTGTGCTATCAGTGATGATGGGGAGGAGAAGAGCAAGGGAAGTTTGTTGTTTGTTTTAGGGTTTAGGGAATTCTTTCTACGGCTCTGTCTACGTCCCCCTATTTTTTAACCGGTAACAACGGTCTTTTATTTTTTCATGTCAAAACAAATCTATATCTTCTTTTTTTGTTTTTTAACCAAGCAAACTTATGTCTGCTTAAAAAAAAAAATAAAAAATAAAAAAATAAAACTTATGTCATTTCATTGGTAATAATAGAATCAATGCAAGTAGGAATAGAATTAAAAACAAGAGGACTAACATTGAATATGGCTACACTAGCTAAATTATGAGCCACCATATTGGTTTTTCTTCGGGTAAACTTCACTTCGAAGTTTGTATGACTTGAAAGTAAGATCCTCGCTTTGAAGGATTTTTTTTTTTTAAGATCTCTAGCTTTGAAGGATAGTTCAATTGAAAGACAAATTTCCATGATTATCATATATATTATCAACAACCAATTTGCTATTCATGTCAAAGATAACATTATAAAAATCAAGCAAATTAACCCACTGCAAAGCAAAAAGCAATCCACAAGCCTTGCCTTCATGAACGTCCAAACAAATCTATATCTATATCTATATCTATATATCTAAATATTATATATTATATATTATATATTATTGTTATTATATCAATAATCAATAATATAGTAATAAGGGATCAGGATTTCACTGTAGAGGAATGAGCTGCTGACACTTGTCCTGCATGGGTCCCAAAAAAATTCCAGCTTCTGTTTTCTTTAATATTATCAAACAGTAAAAAAAAAGGCTCAAACACTAAAACACGCAACATACATGACTACACTCCTAACTCCTCCTATATTTCTCTTTTCTTTTCTTCATTTCAGCTAACATTGTCTCTCTTACTCAACTCTTTTCTCCTCCTTCTCTCTAACAAACAACCACCGTCCAAGCTCTTCCGGCCACCGTCTGGCCGCCATTAACGAAACGGAGCCCAGATTCGCACTCCCCTCGTCATCCTCTATGTTTTGCATCTATCAGAATTCTGAACTACCGCCCATGGCTGTCGCCGTCACCGTCGTATCAGAGATGTTGCCGTCGCGCCTTCTCTTTCTCTTTTTTTGGTGAGTAATGTTGACTCTATTTCATTCTTCCTTTTCACCTTGCTCTCCATATTTTCCCAAATCAGATTGAAACCCTAACGAAAGAGACCTGTGCTCTTCCCCAGTAAAATGGTTTCTTCCTTTCCTACGCACATTCATTTGCACCTTCTCTATGATTAGGGGCAGCAACCTTATATTGGTTTGGGCACAACACCTTCTATGTGTTTAGATTAGTTGGCTAAGTGGGTTGCTAGAGTTGTGTGTTTTTTATTATTATCAGGGTATACATGTTTTCATTTTCTTGAAATTTATTTTCATTTAACAGATCTCGATATATCTACAGCTCCTAACTTTCACTTCTCTCTTTTTATTGTTTCATTTTTTATTCATGATATCAGTTTATATGTGTGCACTTATATTTTCTTTTGCTTCTTTTATTTCTCCAAGAAGAAGGCAATGCGACATCCTACTGAGATGGGGCTTTTTGGAGTTTTCTGATGCTCAAACACTCAAACAACATCTGACACTGGTTTGACACAGACATTTCTTCAACTATTGTTTCTTTGCAGCTTTAAGAGGATTCTTGACCCTCCTGTTTTGTACACTTCCTTTCGTAACAAGTTCTTATTTCATAAGAAATTAAGAACGAAACTAGCTGTGAGAAGAATTAATTTCTGGAACCCAAATGTATTTATAGGAATTAACTCTTATAATTTTAAATTTCATTGTTGTTGGAAGATTCTCATGCAAGCTCTTGGACAGTCGGAACATTGGTTGAAATGACTGCATTTATACTATGGAGCCGGAATATAGACCTCCATATATGAGCACTTTATGATTATATGAATAAAAGCACTTGGATGCACAATTGATTTATAACGAAATATATTTTGTTTGCTGCTGCTAAAGGAGTAGTTTATGTCATTCCCTGGTTTCAGTCATATAGGATTTCCATTTGGGTTGATAAAAGTTAGAATGTTATGAATTTAGTGCTGGTATGTTGAGGGTTAAACACTCTTACTATGGAATATGTATTCTTTTTTTTTTTTGGGATGGTTGATTGTCTTCTTTTACAGGGGAAACTTTAGCTAGCTGGGTATAATCTTTACCTTTTTAGGTTGTTTCAACAACTCTTGGGGATACTTCATGTATTGATATGGTGTTAAGCCAATTTATTTGGGTTGTAGGTGTGAGTATTCCTTATACTCAAATTAATACATTTTTTTATTGATAAAAAAATATATTAGCTTAGGTAATTAATTGTTTCTGGCTAGACCGCATTATGATTTTTGCTCTGGTTTTTAGATGTGTGTCTAAGCCCATCTCCAAGTACTATGCTTTAATTAATCAAATTAATGTTTCAAATCTATGACATAAAGTTGCTGTCTTAATTGTTTTATTGAAAACTTATGCTCCTATTAATTGAAGATGTGCAATGTATTAGTTCTTGGTATCTGCTATAGTTCATAGCAGCATCACACACTTGAAGCACTCATCTTGGTTCTTCACTAATAACTAGTGTTGTCTACCCGTGCAACGCACGGGTAAATTTTCGATTAAAACCAAATTTAGTTAATTAATTAATTATTAATAAAAAGAAGATCACTATTTGACACAGTAAGACAATGGAGATGGAAATCTTATTTTGAAGCTGAGACATAATAAGGCCACCTTTGTTAAGGAATAAAAAAAATGATTTTGACATTCAATAATTTATATCTATATTTTTTTACAAATTTGCCCCAGTATATCTAATAAATTGGTTTTCTATTTTAACCCAAATTAAGTCCATTGTACCAAATTCTTACTTTTATTGTTTCAGACCTAGCCTTCAAACTTCCGCTACCACGTATATGTAACTTATCCCCATCCTTCTTTGACCACATTGAAACAATGTTTTCTTTGAAACAAATACGCTCTTTTCATTTCTTTTAGTTATTTTTTACATTGGTGCCATCAATATCAATAAATGAGTCTCCTTCCTTCCATTTCAGGTGTCAAGCTCAGTGAAGCTTCAAAAAAACATGGGAGAAAGTTTGCAACGGGAGCCTATATCATAGGACTTGCAAATTAATTCAAGAAATGTTTAAATCATGTACCCCAATCTTCCATCATCATCTGCAATTACAATAACTAATTGACAGTATAATATTTATCCAACATTTTGTCTATCAACTTTCACACTAAAGCATGGTCAATAAATTAGCATTATCCATGTCAACATATCAGTAGTCATTTTCTTCTCATTTAAACTGCATAACTTGCACCTTGGTAGGCACAATAATACTTCAACACATTAATCAGTATGAATCATAAATTTTGATGACGTCAATTGATCTATGTAGTGGGGATTGTTTCATGTAGATAGGTCATAGTAGACAATCAACCCAATCTCATTCAATTTGACCAAATTAAGTACACTATACCAAATCCTTTCTTAACTTGTTTCACATTTTGGCTTCAACCTTTCCTTCCCACCCACACTACTCATCTCCCAAACTATTTCTTCTCCTAACTAGTATGTCTAACTTCTCCCAATCTTTGTTTCACTCCGTTGAAATTATGTTTTCTTTCCCTTTCCTTTGTGCATTTACCTATAGTCAATGTTATAAAGAAAACATTCTCTTAATTACACGAACAACAATTTGTTTTTTATATTGTTCTATACTGATTATGGTAATATAAGTTTGTTCCTCCTTTATTTAAATTTCAATTGATTGAACTCTTAACTTTCAAAAGACCTATAAATTGTTGCCATAGCAATAAAAATCCAACCTAATTTTCATCAAATGTTAATGAGTACATTTAAATTAAACCATCACCGAAGCAAACAAAGTGGAATGATAATACATGGAAAAAAAAAAACTTGACCACAAAGAATTCTTTTTTTAAAAGTAAAATAAAAAACATTTAGACTTCTCTAGTAATTCCATTCTAAGTGGAAATGAAGAGAATGCCAACTTCTTTAATATCTTGTAAGTTAGCCAATGTCTTTCTAGGATACACCCTCACAATGTCTTCCAACCAACTGAAACAAAGTTTGAATCTTTCTGAAAATTGCCTTTTAAAGCAATAAAAGCAGGAGAGAGAAATTAGACATTTTTAATTCAAAATGGCACGATTTATGTGGGGAACTGTAGCGCCCACTTAAGACATAATGAAAACATGGTTTCGAGATAAAAACTGCCGTGCCCATGATTAGCTTCAGATTAACAAATGGTATTAAATAAATAATAACCATTTTAATAAAACTGTTGAGTTTCAGCATAGTGACTCAGCAGAGTCAGACAGGTAATCACAGACAGGTGATATAGACAGTTCACAAACATTAGACATTTTATTCAACAATGCAATACATGTTTAAATTATCTCTAATAAATAAGAATCTTTCTTCTGCTAAAGGTTTAGTGAAGATATCAGCCCATTGATTTTCAGTTTTAACAAACTTAATGTCAAAGATACCTTTCTGAACATAATCTCTTATGAAGTGATGTTTGATTTCTATATGCTTAGCCTTAGAATACTGAATTGGATTTTTAGTTAAGCAGATAGCACTGGAATTATCACACCATACAGATATATTATGCTAAAAAATAGAGTAATCCTCAAGTTGATGTTTTACCTATAAGAGTTGAGAGCAACAACTAGCAGCTGAGATATATTCTGCTTCAGCAGTAGATAGAGCAATAGTTGTCTGCCTTTTGCTTGACCAAGAGACTAAATTTGCTCCAATGAAGTGGCATCCTCCACTGGTGCTTTTTCTTTCTATTCTGTCTCCAGCAAAGTCAGCATCACAGAATCCCACTAATCTGTATTCTTTAGTTCTTAAATATAGCAAACCAAGATTAGTAGTACCAAGCAAATATCTAAATATTCTCTTAACAGCTTTAAGATGAGATTCTCTTGGGTCAGATTGAAATCTAGCACACATGCAGACACTAAATTGAATATCAGGTTTGCTTGAAGTTAAGTACAATAGAGATCCAATCATACCTCTGTAGACAGTTTGGTCTACCTTTTTACCTTCATCATCTTTACTTAGTTTTGCATTGGTTTCCATGGGAGTTTTCATAAGTTTAGCACTTTCCATTTTGTACTTCTTAAGCATTTCCTTGATATACTTTTGTTGATGGATGTAGATTCCATCACTTGTCTGTTTGATTTGTAAACCAAGGAAGAACTTCAATTCTCCCATCATGCTCATCTCAAATTCTGCTTGCATCAGCTTTGAAAAATCCTTGCACAACTTTTCATTAGTTGCTCGAAAAATAATATCATCAACATATATTTGGACTATAATGAAGTTCTCTTTAGAGCTTTTCTTAAACAGAGTAGTATCTACTTGTCCTCTTGTAAAACCATTATGCATGAGAAAAGAACTTAGTCTATCATACCATGCCCTAGGTGCTTGCTTTAGACCATATAATGCCTTTTTAAGTTTAAAAACATGATCTGGTTTATCAGTATCTTCAAAACCAGGGGGTTGTTTAACATAAACTTCTTCTTTAATTATTCCATTGAGAAAAACACTTTTCACAACCATTTGAAAAAGAGTGATTTGGTGTTGTGCAGCATATGACATTAGAATGCGAATAGCTTCTATTCTAGCTACAGGTGCAAAGATTTCAGTATAGTCAATACCTTCTTGTTGGTTATAGCCTTGAGCTACTAACCTTGCCTTGTTTCTGACAACTTTGCCATCTTCATCCAACTTGTTTCTGAAGACCCATCTTGTTCCAATGACAGACTTGTTTTTAGGCTTGGAGACAAGTGTCCAGACATCATTTCTGGAGAACTCATTGAGTTCCTCTTGCATAGCAAGAATCCAGCTTTCATCATCAAGAGCTTCTTCAATGTGTTTTGGCTCTATTTCTGACATAAAGGCCACATTGCTTGGTTCTCTTAAAGTAGATCTAGTTCTTACTCCTTCTGAGGGATTTCCAATAATGAGATCCTTAGGATGATGAGTTTTGAATTTCCAGTCTCTTTCAAGAGGATCTTGACTTGTCTGTTGACTTGTCTGCTCCACTTGTCTGTCTGGTTCTACTTCAGGTTCTGATTTGGTTAAGTCAGGTTGTTGATCTTCTGACTAGTTTATATCAAGACCTGCAAGATCATCTTCTAGATCTGACAGTTCCTTATCAGTATTTAAGCTATCATTAAATTTGACATGAACAGATTCTTCAATAACAGATGTTCTAGAATTGTAAATTCTAAAAGCTTTAGACATTTCAGAGTATCCCAAAAAGATACCTTTGTCTGTCTTAGAGTCAAATTTTCCAAGTTGATCCTTGGTATTTAAGATGAAGCATTCACAACCAAATGCATGGAAGTATTCTGTTCTGTACATAACAGGCTGTGTTTCATAAGGTGTCTTCTTTAGAAAAGGCCTAATGAGTATTCTGTTCTGTACATAACAGGCTGTGTTTACTGCTTTTGCCCAGAAGTACTTAGGGAGATTATTCTCATTGAGCATAGATCTAGCCATCTCTTGTAGGGATTTGTTCTTTCTCTCAACCACTCCATTTTGTTGAGGAGTTCTAGGTGCAGAGAAATTGTGAGAGATCCCATTCTCCTCACAGAACTGTCTAAACTGCTCATTTTCAAATTCTCCCCCATGGTCACTTCTAAGAGTAGAAATGCAGAAACCCTGCTCATTTTGTACTCTTTTACAGAATACTGAGAAAGCCTTAAAAGACTCATCCTTGTGGGTTAAGAAGAGTACCCATGTATATCTAGAATAGTCATCAACTATGACAAATCCATATTTCCTTCCAGCTAAGCTGGCAATACTAACTGGTCCAAACAGATCCATGTGTAACAACTGAAGAGGTCTAGAGGTTGATACTTGGTTTTTAGATTTGAAACTTGATTTTATTTGTTTACCTCTCTGACATGCATCACACAAAACATCTTTCTTAAAACTAATATCAGGCAATCCTCTCACAAGGTTATCCCTTTTTAGTTTTGAAATTAGTTTCATACTAGCATGTCCTTGGTAAAGGAGACATCAAATCCACTGTCACATAATTGACTTATGCTAAGCAAATTGTGTTTTAATCCTTTAACCATATGAACATTTGATATAGAGGGAAGAGGAGGTTTACCACCAATAGTACCAATTCCTATAACCTTCCCTTTCTGATTTCCACCAAATGCCACATGTCCTCATTTCTTAAGTTGGAGGTCTAGGAACATAGACCTTTCTCCTGTCATGTGTCGCGAGCAGCCACTGTCCAGGTACCAGCAGTGGTGTTTTCTTTGTGCTGTTGAGGACATCTGCAACAGAGATTATTTGATCTTTAGGTACCCATAGTTTTCTGGGTCCTTTTCTGTTAGTTCTAGGAGTCTGTGAAGACTTCCTTCTTTTCTTATGAAGACAATTAGACATAACATGTCCAGTGTTTCCACATAAATTACAGACAGGTATGGATTTAATAGAAGTAGATGTAGTAGACACTTTGGAGTGTTTAGTTGATACTTTATGATGCGTCTGATGGACATATCCAATACCTTCTTTGTTAAGGGAGTGCCTCTGACAACCAAGCAGCTTGGTCAGATTTTCTCTACTATTAACAAATTTAGCAAGATCAGAAGTGAGCTCTTCCACTTTCTGTTGAAGTTTTTCAACTTCTTCAGACTGTGATGTATCACTAGAGATCTTAGCTTCATTAGACTTTTCAGTCTTCAGCTCACTGTTCTCCTTGGCAAATTTCTCACACTCTAGAGATTTCTGTTTATGCTCACTGAGGAGCTTAACATGATCTCTCTTGAGAGATTTGAAAGCCTTAGATAAGCAGTTGGATTCCTCCAGCAATTCTTCATAGGCATCAAGTAATTCCTCATAGTCAGAATTTACCTCATTATCTGAATCTGAGTCAGTGTTAGCCATTAGACAGAGATTTGCTTCTTCCTCTGTCTCTTCATTAGAAGATGTTGACTCCATATCTTCCCAAATAGCCATCATTCCTTTCTTCTTCTTTTTGAAGAACTTCTTAAAAGAGGCTTTCTTGAGTTGATGACATTCTACTTTGATGTGACCTGGCTTCTTGCACTCATAGCAGACAATTGAGTTCTTGTCTATTGAAGTGGATTCTTTGAAGTTCTTGTCCTTGTTGAACCTTCTGAATGGCTTATCTTTTCTGAACTTCTTTTTCTGTAAGAGAAGCTTTATCTTTCTGGTTAGGAGAGATAATTCTTCATCACTTTCAGAATCCTCGGTTTCAGACAGGTCAGCATCACTAGATGACTCGTCTGCCTTCAAAGCTTTAGAAGCTTTTGAAAACTTTTGATCAGCCTTCAGAGCAATTGACTTGCCCTTCTTTGTTGAGATTTCATCTCCAAGTTCTTGCTCATGAACAGTGAGTGTACCAAGAAGTTCATCCATAGTCAAGGTGGTAAGATCTTTGGCTTGAGAGATAGCAGTTACCAAGGGTCTCCACTGCTTAGGCAGGCTCCTTATTATCTTTCCAACATTCTCAGCAGTAGAGTAAACTTTGCCAAGAGACTTTAGGCCATTGATGATAGTTTGGAATCTTCCTATCATCTGAGCAACAGATTCTCCTTCCTCCATGAGAAACAGTTCATATTTTCGAACAAGTATGGCAATTTTTGATTCTTTGACTTTGGCTGTTCCTTCATGTGTGACAGCTAAGGTGTCACATATTTCTTTGGCAGAATCACAGGCACAGACTTTTTCAAACTCATCGGGACTGAGAGCACAAATAATATTGTATCTGGCTTTGTGATTCAGCTCCCACTTTGTCTTTTCTGCAGGGGTCCACTGAGCTTTTGGCTTGTCAGTGTTGTCATCATTTTTAGGAATGAAAGGACCATCTGTGATGACATCCCAGAGATTAGAGTTTGTAGATAGAATGAACCATTGAAATCTATCTTTCCAATAGTTGTAGTTTTCTCCATTGAAGAATGGAGGTCTGGTTAAGGAGGCTCCTTCAGTCTGGTGACTTCCACTAGCTCCAGCAGTCATGTCTATTCTTTAGGATCTTTTACCTCAACACTATTAGATGCTCAACCCAGAGGCTGAGCTCTGATACCAACTGAAATAGACAACTATAAACACGAGAAGGGGGGTTGAATTGTGTTTATCAGAAATTAAAATAAAGTTAAAAACTTTTCGCACACAGAAGCTAAGTTCAGACAGGTGTAAAAAGGTTACACAGACAGGTCACCTGTCTGTTATATTTTTCTCAGAAAACAACACAAGCATACAGGTGAAAAACAAGCTTGATAAAAACAGTTTTAACCCCTTAATTTGAATACAGATGATATATAATCAAAACAACTAAAGAGATTAAGGGAAGAGAGATTAACACAGTGATTTATCCTGGTTCACTCTTTAACACAAAGAGCTACGTCCAGTCCTTGGCAGCACCAAGATTTATCCACTATAACTGATCAGGTTACAGACTCCAAGTATTGTTTGCACACCTAGCCTCTTCAGGCTCCAAGACAAGTATTCTTTGCACACCTAGCCTCTTCAGGCTCACTTAGATTTGTTTGAGAGTTTGGTTTGTAATAAATACACTTACAGACAGACAGATCTTTCACTAACACTCAGAGAGTGGTTTAAATGTAAAGCTTAGGAAAGTCTGCGTAATAACTTCAAATGATTGAAGAATACAGAGTGAATAAATAAACAGAGTAATGACTCTTTAATGCTTTGTAATCTCTAAAAAAAATGTGTTCATCTTCAATGACTTCTGTATTTATAGCCTTCAAACATTTAATATCCGTTAGAGACATTCCTTGCAATGATGGCTTCAAGCAGAGCTTCATTAAATGCAATATAGTCGTTCTGGGCAGCCATTAATGCAATGGAGACGTTGGTTGTACTCTAACATGAAGGATAATGGCTTTATGCATCGTGTAGTAGCCAAATCAGAGTTGTGCAGAATGCTTTTGTACTTTTGCAGAGTACATTTCCCTTCTTGTGTAATAACCGAAAATACTAGGGAATAAAGCATGTTAGAAACATTCTTTAACTGGAAGTTTGTCTCTGACTTCCTAGGTTGCTTGAGAGAGAGCACTTCTGAATTTCTTGATAAGAGTGAGAGAGAGATTCAGAGTCTTCTGTATGAGGGGACAGCTTCCAAAAGCTTCCTGTACTTCGAGTTCTTAACAAAGAACCTTAGACGAGTTTGAGAGCAGAGCGGAGACAGGTTGAAACCAGTTTGTATGAAGTCAACAATCCCAGTCAGCAGACAGGTTGACCTTTTTGCTTATCCAGACAGGTTGGTACTTAGGTAGACAGACAGATGAGTTTTGTTATTTTCTGATCTGTACACTAAGTAGACAGGTTAGCAACCATAAAGTAGGTTAATTAAATCATTAACCAATGTTTAGTTTTCATCAAAACTTAGGGAAATACACACAGACATTTTAGAGACTTAACAAAATTAAGTTATTAACTAAATACTCACTAATCAACCAAAATTCTAATAGTAATGAAATGATATGTTACAGTCATGTTCAATATCAAATCTAAATCAAATTTTAGGGAAATTTTGGATCTTTAATCTTATGCCCTCTGAATTGCTGAGCCTGCATCAACTTGACATGCTAAAAGTAATTAAAAGATCACATAATTTTGCACCAAAAAAATGGCATAGAAAAATTAACTTATATTTTGAAAAGACAAAAAGTATGTTTATGTGATGACTCGAGTATAGAATTCTAAAATCTAAAACAACATAAAAAACTTACCATAAGAATTTGCAATCGCATAGGGGTGAGCCTCCCAATTCACAAACTTTTGTCCTCCACTTTCCATCTTAGTTGATTTGTATTAATTTGCTAGGTATCTGGTTCATATAAAGCAATTTCTCTTGGATCTGGAATTTCAACAACAAACTTCTCTTGGGACAACATATTTTAAATTCAACCATACAACATATTCATGCAAAATTTGAATGATAATAGAAACATATGGTAAGGTCATCCTTTTATTATTCCTTGAAACATCACTAAAACAATATTAGACACATGAATAATTGTTAAATATCTGTCAGATGGTAGTTGATTGATACAATACGCAACTTTACACATTCAACCTACATAAAAAGAAGAAAATGTGAATAAACCAATAGAATTTTTGAAGTTTTCAATTCCATTCCTCTCAAGCAGCAAGTAAGTGTAAAATCTAGTATGAAAGCAAGGTGCTAATTTAATATATTGTGTGTGTGTGTGTGTGTGTGAGAGTCAACTTCAAGTCCTCATCTGCTAATCCATTAAAAATGTATATAAGGCTAACTGTACAGATTATATAGCTCTCGTGTATGGATTGTATAGATTATATAGCTTATAAGGCTAACTGTACAGATTATTTGTGGAGGGAGCGCATACCCTAGGGATTGGGATTATAAGAGGTTTAGGGATGTTGCGGATAAGTGTGTCGCGCTATTGCTTTGTGATATGGCTATCCACTGCGATTAGCTCCTCCACCTCATCTAACACCTCCTTCTTCGACTCCTCCGACACCGTCAACCCCTCCTTCCTCTTCCACTACCACCACCACAATATTGCACAAAGAGAAAAGAAAGAGAAGCAAACCAGAGGAGAAGAGAGAGCAGTAAGAAAAAGCATTTCTATCCGAAACCCCTGCCGTCGTCGTTCGAGATCGTCGTTGGTTCTACTCGAGGCTTCGTGGTCTTCGTCCTTGGTCGAGAGACATGAAAGGGAAAAGCATGGAAAGGTTGCGTGTGTGACCAGAGAGTTTTGGGAGAGAAAATAAAAAATTGTTAATTTGGAAAGGCTTCTGAATTGTGATGATGTCCATTGCCATGTTTGACTGAACGAACGCCTAGCCATCTGTATAACCATGCCAATAAAATATTACAACAAAATCATAATAAAAAAATCAGAAAAAATCATTCATTAAAATATTAATTTACTGTCCTTAAATGGTGGTAACCCTGCCAAGTAGGATGTACAGTAAATCTTCTTATTCCACTTTTAAATTTGTATTGATTTTTTCTCATATAAAAGTACATAGTCACAGTTTGTTATCTTATAAACCATTGTCCTAAATTTCTTATTTGTTGTGCAGCAACTTTTGTTAGTTTCCCATTGGTACAATTTGTGTAGCTGATGTTCAGACCACTGTTCTTTTTCCTGCCTTCTTTTCTAACCACATAGTATGCCAGGTAATGTCACAACCCATGCTTTTTTGTTATATGAAAAATGGGCTGATATATTTTTTCTTCCTTTTTGTTCATTTTGTGATAAAAAGATTATGTTTTTGATAGTATAAAATTGGTTATATATGTTGTCCATTTTTTACAGTATAAGATTATGTATGTTTATGATTATGTTTTGTCTTCCAATAATGCTAACACAACAACCTCCATTCCAAGGACCAGGTACTGTTAGTTGGGTTAGACTGATTTTCTTTTATGCTTTAATTAGTTGTATTATTTTACAAGCTTCTTCATGGTTTAAAGTATAATGAGAACTACAAGAACTCATTGTTTTATAATGTGATAATAAGCTGATCAAATTCTTTTTCTATTTTATTTTTAGGTACTTCTAGCAAGCTAATATCATTGCAATTAAGAGTTTGCTCACAGAGGGAGACACCACAAGGTCATGTACCTATCATCTAATATCCTATCTTCATTACCTTTCATTGAAGAATTAGGATATATGATGGGGCTATTTTGAGGAAGACAATTTTAATGTGGTTCCTGGAAGCATAAAATGATATAGACTTTTTGTTATACTTTAATTCTTCTAGAGGTGTGTGGCTCATTTTGGTTTAGTATAAACCATTTTCCAAGAAAAGAAGATATCCTACAATTATTTCTCAAATTCATTCTTCTAACTAATTGCTTAATTAGGTGCAAGGATGTGATGTGGTCGTAATGGTCGCGTGATCGGAGTTATAGGGATGGCCATGGCCGGTGGATGCAGCATCAGAGCAATCTGGATTCTCAACAACCTCGATGCCATCGTTTTCTCCATGAGATTCCCGGTTGTAGAGAAGCGTTGGCGAACTACTTGCAATTCCCACAGTGAGAGTGATTCCGCTTTGTTCTCTTCGTTACCCACTGTTTCTGACCTAGCCTATGCTTTTCTCGACAGAAAATAAAGGGAAGGATTTGCACGAGGGTTTGGCATACGCAAGAGTCAATAATTTCCTGGGTCAGATTCTTAGGTGGATGATCCTATTACTCGTCATATCATAGGTCTTTACATTAACAAAGAAGAGGAGGACGATAAGAATCTTTTATGGCCTTTAATCTTGCACATAAAGGGCCATTACAGTATACTTGTTCTGCCATTAGTTGAGCCTAAGCATTTAAAGGCGTATGCTAGGTTGTGTAAGAAACTAGATTGTGGAAGTGCTTTTGGTTTGGATGATGGTTTGTCTTCCCTCTTGTTGGACCTTCCATCAATAACAGGGGCATTTATGATAGCACATTCTATTGGTGACATAATTACTGGTGACACGGTTGAACCTAAAGTGTCTGTAAGTGCAGCACCCTCTGTTGGAGGGCTGTTTGATTCACTAACTGGTAGTATAGGCATATCTTCCAGGGCGAAACCTGTAGCTCCACCAGTTGCTTCTTCCTCCCCTTCGAGCTCAGCTGCACGTGGATCAACTACAGCAGATACTCCAAAAATCGGGTCTAGACCTTTGGATAAAGATGCACTCCGAACATTCATCAGTAGTTCAATGCCCTTTGGCACACCCTTGGACCTCAATTATTCCAATATTTTTAATATCAAGACCAATGGCTTTTCTGCATCAGAATTGCCTCTTGCAGACCAAAAGCAACCAGCCTGGAAGCCATATCTATACAAAGGAAAGCAGAGAATGCTGTTTACAATTCACGAGACTCTTCATGCAGCTCTGTACGACAGGGATGAGATTCCAGATATTTTATCAATTTCTAGTCAAATAAATTGTCGAGCTGATCTAGAAGGGTTGCCAGATGTGTCATTCCCCTTGGCAGGATTGAACAAGGCAAACCTTGAGGTTTCATCATATCATCCTTGTGCTCAAGTTTCAGATCAAGGTTTGGATAAGCAGGGTGTGATGTTTTCTCCACCATTAGGTAATTTTTTGTTGATGCGTTATCAAGCAACTTGTGCACTTGGACCTCCTGTAAAGGGGTTCTATCAGTTGTCAATGGTTTCTGAGGATAAAGGTGCATTTCTATTCAAGCTGCGTCTAATGGAAGGTTATAAGGCTCCTTTGACAATGGAATTCTGTACTGTGACTATGCCCTTCCCTAGGAGGAGGATTGTATCTTTAGATGGGACTCCTTCTGTCGGAACAGTTTCAACTTCAGACCCCTCTGTTGAATGGTTTTTGTGACAAGTGGACGGGGACTGAGTGGAAAAAGTATTGAGGTGACTTTCCCAGGAACAGTCAAGTTTGCACCATGGCTAAGCCAAAGGGTATCTTCTTCTAGGTCATCCTTTGGAATCATTGCTGACGAGGATAATGATAACGAGGCAGAAAATGCTAGCAACATGGTTAATGAAGAACATTTGTTGGAGAAAATGAACAAGGATCTTCCTCTAGTTGATCTAGAGAAGCCATTTTGCTGGCAGGCATACAATTATGCGAAAGTATCCTTCAAGATAGTTGCGGTATCTGGAATTACCATTGATCCTAAATCTGTGAGCATCTATCCAACTGTTAAAGCACCTGTGGAGTTTTCAACTCAGGTTACTTTTGGGGACTATATTTTGTGGAATACTCTTTGCAAGTGTCCATATGTTGCCACAGTAAAGGTTTGAACTTTAAAGTATGAATGGCCACTGGGGGACACCATCAGATATCTAGTGGAAACTCTTGAAATGATGTCTTATCATTCTTTGCTGAGTAATGTGGACACGGACAACCGGGCCTTCCTAACAAGAACATTAGTTAATAAATGTTCTTAATTACTTAAATTAGAAAGTAATAAATGTTTTTTCCTTTTGTGATTATCGTTTGAATGAAAGTTGTATTGCTTAATCTTTTTTCGGCGACTCGGTAGATGGAGAAATGTAATTCACATTACGAAATTTTTGTCCTACAAAAGAGTTTTTGTTGTTGTTTCAAAAAAAAAAAAAAGGTGCAAGCATGTGATTTTAGTGCACTTGAGCCTCCTACATTTGCTAGGGCAAGCAGACAGATAGGAAGAGACCAGTTACATTCTGAAAATATATATATGATATTCTGATAGCGGTTAGTGTTTTGAACTCTTGAAGTCATTGGAAGTTATTATAGCTGGCAAACTCAAGTGCACATTTTCTCCAAGCAAAGCAAAGCAATTCAAATTTGCTCTTGTTGCTTCTTCCTCTCCAACACACATTAGTTCTAATTATATCATTACATGACTCATATGTGTGTTAAGTCTATAAAATATCTGATGTGCATTTACCCTAAGTTTTAATGAAAACTAAACATTTGTTAATGATTTAATTAACCTTCATATTGGTTGCAAACATATCTATCTAGTGTGCAGATCACAATAGTAAGATTTCATTTTCTCACATGCCTGCCCACTTAAAAGACCACCTGTCTGGAGAAGCAAAAGTCAACCTGTCTACTGACTAGATTGTTGACTATCTGCATTGTAGTTTCAACTTGTCTATGTGAAGCTCTCACACTCGTATGTGGTCCTTCGATGAGGAACACAAGTACAAAGAGCTTTTGAAAGCTGTCCCCTCATGCAGAAGCCTCTGAAGAGCTCTCTCTCTCTCTCTCTCTCTCTCTCTCTCTCTCACACACACACACACACACACACACACACTTATCAAGAAAGTCAGAAGGTCATTCTCACAAGCAACCTAGGAGATCAGAAACGAAATCCAGTTAAAGAATGTTTCCAACATGCTTTATTCCCTCGTACTACTAGTTATTACATGAAAAGGGAAATGTGCTCTGCAAAGTACAAAACCATTCTGCATAACTCTGATTTGGCTACTGCACGATGCATAAAGCCCCTATCTTCTTTGTTAGAGTACAACCAACGTTCCTATTGCATTAATGGCTGTCCAGAGCGACTCTATTGCATTTAATGGAGCTTTGCTTGAAGCCAACATTTGAAGAAATGTATCTAACAGATCTTAAATGCTTGAAGGCTATAAATACAGAAGTAATTGAAGATGAAGATTGAGGACACACAGCATTAAAGAGCTATTACTCTGCGTATTCATTTCTTCATTTTTTCAATTTGCATTCTTCAACGATTTGAAGTTATTATGCAGTCTTTTGAAGTTTACATTTAATTCACTCTTCTAAGTGTTAGTGAAAGACTTGCAAATTGTATTAATTACAATCTGCTTTGATTATATTATCTACTATCTAACTAAAGAGGTTAAAGTGTGAATATCAAGCTTGTTTTCAAGTTGTGTATTTGTGTGTTTTGCTGTTAAAATCACACCAGACAGGTCACCTGTCTGTGCAGTGTTTTTCACACTTGTCTGAACCTAGCTTCTGTGTGCGAAAAGTTTTTAACTTTGTTTTAATTTCTGATAAACACAATTCAACCCCCATTCTCGTGTTTATAGTTATCTATTTCAAAGTGCTATTTGTATAGCCAATTGATTGTTGTTATAGTGGTATGCTGATAGATGTTTCTGTGGTTTGAGGTAGAAATGGAATTGCCAATTGGGGGACATGAAAATATCATGGATGTCATGCATTGTCTATTGGCTGGCGCATGTCAGACAAGTAATAATATATTGATCTAAAGAAGATGGTCAATTATTGTGATATTGGAAAAAAATAACTTAAAAAGGCAGCAATTGTCTCTTTTGTTTGAAACTTAGGAACAAATATATGATTGTATGTCCACCTAGCAAGCTTATATCTAGATATTGGTCATATAATGGTACATAAAGTATTGTGTTTCTTCTACTTCTAGATATGTATCAATGCTTTTGAACTTCTCATTAATTGGATGTAAAGTATTGTGTTTTTTTATTCTTCTTATTATGCCATCTTTTTATTTCTTTGATCTTCTTCTAAGACTTGATATTTATTTGTTGTGATTAGAATCTGCTCTACATATATGTTGCTATGTTTAATGATTGTGGTTGGTTCTGTGTGTATACTTTGTACTATGCATAGCAAATGATATTTGAGCATGTTTCACTCTGATTCAAGCATTTATTATGTCATTATTTAAGTAAATGTATAATGCTAAGAAATCATATTGACCAAATGACCATCTTTTTTCGTGTACTCTTTTTTATATCAGCTGAAATCTCCCTATGAAAATAATCTTCACCACAATTTCATGCATTATCTATCAATGACTTTTGTGAATGTACAATAATATAAGTTTTCTTATCTCTGTTTTCAGTCCGGTAACTAACCAACTGATATTTATGTAAATGTGTTTCAATTATACAAAGGTGTTTAATGTCATTCTTTTTGGGTATTGGTTAAAAGGGTGTTGAACTTGAGTTAAGGAAGCTTGGTTAAAGGATACTGCTGCTCTTGGTTCCTGCATTTTGGTTTCCAGGTTGCAGCTATGGTATCTAGAATACTCAATTTTACATGCTGATATGGTTCATGGTGGTATTTGATAGGGATAAAAGTTTATTATGATATTGTAATATTCTATCTAAGTTCGTTTATGACTTTTGGTGAAGAATTAAGTCTATAGGTAGTTAAGTTGTAACATCCCGGGTTTTAGGGTTTTGTTTTATGGAAGAGGAACATGTTTAAGACTTGGATTACATAGTTGAGATGTTGTTTGATGCATAGAGACATTTGCATGGCAAGTACGCAGCCTTTTCGAGTGAGTTTGAACGTAGGAACAAAGTTAGGGTTTTCCCGGTTAGCGTCTTTGAGACATCTGAGTGTGAAATAAGAATATTGGAGTTAGAGATGAGATTAGGCATTTTTGATGGTTGGAGGTTGTTTATTAGGTCCTAATGAGCCTATATCTCAAATTTGAGGTCAATCGGACGTCGAACGGACCTTGAACGTAGAGAGTTGACTTTCTGGTCAAAAAGTCAACGCTCAAGCGTGGGTGTATCCACGCTCAAGCGCCCGAGTCAACAGACAGGGCCATGCGTTGACCTGCCATGTGTCACCAGGGCTGACGTGGCACTCCAGGAATGGTTGCATGGCGCGGTGGCTTTCCACGCTCAAGCTTGGATTGTTTCACGCTCAAGCGTGGCCACGCTCAAGCGTGGAAATTCTCACGCTCGAGCGTAGGGACGTGTTTCAGCAAAAAAAAAATGACTTAAGTGACTTAAGTCACTTAAGTCAGTTGAGAGAAAATACGAGGCAGAGAGCTAAGGTGAGTCCAGAGAGCAGAGAAGAGAGGTTTTAGAGAGAGAGGGAGAGAAATCTAGAGAGAGAGAGATGGAGTTTGAGAGAGAGGAAGGCTATCAAGAGCCCTAAACCACCATTGTTGAGCTGGAGCAGCTTCTGAAAATCCATTACCACACCTTCTTCCACCGTTAGATCATGTTGAAATTTCATAGAGAAGTTCTCGGTTGGTAGTTCTTCATATCCAACGGTTGAATTTTCTGAGAAATCCCCAGAGTGTGAGCTACTCAACTCAGAAGGAGGAAGGAAATCCAACCCGAGTAGCTCTTAACCAGTCACATTGGAAGGTTCGATCCAGACTCGTTCACCGTTGGATCGGGCTGAAATATTTGGAGAAGGTAAAGGAAAGGTAGTTCTTTAAACTCAACGGTCAAATTTTGAAACAGAGGTCTATATTGTGAGATATAGGGCCAAAACAGTGGCGGATTTTGTGGTATTGTTGCCAATTTTACGTTCCTTACATTGTGCCTTTCGTAATGTGATGCTTAGGTGATTTTTCGGAGGCTTGGAGGCTATGTTTCTAGTCGAGGCAGAATCGAGGGGTTCGAGGACGTCTCGTTTTAGTTCGTGTCGTCTCGTTCCGTTTAGCGCGTGCGACTTTCAGGTGGGGGAAAGAAACCATTTAACGTTGGAAACGGCGCAGTTACATTTAGTTCGATAATGGCGTAGGGCGACCTAAACCCTACTCGAGAGCGAGTAACGGACAATGTCCATGTCACATTGGGGACTACTTAGTGGTACCAATGATGCTATTGAAATTGTGCGTTTATCGTCGTTACGATAAAAATATATTATTTTGTTATTTTATGACTGGCTGTTGTGACTGCTGGGATTGATTGCGTTATTATGATGATTGATGACTGATAATGAGTGTTGGTATCTCTTATTAAAATTATTATTATCATTATTATTATTATTAAAATTATTATTGTTATTATTATTATTATTATATTGGAAATGATGCCATGATTAATATGATGATTTGATGGAATGATGTTATGATGCCATGAGTGTAATGATTATGAGTAGAGTTTGAGTAAGTGATGAGATATGATGAGCATTGATGATGTATTGGGGAAATCATACTTTATGTGTTAGTAGTGCCTAACCGAGACGATTGATGTTATATGATGATGAGATTTTATTGAGGTTATTTATGAGGTGATGATGAGCGGTTAGGGCACTAGGGGGTGACCTGAAACATGGTCTGTGATATGTGGACCTGAAACATGGTCGTTTTGTGGACCTGAAACATGGTCGTTGGGGTCTATTCCTCGGAGGGAGAATTCCCGGGGTCTAGGCTAACGGCGGACCGTCCCAGACATGATTTCATTTTAGTTGCAGCTATAGTTCATGCGTTGCATGAACACCCTGGCTGGGGTCCAGAGGTGTGCACCGGTTGTGTAGCTATAGTGCCATTGCTTTGCATGGGCACCCTCCAGCCGCGGACGAGGGTGTGCGCCGGGGCCTCTGGGACGTGTCGATTGTTGTGATATCCGGATATGGCCGACTACCTGAGAAGATTCATACAGCATTTGCACTGCATCATGATGGGGGTAGAGGAAAGACCCTAGATGTGGATTGAGGATGTTTGTGTTATATATATATGTAAACTATATTTTGGGAGATGGATGTTTATCGTGCTGTTATAGAATTAAATGTCACTAAACCATTTCCACGTTTGATGTTATATGGATTCTTATCCCCTTTTTCCTTTGTGGTGTTGGTATATGTATGTTTTGTATCTCAGATCCAGACCTAGTAGATGGCGCATTGGGATCATCCCTGGATGACCCAGGATGCGGGGTTTCCCCTCACGGGGAAATTTGAGTTTGAGTTTGTGGACCCTAACGGGTGGCTAGTGGACCCGGCCACTCATTTTGCTGTATATACGGGTCCTACGTCCATTACTTCCAGATTCGGGCAGGGAGCCCCTATGGGTGTTGTAGGCACTTTCTGTGCTGGCATGACTCTTCCCTTACCGATGGGGCAGCCGGAGGACCGGTTACCGCCGATGCCAGGCATGACCCCCATCCCTTTCATGGTGCCCCTTTCAGGCACTTGTACCTGGGTTCGAGCCTGCACCTGCACCAGCACCAGAGCCAGTGTGGGCTTCAGCACACGAGGATGATCCAATGGCACCTGTTTGGGACCAGATACCCATTCCCGAGGTACCCGCACCTCCAGAGGTCCGAGTCACTGCTTTAGAGTCTTCTCGTGTTTCTTCCAGACGGTTACCTCCTAGAGACAACAGGATATATCGGCGGTTTTTCCCGAGATAGTCGGGCAGGAGCCCTTCCAGTGGGAGCAGAGGAGTGTCTGGGCCATCCGGACCACGGGATGTTGGCGAGGGTGGTAGTACATGATGGCTCAGGCCAGTGCCATCTGTATAGGTGTGAGTGAGGTTTTGTTGTATTTTGAGAGGGGACGGGGTGTGGAGAGAATCGGCGAGGCATCTTCCCTTTTTATCTTTTGATGTATTTCCTTTATGTTATGTACCACCGCTTTGTATATATTTCGGGATCCTACTGATGAGAATCCCTTGACAGTTATGTATTAGGAGATGATGTACATATTTATCTATAGGCAAAATTACACTTTTGATCCCATAAGTTATTTATTTTGTTCAAATTGGTCCCTTAAGTTTTTTTTGTGACAAACTAGACCCCTAAGTTAGGTTCAGGTTTCACATTGGTCCCTTAAGTTTTTTTGTGACAAACTAGACCCTTAAGTTATGTTCGGGTGACAAATTAATCCCTTAATTTGTCAAAGAGACCAATAAATTAGACCCTTAATTTATTGTTTTTCATAACTTAAGGGACCAATTTGAAACCTGAACCTAACTTAAGGGTTTAGTTTGTCACAAAAAAAACTTAAGGGACCAATTTGAACAAAACAAATAACTTAAAGGACCAAAAGTGTAATTTTGCCTTATCTATATATATATATATATATATATATATATATATATATATATATATATATATATATATATATGTGTGTGTGTGTGTGTGTGTGTGATGTATGTTGATGTATCTGCATGTTAACTATTTACATCTTAAGTTTTAATTTTCCGCTGTTTTCAGTATAACCTTTTTAGTTTTAAATTTTCTGCTATTTTTGAATATACACGCTTAACGATAATAACGAAATTAGGCTTTAATATTTTGGGTTTTTCTTTAATGGGACGTCGGGGTGTCTCATAAGTGATAAATGAGAATGCCAATATGACCTTTAACCTTTAATCATCAAGATTGGAGATATTTTCTGTTGAACAGAAAACTTAAAGCATTAAGGCAAGCAGCTGATTGAAATGGTACAAATAATATTAATATGATTGCATTCTCTTTACTAATGAGCTCATTAGGGAAAGGGGAAAAAAATTGAGCTTATTGATTGATTTTATTCAATACCATGAATACAATAATGTACTTCATAGAAAACACAAGTACTGGAGATAATGACTGGAATAACAACTATAAATGGAAAAACTTTATGCAGATAATCAAACGATATTCCCATTCATAGTCTAATGATACATGGTATGTGTGCTAAGTTGCAATTGGAGCTTAAGAACTATGCAAAACAACATAAGATAATTTTAACTGAAATATAGCCTTGGATTGATTATTAGAAATCGGGGATTCTAAGTTGTATGTCCAGATCTGGTATCCTACTTAATTCAATTGAGTAGGATCGAGTATAATTCAAATAATGTGAAATGTGTGACTGATTTCTCCATATTTTCTATCAGTCATAACTTGCATCTCGAGATTCGAGTTTCTATGTAGAGAGTGAATAGTCCATTGTATCTGAGCTTGAGTTAGCATGCTGAGTTTGTTTAATAGAGAAGAAAGAATGGAGAAGTATATTTTCCTTAATAACTAAATTTTCATTTCTTTGTTGAGTTATTTCTCTATCAAATATTTTAACCAGATAATTACTACATTATTGTAGAATAATTATGGATGATAGAAAATCTCAAGAGCATGAATCAAAATAAAATTTCCTCCCTATTCTTGTTCATAAGGCTGAAACCCTAGTTTGAGATAGTGGAGGAATTTTGTTTCAATTTTTAGAAAGTGACACTTGATTTCATCTTTCTAATACCTATGTTTGTTAAATCCAAGAGATTGAAACAAAACAAATTCCCAATCCTATTTTTCTAGTGAAGGCCGAAACCTAACTCATGATGATTTAGATGATTTTGGTTTTAATTTTTGAGTTGTGATCATTGATCTTGTTTCTCTAATGCTCAAGGATCATTAATCTAAGAGTTTGTGAAATTTTGAAATCTCTAGCCTAATTAATTAGTCATGGCCGAAACTAGCCATAGGAATTAGGTGATTTTTAGTTGTTTTATGTTGTTAATTTGGTTGTGGTTTGTTGAAGGATAAGTTGTTGTATGAACGTGGTACGTTGTGCGAAGGAAATCGGAAGATCGCCGAAACAATTTCGATAAAGAAATCTGAAAACTCCAAGAGGTAAGGGGAGCTTACCTGTGGGGTTTTGATAGCCACGTGCTATCTGTGAGTCCGCATGATTATTTATGATTTCGTTGTGGTTGCTTAATTTATTTGACGTGGTTGTTTATCTTAGTTATTAAATTATCTGTGGCGTATGTTTATCTGTGATATTTGTTATAACTGTGAAGTGTGATTTTACTGTTGTTGGTTGTTTGACTGAGAAGCCTGACAGTGGTCAGTGCTAAATTAAACTTAAAGATAAAAGCTTGGAAAATGTTGAATAAGTTGAAAATGTTGAAGAATAAGTTGTTTAAGTTAATTTTGTGGAATTTGAAGAAAAGTTGAAAATAATATTATTTTAATGATTTTACGGTGAAAAAGTGATCTATGAGCAATGGTGAGGACGAAACCGTAAAATTTTTTCAGCCACGTTAATTCTACCAAAATAAATTCTTAAATAAAATAAAAAGTTATTATAAAAAGTAAGTTCCAAAAATAACTTAATTTTCATTTTGAAAAATTATTTAAGAGAAAAAAAAAGCAATTTTGATTTATAAAGAGGATTTTAATTCTAAATGACGAGTAATTCAGAAAATAGCTTTACGGCAATATTTTGAAAACACGTTCATTTCTTTGGAACGAAGTGGGTCATGAATGAGTTCTTTTTCAAGAATTGATGTTTTCGGCAAAAAGATTTTAAGAGGAAAAGATTTTGAGAAAAATGAATTTCTCTGCGATTTGACGTTTATAAAATGAATTAAAAATGGAAAATATTTTCTGCAAAAATGTTTTACTCATTGAAAACTTTTCCGACAACTTGGATAAGTTGCGGAAGTTTTGTTTTGGATTTGTGTTTCACAGAACGAAAATGATACTAAAGTTGAAACGTGAACCTAGTAGTTGAGACGTCATGATACTAGTGTTCTGTAGTAAAGACACGTAAATCTTTGATCCGTGTTACGTTGTTGTGCACTTTGTGTCCTATATACGATGTGGTGAACGTTGTTAACGGTGAATGTTGTTTTCTATAACCACGAACCTAAGACTGGTGCATCAGTCTAAGGCTTTGTGGTTGAGCACTCGGACTTCATGTCCTGTGTTGATGATAAAAATCTTAACGTTGAAAATTGAATGATCGTGAGCCTTTGAGCCTCGACAAGAAAAGATGAACAAAAAGAAAATGATGAGAATAAATGTTTTACACGCATGAATCGGCAGACATGCCTTTGGTGGATTGGAAAGTGGGTCTAGGAAAGGCCGGACTACGCTACGACTATTTCTGGAGCTCGGATATTTGAGATATTTTATAGGCCGAATTACGTTACAACTATCATTAGAGTTCATGTGAATTACGTTACGATGATGGTTGGAGCTCACGTCCTATCGAGTTACTTACTTAAATAGTTGGAACTCGGAACCTTGACAAACAAAACAATTGATGTTATTGAATGGAAGTTGGGATCTCTGGAGATTAGGTATAAAATTTAGACGTTGAATATTGAAGTGTCATGCATTTTTATAAATGACGATGATTGTTGGGTATGAAACCCATTGATAAACTATGTTGTTTATGATGAGAATTTTATATGCTGTTGTTTGTGTGTCGCGCATGTGGTTATCGTGATAAACTCATATATTAGTATCTCACCCTTGCATATATCTGTTTTTCTGGTTTTACTGTTGTACCTTGGTACACAAGTACAGACGGTGCAGAGGAGTTCCTAGCTTCACTTGGGGATATTAGTCCCGATTCTTGAGGAGGTTGGTGATAATGGTGAGAATCATGGAGGTTTTTCCAGTAGATGTATTGTAGAGTGACCAGCTTAGGATTTTCTTGGGTTGTGTGTTTTTAGAAAGTCGGTATACATAGTCTTGAGAACCTTTATGTGGTTTGGATTTTCAATTGTGAATAATGAAGTATTTTTAGAAAAACTTGTACGTTGTGGAAGATTTTGATTATGAATAAAATCAGTTTATGTGTGCTGTCAAGTATAATGTGATTTTACTAATATGATGTGTGCATCACACTTTTCGAAGTATTAAGAAGAAAAATTTCTACGCCCATTCTGACTTTAAGTAAATGAATTTCCGAAAGAAACTAGCAAATTTATTTTAAGTTTTATTTCCACACATGTTTACGAGGTAATGCCCAAGGGCATGTTACAAGTGGTATTAGAGCTGATCGAGTCTTTCGGGAACCTTGGGGAATAGGTCTGTTATGTTTTTGTTGTGTGATCTAAAGTTGGACCTTGCTTGAATTGTTTCCCTGTCTAAACTGAAATAACCAAAGTGAACACAAGAAGGGGGGTTGAATTGTGTTTACCAACTTTTTCGGTTACTTAAAAGATTTTCGCAGGCACAGCAAGCAAGGTTTGAGTAAGAGAGGTTTAGACGAGTGAAACGTCTAATATTAAAACAGAATAGCACACACAATCAAAGAAGGTTAAAAAGAGTTTGATAACCACAGCATTAACTCCCCAAGTTAAAAGCTAAGACAGAAACAATACTTAAGCAAAATAAAAGATAAAGGGAGTAGAAATATCACTCAAGAGATTTATACTGGTTCACCCCAAAATCCACATGGCTACGTCCAGTTTCTTGGCAGCACCAAGTTTCCACTATAACTGAGTAAATTACAGTACAAGTATTCTTTGCACACCTAGCCTCTTCAGGCTCAACACTCAAACAAGTATTCTTTTCTCACCTAGCCTCTTCAGGCTCAAAACAGTAAGAGATAAAAAGTTTTGTATAGTTAATACAACTTGCAAATCTTTCAGATCACACTCAGAGAGTGGAATAAATATGAAGTATGAAAGACTGCAAATTTATATCAAATGATTGAATGTGTATTCAATGAAGGAATGAAGAAGTTAATGAAGAGAGTAAGTGCTTCTGTGCAGAGTTCTTTTGATATTCAACTTCTTAGCTTCATCTTCATTGTTTGATCTATTTAAAGGCTTCAATCAAGAGATCCGTTTTGACACAGCTTCAGAAAGTATTTGCTTCTGACTTGAGCTTTCTGAGACATCATTTAATGCCAAAGAGTCGTTATGAATATTCATTAAATGCTTGAAAACATTGAGCTTTGACAAGAGTGTCCAGGAGTATACTTTACACTGAGCAGCTGTTCTTTCAGAGTATATGGCAGCAGGCTTCTTGTACTTGTTGCAGAGAGCTTTCCTCTTTCAGTGCAACATCAGTTTACTTTTCCATAAAGTACTTTTTACTTTGTACTAGAATAGGCAAAAGGTTACTGCAGTGGTGCAGAGATAGCGTGTTTTATTCCTTAAAACCTTGAAACAACGTTCTTTATTCTTTGTCCTTTGAGCTATTGTCCAGAGGTCTTCGAGATCCTTAAGGATGGTATATAATTTGAATAAGGTGACTTGGACTTGAATTCTGACATACTGACTTGGTATCAGTAATGAGAAATTTTAGACGGGTGAAAGTCATCCAAAACTTAGACGGGTGATGATCATTCAAATATTAAACGGGTGCTGTCATATTCCAAAGTTAGACGGGTGATCAGCTGAGCCAAACTTAGACGCATGCTTCTTGCCACGTCATCAAGTGAACTTGGTCTTTCTTGAGCGTTGACTTTCTTTGACTAACTTTTTTTAGACGAGTGGAAACTTAGACGAGTCACTGCTGAGCTTCTAAAAAGTAGACGGGTCAAAATTAGACGAGTGACCTCAAGTCTATTTTCCTGCACACTTATCAAATATATCAGTAATTTCATTTGGTTCAATATTACCATACTTAAACTATATGGAATCATCAAAACATAGAGGATTTACACTTTGAATGTGTTTTAGACTTATGAGGTCTCAACATTCTCCCCCTTTTATATGATGACAAATATCTTTTCTGATTTTATTGAACATCAAAAAGAAACAGTAGAAATTTCTAAACAGATATAGTTGATCAGGGTATGTTTTGCTCCCCCTTAGTTTATGCACGAAGTAAAGACAAATATCAGAACAGCATGATATTAGAGAGAATAACATATATAAAATCATGAAAACTTAATTATATTTTCTCCCCCTTTTGGCATCAATCAAATAGATAAAAAATTAAAGAAGATAAATTGCCAAAAGAAAAAACTCATTTCATTTAATCAAAGTCATGAAGGATTACAAGTGATAGACATCACTGACTTAGTACATTGCATGACTCAAATGAAAAACAGAGTCCTAAAAACTAAGAACTAGGGCCTCCTTGGCTTTTGAAGAAAGCTTCCATCATCTGCTGCATTGCTTGCTGCTGAGCCAACATCTGAGCTTGAAATGCAGTCTGTTGAGCAATTGCTTCATCCTGTCTTTGAATGACAGTCTGCAAACTTGTAGCCATTTCATCAAGTCTCTGATGGGTAGCAGGATCATATGCAACAACTGGAGCAGTAGTGTCTGTAGTGGCCAGAGAAGTTCCAGAAGCTGATGGACAAGGAGGAGGGGTAGGAGGTAACTCTTCAACAATAATATCATCCTCAGGGTGAGGATCTAGAAAAACATTTGTTGACAGAGTGATTTCAAAATCATTATTAGGATAGAATTCCCTTAGAAAATCATGAATTCTGTCACGATGAAGAGGAGAATCTATGACAGTCAGAAGAAACTCATAAGATCTCCTAATGAGATTTATGTGAGTGAAAGGGGCAGTTTCAGGGAAATTTAAAAGAAAGAAAGGGAAAACCATGCAGAAAGGAGGGAGTGTGTAAATGGAGGGTGAAAAGGGGTAGATAGCATAGGCTTGGCTACCTCTGGTGGGAATGTCTGCCTTCTCTTCTTCTGTCAACCCAGAGCTGGAGCCACATCTCCAATAGATGTCTCTAGCTTTCAGAGACTGATGATGAGTCTCAGTGGTCAGAAGATTCTTCCTGTACTTGCATTTTCTGTCATTGATCTTGATGAGACTGAAGTGTTGATCTCCTGGTAAGTCAATGACCTTTTGCTTTCCTTTCAAAGTCATTGAGTCAGGCATCACTTTGATTGCAGTAAAGGGCTTCATGAAGATGTGAGGATTGAAAAGCCATTTTCCTACTGGCTTTAGTGATCTTTCTAACCTCACCATCTGTCTTTCAGCTTCCAAAGAGGCAATCATATCCAAAGTCTTGCCATCAAGGTAAGAGGGACAGGATTCATTTGTGACAAAGAAGGGGGTGGTTCTGGAAGATGAGTTGTAGGGAGATAAAGTGGGTAAGGGGAGAGAGTTGTGTCTGGTTTCAGAAAGTGAGTCTGGAAGGTCAGTTCTCAGAGGCTCTTGGCACTGGTTAGTGATATGGTCAGGGATTGGTGATTGTGGTGAGGGAGGTGGAGTAGGATTATCAAAATATTCAAAGTCATTGATATCCTCAGTTTGAGGAATATCAGAGTGGTGAGATATTTGTGGTGAGGGTGGAGCAGGTGAGTGAGTATCAGACATGTGAGGTTCTGATGTAGTAGGGTTAGGTTCAGAAGAGTGATGGTCAAGTGATGTATGTGGTGGAGTTTGGATTTGTGGTGAAGTATGTGGAGTGGGAATTCTTGGTGATGGAGGTGGTGTTGGAATTTTGGGTGATGTAGGTGGTGTTGGAATTTTTGGTGATGGTTGGGGGGATGGTAATCTTTGTGGTGGTGAAGGTGTTCTTTGAGGAGAAGGTTGTGGAGTTGGAACTGTTGTGGTAGAAGGTTCTGTTTCCTGAGGTGGAGGGGTTGAATCCTTTTGAGGTGAAGGTGATGGTGATGGAGATGAAGAGGGAGGCAAAACAAGTTTCCTCTTTGTGACAGTTGTCCTCTTCTTTTTAGGGATCACAGTCTCTTCTGATTGAGACTCCCCCTCAGCTTGTACTGTCCTCTTTCTCTTGAATACCTTGGTGATCTTAGGTGCAGAGGCAGCAGCTTCCTCAGAGACAACAGCAGTAGCAGGTTCAACAACCTGAGTAGACTCTTCAGTCCCAGCAGTTTCAGCAGTGGTTTTTGTGACTTTCCTCTTCTTCCTCTGAAGCTGATCACTGATTTCCTCAGCTGGTTCCTCAACCACTTCAGCTTTAACACCAGAAATGGAAACAGTTGCTTCCATCTGAGCAGAGGCTTCAGCATTGTGACCAAGAGTAGGGGTCAGGTTCATCTTCATTAAGGCCAGGGTCTTTGTTGTAATCTCAGTACAGAGATCAGCAGAAACAGCCCTTCTTAAATCCAATTTACATGCCCTAAAAATCCTAGTCATAACCATTCCAAAGGGGTAATCTTTATCTTTTCCTTTTACTGCCTTTTCCATATGAATGAAGATTAGATCAGTTATGTCTATCTTGATTCTTTGGACAAGATGGAATAGGGCAAACTTTTCCAGCAGATTGACATGGTTTCTAGACCCAGTCCTAGGCATTACACAGTTTATAAGTAAAACATGCAGAAATCTTGCCTTGGGGGTCAGATACTTGGAGTCCATGTTGTCAGGGTTTGCAGTCCCATAGAGCACCAGATTAACATTAGCTTCCCCTTGATCCTTCATCCAATCTTTGTAATGCCCAGCTCCTTCCCTAGGGCATTTTGTTACTTCAGCGAGTAACTCGTGAGTGATGAAGATATGATCCTCACCAACATCCCCAGAGATCATGTGAGTAGTAGTGTCCTTGGTGATCTTTGCTGTGGTCCAGAAATCCCTAACAAGAGCAGGGAAAACATGTTCTTGCAGTTGGAAGAACGGTAACCATCCGGCATGGTTGAGCTCTGGAAGTACGTCCAAACCCTTGGTTCTGAGTTCATCAAAGTTTGGAACTCTTCCAGGGAGCACCTTCTTCAACTCAGCAACAGATATCTTAGTCTTCTCAGATAGCGTCTCAAGGAGGCTTTTGGGTGCCATTGATTTGAGAGAAGAAGGTTAGGGTTTGACAGAGAAGGTCTCGAGAAGGTGAAGACGAAGAGAGCTTAGAAAGAGAGTTTGTAAGCAAGAAATTTTTGAGTAGGTAGTTTTTGAAAAGACACGGGTTTATGCAAAGAAAACGTTTGAGTGCTTTTTGCGTTGGGAATACGGAAAGAGAGTGTTGTCATAAATGACAATCAATCAATTTCAAACAAAATATAATAAAATATTTAAGAAAAGGAGGGAAAATGCAATGTACATGTGTCTCAGTCAGAATTTAGCACTGAGTGCTTTTAGCCACGTCATTAGACGCTTGGCTAAATTAGACGAGTCAGGTAATCATAGAAAATATATACAAGTAACACAACAAAACATTTATTCAGGTACATTATGCATGTTAAGATTTCTTCTAATAAAAACAAATCTATCTTCACTTAAAGGTTTAGTAAAAATGTCTGCCCACTGATAATCAGTGTTTACAAACTTAATTTCAAAAATTCCTTTTTGAACATAGTCTCTAATGAAATGATGCTTTATCTCTATATGCTTTGCTCTAGAATGCTGTATTGGATTTTTAGACAGATTAATGGCACTAGTATTATCACACCAAACAGGTATATTATGCTCAATCATTGAATAATCTTCAAGTTGATATTTTACCCAGAGTAGTTGTGAACAACAACTAGCTGCAGATATATATTCAGCTTCAGCAGTTGATAGAGCAATGGTGCTTTGCCTTTTGCTTGACCAAGAGATCATATTTGCTCCAATGAAGTGGCATCCTCCACTGGTGCTTTTTCTATCAATTCTGTCTCCAGCAAAATCAGCATCACAAAATCCAGCTAACCTGAAATCTTCAGATTTCTTATATAATAGACCAAGGTTAGTGGTTCCAATTAAATATCTGAAAATTCTCTTGACAGCCTTGTAATGAGATTCCTTAGGGTCTGATTGAAATCTAGCACAAAGACAGACACTGAATTGAATATCAGGTCTGCTAGCAGTTAAATACAGCAGAGATCCAATCATACCTCGGTAGACAGTTTGATCTACTTTTTTACCTTCCTCATCCTTGTTTAGAACAACTGTTGGATGCATAGGAGTACTCATAGGCTTTGAATTTTCCATTTTATACTTTTTCAGAAGTTCCTTGGTGTCCTTCTGTTGATGGATATAGACTCCATCATTTGACTGTTTTATTTGAAGACCAAGGAAGAACTTCAATTCTCCCATCATGCTCATCTCAAATTCATTCTGCATCAACTTAGAGAACTCTTTGCAGAGTTTTTCATTAGTAGCACCAAATATAATATCATCAACATAAATCTGTACTACTATGAAATCTTTTCTTGAGCATTTCTTGAAAAGTGTAGTGTCTACTTTTCCTCTAATGAAGTCATTTTCCATTAGATATGTGCTTAATCTATCATACCAAGCTCTAGGAGCTTGTTTAAGTCCATACAGAGCTTTCTTAAGCTTATAGACATGGTGAGGATTCTCAGAGTCCTCAAAACCAGGAGGTTGCTTGACATAAACTTCCTCCTCAATTATTCCATTTAGAAATGCACTTTTAACATCCATTTGATAAAGAGTTATATCATGTTGTGCAGCATATGACATGAGAATCCTAATTGCTTCTAGTCTAGCTACTGGAGCAAAGGTTTCAGTGAAATCAATACCTTCCTGTTGATTGTAGCCTTGAGCAACTAGTCTTGCCTTGTTCCTTACCACTTTTCCATTTTCATCTAGTTTATTTCTAAACACCCATCTGGTACCAATAATGGTTTTCTCTTTGGGTTTAGAAACTAGTGTCCAGACATCATTCCTTTTGAACTGATTTAGTTCTTCTTGCATGGCTAGTGTAACACCCTGTTTTTCAGAATATTTTAATTAAGCTGGTTGTATTAAGTTGGATTTTTTGTTTAAGGGCTTAGCGGGATTTTTGGCTAAAAGTCCCTTTCTGGTACATGAGCACACCCGTGCTCATTAGCCAGCAAGCCCGTGCTTAAAGTCAGAAGCGGGTTTCTGATTTTAAGTTGAGCACGACCGTGCTCAACAGGTAGCACACCCGTGCTCAACGTGTTGACCGCGTCTCGTAACGATAAGTTGAGCACGACCGTGCTCGAGGATGAGCACGACCGTGCTCAAGTCCGGACCTATATACGTTGAGCAGACCCAGGGTTGCGCCGTACACTTCATCTTTGCTACTAAAAACCCTAGTACGGCTGCAACCTCCCTTCCTCCCTTTTTCCTTCATACTCAGTGTGGTTTGAGTATTGGAGACGCTAGGGAAACGTGGTTTCGTCTGCACTTCGTGTATAGGTAATGTTCCGTTCCTTTTCTTTAGTTTCCTTTCGTTTTTGGTTGGGAAACTAACACCGTTTTAATCTGTTTGTTTAAGGCTCGTTCATGCGTGAGCCGCCCAAAGGAGAGGAACCGGTTGCTGTTAGGAAGTCTTAGAGAGCTACCTTCAATCCAGGTATGGGGAGAAGGGTAGTATCTACATAGGTTTGGGTTTAGGGTAAAGTAAAGGGGTTCCCATAACCCCGGTTGATGCATGTTATGTATGTATGATTGGTTGGTTATTATGATAACATGTTAGTGATTGTTAATATGTTACGTTTATGTTTATAAACTGTTGGTTTGAGTTACGTTGTTGTAATTGGTATGAACATGCTGTTATCGTTGTTGGTTGATGCCACTGTTGAATTGGTTGTTGTTATAATGATGAGTTTAATGCCTAAAAAGTCTGATAACTGGTTTAGGATGTTTAATGGATTAAATTATGAAATTTGGTTAAGTATCAGCCTCTGTTCCTGCCCAGAACAGCACTGTCGCGCGTTGAGCACGACCGTGCTGAACAGGGAGCACGACCGTGCTCCCATTTGAATTATGGGAAGATGGCCGCGCTGTTGAGCACGGCCGTACAGGACAAAGAGCACGATCGTGCTGCTGAGCACGACCGTGCTCATTAAGAAGCACGACCGTGCTTCACTTACAGGGGAGCACGCCCCTCACGTGCTTAAGCACGACCGTGCTGGGTTACGAGCACGACCGTGCTGGGTTACGAGCATGACCGTGCTCAACCCACTGTGACAGAACAAGATTAAAGGACTTAAGGGGTTTTAAACCCCACTTCCCTATGATGATAACTGATTAGACAACTTGGTAAATGTATTAAAGATAAATAAAGATGATGAGAGGGTGAGATGTTAAGTCGATACCCCTTTTGGGTGCCGCAAGTTGATGAGCTGTGCCTTGGTGCTTTTTGGCCAAGGAGGCCTTGACCCCACGGTTTGGGTCTAAGGTGTTGTTGTTACGTACCTTGGTGGCCTAGAGTTTGCCCCAGGTACTGCGGTTGATTCCGCTTAAGTCCTCAAGTAGATTCCGCGAGGCAAGTTGGTGCGGTTTATTCCGCTGTTACCTTCGGTCAATTCCGTTGGAGTTATGGAGGTGGTGTTGCCGTTGTTGTTGTGTTGCATACGCATTGCATCGGAGATGTTTTTTAGGGATGTTCGACATAGGGGAGATCGTCCTAGAGTACGACGATCCGGCCATCCACGGTTGGAGTAGATTCTCCTAGCGCCCCCGTGATGAGGCATTCGTTGGTTTGATGCGTTGGCTATCCAAGGAGTAGATTCTCCGGCGTTGAGTAGATTCTCAATGTGGATATGTAACTCCGAAGTCGTTCATCCCGAGTTTAGTGGATCCACATGCATTGATGGTTTAGCGGAGTAGGACTGCATTGCACTGCATAGCATAATGATGATGTTGATGTTTGATGTGATGCTGCTATGCTTGCTGTTTACTTTACTGCCTATCTCCATGCTAATATGTTTATACGATTCTTACTCCCTATATATGTTTGTTGTTTGTGTTTGGCCTGATTGGCACATTGCAGAGGATGACGAGCAGCCCGGAGAGGAGTGACTCTGAGGAGTCGCCACTCATCGTAGGGCTAGTTTATGTTTCGTAGTCGTTAGTTTCAGTTGTAATTCCGTGGATTTTATTCCGGAACGGTTATACCAGCTCTGTATGTGACATCGGGGTTGGGTTATATTATTTGGTTGGTTATGTTTTTATCGTTTAAAACTTATTTTATTTCCGCGTTGTAAACGGTTCATGGGGGACTTTTCTACCCATGGACAATTGTTTATTTTATCCAGTAATTGCATGTTTTCCTTTAAATGTTTTTAATTTAAATGGCTTTTAACATGCGGGGTAGAAGGGTGTCACATTTAGGAAGGGTGTCACAGCTAGAATCCAGCTTTCATCTTGCAGAGCTTCTTCAATCTTTTTAGGTTCTAAGTCTGATATGAAGGCCATGTTGTTGTTTTCATTGAAAGCAGATCTGGTTCTAACTCCTTGAGATGGACTTCCAATGATGAGATCTTCTGGATGATAGGTCTTGAATTTCCAATCTTTCTTCAGAGTCTGAGTTTCAGACTTATCAGCATCAGTCTGTATTTCAGACACGTCTACTTTTGACTTGTCTGAATATTCTTCTACTGCAGGATTAAGTTCAATACCTGCCACATCATCCTCTAGATCTGATAGTTCCCTATCAGTCTTTAAACCATCATTAAACTTTACATGAATTGATTCTTCTACTACAGAAGTTCTAGAGTTAAAGATTCTAAAGGCTTCAGACATTTCAGAATAACCAATGAATATTCCTTTATCTACTTTAGAATCAAATTTACCAAGATGATCTTTTGTGTTGAGAATATAACATTCACAACCAAATGCATGAAAATATGATATGTTGGGTTTTCTGTCTTTCCACAATTCATAAGGAGTCTTATTTAGAATAGGCCTAATCAGTATTCTGTTTTGTACATAACAAGCAGTGTTAATGGCTTCTGCCCAGAAGTACTTAGGAAGATTATTTTCATTAAGCATAGTTCTTCCCATCTCTTGAAGAGATCTGTTCTTTCTCTCAACTACTCCATTTTGCTGTGGAGTTCTAGGTGCAGAGAAATTGTGAGAAATACCATTTTCCTCACAGAACAGTTTGAACTGCTCATTTTCAAATTCTCCTCCATGATCACTTCTTATAGCAGAGATACAAAATCCTTGCTCATTTTGTACTCTTTTACTGAATACTGAAAATGCCTTATAAGATTCATCCTTGTGGGTTAAGAAGAGTACCCATGTAAATCTAGAATAGTCATCAACTATGACAAAACCATATTTCTTTCCACCTAGGCTGGCTACACTGACTGGTCCAAACAGATCCATGTGTAACAGTTGCAAAGGTCTAGAGGATGTGACTTCTTTCTTGGATTTGAAACTTGATTTTACTTGTTTACCTCTCTGACATGCATCACACAAAATATCTTTCTTAAAAGAAATGTCAGGCAATCCTCTCACAAGGTTATGCTTTTTCAATTTAGAAATTTGTTTCATACTAACATGTCCTAATTTCTTATGCCACAGCCATTTTTCATCCTCTTTAGACATAAAGCATGTTACACTTTGATCTGAAAGTTCAGTCATGTCAATCTTATACAGATTATTTTGCCTTTTGGCAGAGAAGAGGGTTTTTCCACTACAATCGTTGACTATGCATGCATCCTTAGAAAAGGATACAGAAAATCCACTGTCACATAATTGTCTTATGCTAAGTAGATTATGTTTTAATCCTTTCACAAATAACACATCATGAATAATAGGTAAGGGAGGTTTACCACCAATTTTACCTAAACCAACAACTTTTCCTTTCTGGTTGCCACCAAACGTTACATGTCCACCTTTCTTAGGTTGGAGGTCTAGGAACATAGACCTTTCGCCTGTCATGTGTCGCGAGCATCCACTGTCCAGGTACCATGACAGGTGTTTGCTTTGTTCTGTTGAGAATGTCTGCAACAGGAATAATCATGACCTTAGGTACCCATATTTTCTTGGGTCCTTTTTTGTTAGTGTGAGGAGTCTGTGAAGACTTCCTTCTCTTTTTGTGAATACACTTGGACATGATATGTCCAGCTTTTCCACAGTAGGAACATATAGATTTAATAGCTACATTTGAAAACTTTGTTGATCCTTTATGATGTTCTTGATTGGAATATCCTATACCTTCTTTGTTAAGGGAGTGCCTCTGACTTCCTAAAAGTTTAGTCAGATTATCTCTACCATTAACAAACTTGGCAAGATCTGAGGTGAGCTCTTCTACTTTCTGTTGAAGTTTAGTTACTTCTTCAGATGGTAGAGTTTCAACTAAGATCTCAACTTCAGACTTTTCAGTCTTAAGTTTACTATTCTCTTCAGCTAACTTCTCACACTCTAGAGATTTCTGTGTATACTCATTTGAGAGTTTAGCATACTGTCTCTTGAGGGATCTGAAAGCTTTAGATATGTAGTTGGATTCTTCCAATAGTTCATCATAGGCATCATTCAATTTTTCAAGTTCAGAATGTACCTCAGTTTCTGATTCTGAATCTGTATCAGCCATAAGACAGAGGTTTGCTTCAAGCTCCTCTCCTTCACTTTCAGTGGAGCTTTCATCAAGATCTTCCCAAGTGGCCATCATTCCTTTCTTCTTTTTGATGAAGAATTTCTTGGAAGATTGCGTTTTGAGTTGGGGGCATTCTGCCTTGATGTGACCAGGCTTTTTGCATTCATAGCATACAATGACATTTCTGTCATTAGATCCACCATCCTTGTTGTGCTTGTCTTTGTTGAAGCACCTGAAGGGTTTGTCTTTTCTGAAGTTTCTTTTCTTCCACAGTTTCTTCATTTTTCTTGTGAAGAGAGACAGTTCATCATCTTCATCATCTGAGTCATCCTCATTTGATTCTCCAGATTCTTCTGAAGATTCATCTACTTTGAGAGCTTTTGAACTTGCTCCTTTAGATGACTTCTTGTCAGCCTTGAGTGCAATGGATCTGTTTTTCTTACCATTGTTCTCTTCAATCAGTTCTTGTTCATGAATCTGAAGAGTTCCAAGAAGCTCATCAAGCTTCATTGTTGATAAATCCTTGGCCTGAGACACAGCAGTCACAAGTGGTCTCTATTGTTTTGGAAGACTTCTGAGAATCTTTTGAATGTGTTCCTCAGTCTTGTAATCCCAGAGATTTCAATCCATTGGTTATGGTTTGAAACCTTCCATACATTTGGCCAATAGTTTCACCTTCCTCCATTTTGAACAACTCATACTTTCTGACAAGCATGCTGACTTTTGTTTCTTTGACTTTGCTAGTTCCTTCATGAGCAATAGCTAGTGAGTCCCACATTTCTTTTGCAGACTCACAAGCACAGACTTTTTCAAATTCTTCTCTGTTCAAAGCACACATGATTGCATATCTAGCTTTGGCATTCAACTGCCACTTAGTTCTTTGATCAGTAGTCATGTTTGCTTTAGGAATTTCCTCTCCTTTGTCATCTTTAGGAATAAAGGGACCTTCATCAATGATATCCCAAAGATCAGAATTAGTGGATTGTAAAAACCACTTCATCTTTTCTTTCCAGTAGATGTAGTCCTCTCCATTGAAGAAAGGAGGTCTCGACATTGAGGATCCTTCTCCAGCATGGTTCTTGCTTCCACTGGTTTCTCCTGCCATCTCCAAGATCTTTTCCTCTACACTGTTAAGTGCTCAACCCAGAGGCTGAGCTTTGATACCAACTGAAATAACCAAAGTGAACACAAGAAGGGGGGTTGAATTGTGTTTACCAACTTTTTCGGTTACTTAAAAGATTTTCGCAGGCACAGCAAGCAAGGTTTGAGTAAGAGAGGTTTAGACGAGTGAAACGTCTAATATTAAAACAGAATAGCACACACAATCAAAGAAGGTTAAAAAGAGTTTGATAACCACAGTATTAACACCCCAAGTTAAAAGCTAAGACAGAAACAATACTTAAGCAAAATAAAAGATAAAGGGAGTAGAAATATCACTCAAGAGATTTATACTGGTTCACCCCAAAATCCACAGGGCTACGTCCAGTTTCTTGGCAGCACCAAGTTTCCACTATAACTGATTAAATTACAGTACAAGTATTCTTTGCACACCTAGCCTCTTCAGGCTCAACACTCAAACAAGTATTCTTTTCTCACCTAGCCTCTTCAGGCTCAAAACAGTAAGAGATAAAAAGTTTTGTATAGTTAATACAACTTGCAAATCTTTCAGATCACACTCAGAGAGTGGAATAAATATGAAGTATGAAAGACTGCAAATTTATATCAAATGATTGAATGTGTATTCAATGAAGGAATGAAGAAGTTAATGAAGAGAGTAAGTGCTTTTGTGCAGAGTTCTTTTGATATTCAACTTCTTAGCTTCATCTTCTTTGTTTGATCTATTTAAAGGCTTCAATCAAGAGATCCGTTTTGACACAGCTTCAGAAAGTATTTGCTTCTGACTTGAGCTTTCTGAGACATCATTTAATGCCAAAGAGTCGTTCTGAATATTCATTAAATGCTTGAAAACATTGAGCTTTGACAAGAGTGTCCAGGAGTACACTTTACACCGAACAGCTGTTCTTTCAGAGTATATGGCAGCAGGCTTCTTGTACTTGTTGCAGAGAGCTTTCCTCTTTCAGTGCAACATCAGTTTACTTTTCCATAAAGTACTTTTTACTTTGTACTAGAATAGGCAAAAGGTTACTGCAGTGGTGCAGAGATAGCGTGTTTTATTCCTTAAAACCTTGAAACAACGTTCTTTATTCTTTGTCCTTTGAGCTATTGTCCAGAGGTCTTCGAGATCCTTAAGGATGGTATATAATTTGAATAAGGTGACTTGGACTTGAATTCTGACATACTGACTTGGTATCAGTAATGAGAAATTTTAGATGGGTGAAAGTCAGCCAAAACTTAGACGGGTGATGATCATTCAAATATTAGACGGGTGCTGTCATATTCCAAAGTTAGACGGGTGATCAGCTGAGCCAAACTTAGACGCATGCTTCTTGCCACGTCATCAAGTGAACTTGGTCTTTCTTGAGCGTTGACTTTCTTTGACTAACTTTTTTTAGACGAGTGAAAACTTAGACGAGTCACTGCTGAGCTTCTAAAAAGTAGACGGGTCAAAATTAGACGAGTGACCTCAAGTCTATTTTCCTGCACACTTATCAAATATATCAGTAATTTCATTTGGTTCAATATTACCATACTTGAACTATTTGGAATCATCAAAACATAGAGGATTTACACTTTGAATGTGTTTTAGACTTATGAGGTCTCAACATAAACAATGTGTGATGGTACACAAGTAGGTGTGTTTTGATGGTTTTGATTTGGTCGAGACCTTGTGAGAATCCATGGATAATAGATGGTACATTGATTGAATTACTTCTTAGAAGTAATGTGCTTTAAACACGTAAGTATACGTCTCAGTTTCTGGTTGCAGGCTGACTAATTTTCGTTTTCAGGAATTGATCAATGGTCTATCTTCTAACCTCACGTCTACCTTATTCTTTTTTTTTTTTTGGTAGACAAAAGTTTAGGTGAGTTGGATCCCGGGAGCTCACCAGGGTTAGGGCAGGCCTCAGGGCTCAAAGAGTGCTTATAGAGGCACTTACAGATTAATCACCAACGAGGTCCTCACATTGGCAGTGGGATTCAAACTCACGACCTTGTGAGTTATGAGCCTTATCCTTACCAACTAGACCAACCTTTGTTGGCTCACGTGTACCTTATTCTATTATATTCATAGTTCACAATAAAGCAATCTATAAGATATAAGAACATACAAAAAAACGATAGACAAACAGTGAAACTAAAAAGCTGTTGGTGTGAAACATAAAATAAATAACATTAGAGCATTGAATGGTTACCGTGTAGTGAAACACGGGTAAGTAAATGGTGAAAAACAAAATAATCTTCCCATTCCCCTTAAGTTTCTCATAGAGTGAGATGAGAGAGTAAAAGTAAAAGAAGAGTTTAAATTTCTTTAGTTCTTTCTTAGTGATCATGCGTGTGCGTTAAACATAAGCTAGGAGGGATAAAGGTAAAAGAATATTTTTATTATATTGGAACGGGTTGAGTAACTCGAAGGTCAACCCGGACCCGTCCATAACCCGAAGCTGAGTCACTAAATGGGACACGGATTTGTCTCTTCTCTTCTGCAGGTTAGAATCTGACTCGATCTGAACACTACGAGGGTTGGGACGGGTTTTATGGTCGAATTGGGTTTTGTTCACCCCTCAAAGAGTACCATCTTTGCTTTAAAGCAGCTTCTCCATTCTCTCTGTTTTTGTACTTATTTAGAATGCCTAGGGTCAGTTTAGTATATTTTGAGTTTTCTGTTTTTATTTCCTTCCTAATTTCAAAGATAATTATAACTAAAATAATTATAAAAATATCACATTGTTTTTATTTAGTTTCTTGTTTCAAAAAATTTGTATAAGATTTCACTGTTTCCTGTACAAATCTTTAGAAACAAGAAATAAGATGAAAACAAATTAATACTTTATAATTACTTCAGCTATAATTATTTTTAAAATTAAAAAATAAAAACAGGATACTAGAAACAAAACTAAAGAAACCCTTATGCAGTGGGAGAAATTATGCATGTCTTGGAATTGATCTTCTTGCTCATTTAACGGTCTCTTAAAGCAGCATGACGAGAAAATTCCCTGGGCATTGGAGGGAGCTTTCAAAACAACTGATCAAAATTAAACTCGACTTTTTATTACAAGTCCGGGATCATTACATTAGTTACGCAATTCACTTTCCTTGGGAGAAAAAGAAAAATAGTTTCAAAGTAGTATATACCAATTAAAAATGCTCAAAATAAGTTCAACCCGCCGTGAGAGATTAAAGGCTACACAGAAGATTGGTGACCCCTTATCATAAAATTGAGCGCCAACAACGTAATGGCTTCCAAGCTCAATTTTCTGATAGAACATTTCCCACATCAATTATTTTACAATCTCTCATGGCATTAAGGGCGCACAATCTCAATGAAGAGTCCAAATGCAGCAATGGCAAAAATGCAAAAAAGATACAAGTCATTGCCACTCTGCTAATTACATTAATTAAAGAATAATTAACGAGGTCTCAACTAGATGTTACAGTTCCTCTTAGCTCGACTACTATGACGCTTGTGTTATCTCTGCTTCCCTTTGCCATTGCTAGCTCAGCCAAGAGAGCTGCAGCCTCAGCAGCACGGCTTTGATTCCCAACCACACGGGAAACTCTCCTAATCTGGCCATTGAGACATTTCCTTACAACGTGGCACGCAACTTTACTGGAGATTACATCCCACAAACCATCACTTGCTAGTATAAGAAATTCATCTTTGTTGCTTCTCTTGGTCACTGTGACTTCTGGTTTTGATATTACATACGGTCGAAGGTACTGGTCACCTGCATCAAATTAGAGAATCAGAAAATATAGATATTGGAGTTCTATAATGATGTAATAAAATCGAAAAGGATTATTTATCGTCTGGCACAAAAAAAGGGTATATAGATTGCTGAAAATGCATCTTTAGGAAAAGGAAATGGATTTGAAACAATATTTAAATACAGTCATAATCATGAATGGTTTATGGTGTGCCCTGTGTTCTTTTTTTTCTTATGTATTTTTGAGATTGGTGTATACAAAAGAGATAAAAAGTAAGAGACATAAATAAACACATACAATATTACATACATGTCCAACTTTTGATGTTCAAATAACATAATTCTATAGCAATTTATTTATATCTGTCCTTTCTAGATCTGTTTAAAAGTCACATGCAACTTCACTTTTGCCATTTATTAAGAATAAATAAATTACTGATTGAAGTTTTATATTCAAGTTTGACCATTGAAGCATATGGTGATTAGAGTTACTCCTTGTATAGATTAGGATTCCTTGATCTTCAAGTTCAACCATAAACATACCTTAATATTCTCTGCATTAAGAATTGTCGAGTTCCACGTGTGAGAAGGTAAGGAATTAATATATATTAAGCATCTGAGGATTGGGGACAACTGTCCAGAATATTTTAATCATTATATTTCTGTCCTAATCTTCAAGTTCAAGATTTTTAGATTACCAGACACTATACCAATAACTTTTTAAATTAAAAACCAGTTCTGAGATATACATGAAAACAACTGATCAGGCAAACTTGCTTTATATATATATATATAAAAAAGCATAATCATGAATCACATTGTATTATACTCCTTTTAATGGGAGGATCTTAGCAATGGTGTGTCATCTTGATTAGTTAAAGACTAAAAGGCAGATGGTGCAGATAATAAATTAATAATAACAATTTTTTGTCGGAGTTGTTCTACTAATCTAAATTCTAAAAGGCCAGAGGATGCCGAGATTCTTGTGCTTTTTTCAGGGATGAACAGAGAAAAATGGTCTGTTAAACGCCAAAGGATTACACATATATATGCCAAAGCTGTAATATTATTTAAAAAAGAAATTAATTAACAAATGCAGTGATCAATTTATATGAATAACTCAAGCTGTATATACTAACAAATACCAGGTAAATAATTGGGTTCTTTCAACAATATTAGGGATTCAACTCCTGTCGTATCTTTGAAAAAGATTTTGAAAAGGGCAAAACTCAATCCAATATTCTCAACGTTTCAAAAGAGATTAGTCTCAGTTTATCAATTAAAAAATAGCCTTGATGATAAAAAGAAGCTCAAACTGCATATATGCGAAGCCTTCAAAGTTCAAACTAACCAATAGATCGCGAAGTGGCAAGAACACCAAGAACGCGCTGGCCATTCCAGTTTATGACCCTTCCACCAGCTTCTTCGATTCGCATCAACTCATCAGGCCTGTTGGGCTGTGCACACAGAATACAAGGCAACCAGTAAGCCATTATCTTGCAATAAGTATTGCTTTGGGATAGGAAAATGTGAGGCATATTAATTATTAATAGAAGTTTTGATGCACCCCCATTATAATTTATAAAAAAGATTCTCAACATAATAATCGAAATAATTGATTCCACGACAAAAACACATGTTTTTGCCTATATCGTATATGGACATAACACATTTACACTCTGCACATTCACCCAACAATTTTGACTATGTAAACATTTTAGCATCAAATTAAATAGTAGTTATTTACATGATCTCACATATATGAAGAAGTCTCACATATATGGAGAAGTTTAAGAAACTTTTAGTTATTCGTTTACATGTGAGGATACATTCATATAAGCTCTTTTTCGGCTTTTATCTAATGAGCTTATTGAAGGCTAATTTATTTTTTGTATGAGAATACCATAAATTATTTTCATAAACTCTTAAAGATGTACATATCTGATCATAAAATAAACCCAAACAATTTTATAAATTTCCAAAGGCCCCCAATGTCAACATAATTGGTGCTTATTATGGCTGAAAGAGTTATAGCTGCAAATATATATATAAAAAAATTGAAGAAAGCTGGCAACTTTTATGCTAACAAAAATAGAACTATAGCTGTTCAGGAATTAAAAATTTGTTATTTAGCTTTAGTAAATGTAACTAATTTCCTAAGGGCCTGAATATAAGGAATAATCAGAGAGAGAAATTTTGTATTGAATTTGAAAATACTTTGATTTTTTTTTTTGGGTAGATATGTGAGAGACACATGCTGAGAGCCTGAGATCGAATCCAGAGCACATATATTTTCCTTTTCCTTTAACATATCCAAGCTCTCTTGCACTCGGGCTAAGACAACATTGGTTTATAAAAAACAAAAACAAAAACAAAAAACCGTTATTTATTCAATACACAACAAGGCAACAAGCAAACAAACGTACCTTATGATCACTGGACAAGTCCACAGCCTCACCACCTCTTCCCATCACCGCCCTACAATCACCGCAATTAGCCACAACCACTTCCTCCGCCGCCACAACGGCCACAACCGCCGTAGAACCAACCGTCCTCACTGCCGCAATATCCGCCACCTCTCTATCAATTTTACCAAAACACCCTTCCATCACTTCCTCCCAGTCCCATTCCATCTCATTCCCACTCCTTCCCCCATACCTCTCCATCTCCTCTGCCACCACCCGGTGCAACCGCTCCCTACACACTTCCGCCACCTGAGCTCCGCCGTGACCGTCGTAAACCGCGAAGAAGTCACACTGCGCTCTCTCCTTCGCCACGAACCTTATCTCCACGCTCACCGTGTCCTCCATCTCCTTCCTGCTACCCATCACCGACACCGAACCGTACGGCAAAACGACACCGTTTCGCTTCGACGACCGATCCTCCTCCTCCTCTGACGTCATCGCCAATGAAAGCGATATCTCCACTGACTCGTGATGAATCCCTCTACGTTCCTTCACCGATTCAACGACCTTCGCTTCCGCCGGAGGAGAGGTTGCATTTCCGAGGTGAATCTTCGCCTCACAAGTGTACTTCATTCGCCGGATTTTCACCCTTCTCCGGCGAGCATTCTTGAACCTCGTAACAGTCACGTCTGAAACGGCACCGTTTCGCCGCAGAGCTGAACCCGGCTCTTGCAGCGAGTGGCTTTTAGACTTCTTCATCGTCGTTTTTTGCATGTAACGAACAAAACGAAAACAAACGAAAAGGGCATCAAAGACAGGAATAGGTAAAAACGGCAGTAGTGGGGAAGGCGCAAATTTAAAGTGATGTGAGTGATTGCGAAATGTGAGAGGCGTTGAATCTGGACCGTTAATTTGAAAGGAGGCATGGCATGAGATTAACAGGTGTGTATTTATGGACCAGTGAGTTGGATTTTTGTGAAGGAGACGTGGACGGTTGAGATTGAGAGGGTAGGGATACGTGGAACGTTGATGTTGGGGGAAATGATACGGTTGGGTAAAAGATGTGGTACTGGTGGAACCAGAAGACAGAAAAACGGGGAACGAGGAAGAGAAAGGTCAGAGTCATAGGTTAGATTACGTGGCGTGGCAGAGGTTGCTTTCCGTCATTTTGCTTTTGTTGAGTTTCGCGAGGTTGGAGACATGGAGGACAGGTGTTAAGTGGAGGTGGGTTGCGTCTTAGATTTGGGCCCCTTGATACCATTGCCCCTTCCTACCTAGTACCTATATACTTAATTATAAAAAAAAAATCTATATTTTATAAATTTAAATATAAGTAAAAAAATCAATTAATATAATTTTATTTAATATCAGTATTTCAAAAATCAAAATAATCAATCAATTCAATTAATTCTTTTTTAATTTTTTTTAAGAATATTATATACTCTCAAGATAATTAAAAAAAAATTTAATAAATATAACTTTTTTTTTTATGTAAATTAAAATAATTAAATTAGTTAATTTTATTTATAAATAGGCGAAGATGTAGTAATATGGATACATCATACACTGACATGCGCATTCTCTGTCATGCTGATATTTTCGGGTGGCCGGATGTGTTAATTTAACCTTGTTTTGGTCAAACTTCAAATGTTACATTTTCTTCATTTAAATAAATTTTTTTTGAATTATTAATTAATTAATTAATATTCTAAAAAAGATTGCTTTCCATGATATAAAAAATATAAATATTTTATTAAAAATAACTTTGAAAATTTGAAAATTTTATTTATTTTATTTTTTATACTTTAAAAATCTTGATATTCAAAATGACAGTGATTAATTCAAGTTAAATTATGTTATTTATTTTAGAGAGCAATTTTTTTGAATTTCTTTTTATTTACAAAAGCTACATTTCAGACTTCTATGTAAGAGAATCAACTCCTCACAATTTAGTAAAAAATGGTTGATACTTGAATAAATAATACTATAAGGTGGGGTTTGATTTCCAAAATATTTTATTCCCAAAAATGTTTGCCACCTTCATATATGGGAATATTTTTCCCAGTTTATAACTATCATTTACTAATTTTATTCTTATAATGTTTTATGTTGATGAATAAATTTTTAAAATTTATACCAAACATAAGAAATTTTTATTCTTTTCTTAATATTCTCGAAAATACTTTTCTAAAACTTATATCAAATAATACCTAATTTAATATAGGTATTTGGTTTATATTTTAGGGACTCAAAATCACGTTTGTGTTCAATAAAAATGATTTTGGAAACGTATTAAAAATCACGTTTGCTTTATATAGTTATACGGTTGATATTTATGTGGAAATTTTTTTAATGTATTATTTAATGAAAAGTGTATATAATTAAAATTTATGTCTTTTATAAATAGATATTTTCAACTTTGAGTTCGTTCCATTTAGTTCTTATACCCCCGCTATTATTTAAATTATAGAAATGTTATTCTCATAATCATCTGGGACAATTATATGGTGACAATCATATATATAAATAGTAACTCATTTTTTTTTAATATTTAGTTTCTTTGAATACTAATATTTTTTATCATGTAAATATATGGTTAATCATGTGCAAGTATTTGGTTAATTCAATTCATTATATGGTTAATGAATTACCCTAAAGCTTCTAATAGTTTTTCAAAATCATGTAAGGTGGAAATATTTGTGCGTGATTAACCATATATTGAACTACAATAACCAAATATTTACACGTGATTAACCAAATATTTACATGTTTGTGGAAAATGTTGTAAGCTCTGACCCATTAACCATATAATGAACTGTATTAACCAAATATTCGCACGTAATCAACCATATATTTACATGTTTGTGGAATGATTGTAAGCTTCATGATGACCTATTAACCATATAATGAACTGAATTAACCAAATATTTACATGGTTGTGGAAAATTATTGTAAGCTTCATGATGACCCATTAATCATATAATGAACTGAATTAACCAAATATTTACATATGATTAACCAATATTTGCACGTAATTAACTTTTATTTTTTTAAAAAGTATTTTTTTTATAAAAAAAAAAGCATGTTTCAAAAAAAAAGTTAAATTACGAAAATGTCACTGCATATTGGAGTTGTCCCATATAAGTTGTTAGAATAACACAACTCTTTAAATTAACCTTTTCGTGAACTTCAATTTAATTTTGAATACATCTCGTCGTTTATTTTTTTTATTCTAAGGCATCAATTGCAATTTTTTTTTTCAAGTGCATCTACATTCTTTGATGGCACAAAGGTGCCTCTGATTCACATTATCTTGGAAGAGAATTGCTTTCTTTGTTCTAGATTTTTTTTAAAAAAAATAATTAAAAAATTATATTGAATGGTTTATATTTTTTAAAAAAAATCATTATTAGATCTGTTGACCAATTATAAATTAAGTTTGAGTTAATAGATGAGTCAATTTTACTAATAGTGAGAGTTGAAGGGTTAATCGAGACAAACTTAAAGTTGAATGTGTCTATTTGTAAAATAGTTAAAGGGGTTGTAACAGTTTACTAAAAATTTCTTTTTTTATTAATAATTAATTTCTAATTTCATATATATTTTTTAATTTATATTTTTCATTTTCATGACTTTTTATGCAGTATTTTCTTAGTACTTTTTTATATTGTATTTAATCATATTTATTTGATAGTTAATTTTGCTGGTAGGGTCATGTTTAGAAATTTTAGGGCCATAGGTAAAATGTTATTAAAAAGACTTAATTCAATATAAAATATCAATCCTCGTCGTGAATCATATATTCCATTTGTGAATAGTAATGAATTTATCAAGAGTACCACATTAAGATTGAATTAGTTATTAATTTTTTATTTTTTCTTCAATTTTTTCAAAACCAATATGATAATTCTATTAGACTTTTTCAATTACTACAAAGTATAGAAAATAAAATAAGAAAAACAACAATAAAAATATAAATGAAATAGATGCTACAAATAAACAGGAAAAATGTGATGATAGAACACAGTTTCATATCAGTTATCCCTATTAAGAATTCACTTTAGAAGAATATGAATATATGGAGGAAAAGAGAGAAAAGAATGAGAGTTGAAAATTTTGAAGAGAAAATATTAAAGTTTTATCAAATAAATAACAACAAATATTTGTTAGCTAACTTTGGAATTTGTCAATATTAATTAACAATAATGTACAATAATAATAAAGAGTGAGAATTTGGGCCTAAGGCAATTGTCCAATTTGCCTTGCTACATCCACGACCATGTGGATTGTGAAAAATGTTATTGATATCAAAATAATTGAACATTATTTTAAATAAATTTCAAACTTCAAACTTCTCTAAAAATCATTTTTTTTCTCGTATTTTTATCAAATATCCACTTAGTGTGTGTTTGTGATAGTTGTGAAAAATAGATTATTAAGCATTGTTTTTCACACTTTTATGAATAAACATTCTCATTCTCTTTAATGTTTTTGTTGGAATGACATATATGAGATTATTTAGAATAAATGTTATTGCCTTGAAGTTATATTTTACTAAAAGCTTTTATGTATATCATATATATACTTGATTGAGTAAACATGGAAAGTAGGCAAACAAATAAGTAAATTTGAAAAAAAAAATTTATGTACAATTTATTTGTAACTGATTCAAGAAAAAAAAAAAAGGATAAGTGAGAGTAGATACATAAAATTAACATAAAAGATTATTTTTTTGATCAAATAACATAGAAGAATATTTAACATAAAAGAACAAATTTAAAAAATATTAATGATTATTTTTTCTCAAATTCCAAAAATTAGTCAACAATTCTCTAGAATTTTTCTCACTCGTTCATAAAGGTGTTGAGCACCCTAAACTAGCTTCCTGAAATGAAGATTATCTTTTTTTCACTATTAAATCAATAGAATGACATTTGGCATAAGATAACAATAAGATAAAAAGTCAAATTTGTTGGAACCGAAGTGGTTATGGTTAAATAATCTTTTAAGTTTTAATGCTAACAAAAAGGTTAAATTTGTATGATAAATTTATGACAAATTTATGTTAAGAGCTAACGCATCTTCTCAAGTGTGCAGGACTGTGTTTAGTATCGCTAGAAGAGGGAACTAGTTTAAAGTTCCTTATAAATAGCATAAAAGCATATCGGGTCTAAGCTTTACTCGCTAGAAGAGCCCTTAAAGTAATATGGTAAAGATCAAGTCCATAAGGTAATCACTAGACGAGGCGCTAAAAATAACTAAGCTTAAAAAACACTAGATGAGAGACTAAGTATACCTCTATAAGAAGCGCTAGACGAGCTATTAGAATCTATCAGGAAAAGAACAAGTCCAAAGACTTGTTACTAGACGAGTAATTAACTAGACTAGCTGATATAAACAAATCCAAGTTATACTAGTCCACTCAGTAGAAACAACTAGACGACAAGTCAATAAACTACTAAGTTGCTCTTCTAAGATTAAAATTGCACGTCCAAAGCTGTGTTGAAACTGAACCCATCTAGTCAAAGTGAAGTTATTTCAAATGATTGTTTATTTAATACGAAGACATCTATATCCTTTCCTGTGTTGTTTGAAATGCTTATGACTTTGTTTCTTGGTAAAAGAAACATAGTACCATCGAATACACAAAACTTTGTACTCTGACACAAACATGTTGTAAAGTTGAATAAAGTACAAAGAAGGAAAGACTAAAAGCTACTTTTGAGTACATGAAAGAAGTGACAGAACCATTTCTAGCTCTACTGGTAACCAAAAGTGCTTTTCTGAAGATCATATATCAAGTTATCAGACTCAACGGATCCCAGCATTAAATGCTTTGTCTCAACATATATTTTAAAGACCGTTGAAGAAGAAGAGAGCTTAAGCTGAACACCTTCTATAAATACTGGATGACCCCAGTAAAGAGTGTGACAGAAACTGAACAAGCACAAACTATTGAAAGCACAAAAGCTTTGTCAAATCTTTTACAGATTACTTTGTACCCTTGATCTTAAACTTTCATACCCTCACACATAGTGAGTTTCTTAGATCAAAGCTTTAAATCTCTAAGTTAGAGTGAGCCTGAAGAGGTTTTGTTGGAAAGAATACTTGTATGCCTGAAGAGGTGTTAAATACTTGTAAGCTATCGGATTATAGTGGAGAAAACCTTCAGGTAGAAAGGACTGGATGTAGCTCTTGGTTGGAAGAGAGTGAACCAGGATAAAATATCCCTGTGAATCTTCCATCCCTCTCTCTTTACAGTTTTCGTTTATACTAACTGTGGGGAATTGATTATGAGTTTCTTTAGTCTTTAAAATGGGATTTTATTGTGTGTTTGATTTATTTCTTGCTTGTCAAAAGTTTAGAAATCTATTGTGAACACCAAATTTTGTCCTATATTTATTTGGTCTAATTATTATTTTTATTTTTTCAGGAAAATAAAGCAAGGAGAAGAAAAGGAAGAAGGAAAAGAAGAGAAGAAAAAATAAAAGAAGATTGGGCTCAATTTCCACCCAAACACCACCAGATTCAAAAAGAAAAAAAAAAAAATAGCCCAACTCAATTTACACCCCAAAAGCCTAATCCCAAAAAACCACTCCAAAACCGGGTCAGGCGCGACCCGGTTCGCGTTCCATGTCTCTCTCCCTTCACCAACCCGAACCGGCCCACACCCACACCATAAGACCGGGTCACTCGTGACCAGGACCATGACCTGCGGCCCACACCCTTTTTTTCCCACCCATTCTCTTCCTCCTTCTAAACCTAGTCGTCCCCCTCACCCATCAGCAACATGAAAAACGTTTCTTCCTCCTTCTTCCATGGCCGCCACCCTCCATATTCATTAATTTTCCTTATTCTTTTTATCTCTTCTCTACTTTTCTGACATCATCGCCCTACCTTTCCTCCATATTCCTCAATTATTTTTTCTCCTCCACTGCCACACGTAAGCCCTTCCTCTCTCCCTTATCCTCTGCGCGCGTCTCACTCCCTCTCCCATGTGCGTTTCTGACATACGGTTCAGGGGCATTTTAAGGGCATTAAATTCGTAGTGCAAGTGGGAGAGCAATTTGTTGAAGAGCCTCCCCTATAAAAGGGTGTGAAATTGGCAGGGAAGGAGAGGAAATTTTTGGGTTCAGTGTTCTTTGTTAGAGATCTCTTGGTCCGAAATTTTCAAAAAAAAAGGGGGGGGGGGGGGGGTGAGAGTTTTCTGTATTTTGGGGATTTCGAAAATTTGAGGGTGAGGGTTATGTCTCTTTCTCCTTAGAATTCAGAAGCAAAAGGGGAGAGAACTTTGTACCCTTTTTACTGTTCGTGATGCTCATCTCAGAATAGGAACTTGTAATTTGTAATGCCAGCAGAGATCCAAAACTGTGTTCACTCTTTGAAATCTATTTGGTAATTCTACTTGTATCTGATCCTATACTGAGGAAGTTGAGTATTTGATGTAGATTCATGTTATTCAACTATGTTATGAACATGCTTGCATATTCTAGATAACAATGATGTCATTGGTTTGTAGTATCTTCTTTCTCTCTTTGAAATCCAGTGTTTATTTTGATAGAGTACCAACTATTTGATTAAAAGCATGAATCAAATCCTACATCTACAGCTATAAACAAGGCTTTTGAATGTGTAAGTTGTTGTTTTCTGGTTGATTTTGTGAGCAAGGAGAAAAGTCATATCTTGTGTGGTGTTCATAGCATGGCAGTGCATAGCTCTTGTGATTTATGAAAATTCTGTAAACTGAATTAACAGCTGCTATATTTCATGAAAGTCTATGCTCATCCATATCCATGTTTAATAAAAAATCTGATTTGATTTCACTTGAAAAGAAGTGTCTGTTATTTGAATTTTTTTTACACGTCAGGCTTGATTTGGTAAATAAATGTGTATATGGCTGAATTTGATTTCCACAGCTTAATTGTAGCAACTTAACTATTCTTGAAACAATTATGTATCTGGTTGTTTTGATTCTCTTTAGATTTTGGATTAAAAAAAAAATACAAAAAGATCATAAATCAAAAAATAAATACAGAAACATAAAGACTTAATCAGCTAGCATTAGTCCCTGGCATATAACTAATGCTGTTTTCGTTCCTTTCGATCGTTGGTATCTTTTGTTATTTTCCTTTTCTACCAAATAGAGACATAAAGACTTCATTAATAAAAATCAAGTGTATTGTTTATCTCGTTGTAAAGGGTTTCATGCAAATATTAATCAATGGTATTTGATGCTTTTGTTAATCAATTTTGGTGACGTTTCTAACATACGTTGAGCTTCACCTGCGGACTTAAAAAGAAACCGAATTTAATCTTAACGATTTGTTAGTTTCAATGTCCATCAATGACTAAAAAATAATGACAACAGAATGTGAAAAAATTTATTCGTTGTTTACTTCTCCAAAATAAAACCTCTCAATAACAATGAATCAATTTAATTGTACAATTTATTGATTCTCAATTTTTTTGGGTATTTTCATCTATCTGGTTATTAAACAAAATAAATAACCACTAATTTTCTCTTTACACCAAAATATGAAGTGACCACTAAAATACTTTTTCTAGTGATTTGCTTCATGAAATAAAATTTCCTTCAATAAGAATAGAAAAAGAAAAAAAGGGAGTCAATGTAGTTGTACAACTTATTGATCCATCAACCTTTTGAGAGATGTCTAAATTTGTACAAAAATTCTTTTAGAAATAAATTTCTAATCACGCTAGAAACTAGAAAATAAATATGACGATTTTTAATGAAATAACGTACTTAAAAATAAAATCTTTAAAAAAAAAGGGGAATCAATTTAGTGTGCACTTGTTGATTCCTCCGTCGTTCGAGAGATGTCTAAGTTTCTACAACTTGACATCTCCAAAGCTTCTTTTTATAAAATAAATTTTCTTTTTTACACTAAAAAATAGCTATTAATTTTTTTTAAAAAGAATAATAATAATTCACATTTCAAAATAAATATTCAAGGGAATTAGTTTAGTCGTACTCGACTTAGTGATTCCTTAACCATTCGAGAGAAAGTCTAAGCTTATACAGTTTGATCTCTCAAAATTTTGTTAAAAAAAATAATAAAAATTCTCTCTATGCCAAGACGTAAACTTACGAGCGCTGCCTTACAGAAAAAATCAAGAAAAAGATCAATTTAGTCGTAACGACTTATTGATCACATAAATCCGAGCTGTTCAAACTGTACAGTTTAAGGGCTCATTAATTTAATAAAAAGGGGTTAATTTTAATTTGCACAATCTAAGGGTAACCATCGTAACGACGAATGCTCTAGGGTGCCATGGGGATAATCACCCACGCCTTCCCTAGACATAATCGACTCCCGAACCCTATTCATTTCTATTTAAAAATAAAGACCAGTCACTTTTCAAGAAGGGTTTTCCCAATGTTTCCCAACAAAAAACCTTGGTGGCGACTCCATTCTCAGGAAGGAAAACTGTTATTCATTTTTCCTTCTCTTCGATTTTCAGTCGCGACATCTATTAAGAAACACAATTTAACCCCCCTTCTTGTGTTTCCCTGTGTTAACTTCAGTTGGTATCAGAGCTCAGCCTCGAAAGGGTTGAGCATCTAACAAGTTCCGAGGGAGTACGACTCAACAAGCATGGATACAGAAGGATAATCAATCAACAGACCTCCACTCTTTGATGGTAGTGATTATGACTACTGGAAAAAGATAATGATGGCCTTTCTTGATGCACAAAATATGGATATCTGGGAGCTGATTGAAACTGGCTATAAAGATCCAAGAGGTGACAATGGAGCTGCTATTCCTAGAGCTCAGTGGACTGCTGAACAAAAGACTCAGCATCAACTCAATCTGAAGGCCAAACACTACCTAATGTGTGCTATCACCAGATCTGGGCATGATAAAGTTCATAGTTGTAACATAGCTAAGGAAATAATATCAGATACTCTAGCCCTAGCTCAAGAAGGGTCATCCCAAGTGAAAGAGTCAAAGATAAGCATGCTGGTTCACCAGTATGAACTGTTTAAAATGGCTAAACATGAAACCATAGATCAAATGTTTGGTAGATTCCAAACTATCACTAATGGAGATCATGTCAGAAAAATATTGAGGAGTTTACACAAACAGTGGAGACCAAAAGTCACTGCTATTCAAGAAGCAAAGAACCTCAATACTCTTACTCTAGAAGAGCTTCTTGGATCTCTCAAAGTCCATGAGTTTGAGCTCAATGAATAAGAGAGTACCAGAAAAGGCAAGTCCATTGCCCTAAAGGCTAAAAAGGCTTGCTCTTCAAAAGTTCTAGAGGCTGAGGAATCCTCAGATAAAGCAGGCCCTTCAGACAGTGATGAAAGATCTGATGAGGATGAACTGTCTTTCATCTCCTGAAAGATTCAAAATATGTGGAGAAAGAAAGGTGGTTTCAGAAGAAAGCAATTCAACAAAAAGTTCACCAAGGATAAAGGTCCACCTTTGTGTTCCCTGGTCACTTCAAAGCAGACTGACCAGAACTGAAGGACAAAAAGAAGTTCTTCAAGAAGAAGAAAGGTCTGATGGCAACATGGGAGGATTTGGATCTGTCATCATCTGATGAAGAAGAATATGCTGAGGAAGAGGCAAACATCTGTCTCATGGCTGGAACTTCTTCAGAGTGTGAATATACTAATGCTTAGGTAATGGATTCTGACTCGTTTACTCTTCAAGAAGCTTTTGATGAATTATTAAACAACTCGTCCATTCTGTCTCATGAATATAAAATTCTTAAAAAGAAGTTTTCTAAGTTAACTAAAGAGTATGATAGAGTCTGTATGGAAAAGCAAGCCCTTGTCGATGAAAACAAGAAGCTTGAGTCAGAGAATGTCAGTCTAACTGACAAACTCAAAGTTGAGCCTAATGTCCCTTGTGAAGTTGCAAAACTGAAACAGGATGTGACATATCTAACAGACAATCTGTCTAAGTTTGTAGGTGACTCAGAAAAGTTAAACTTGATACTCCCTCCGGACTCAATTATAAGCAAAAAAGTACCTATATTTTGTGGACTCAAATATAAACAAAATCCAACCAACTCAACTCTATTTAATGTCAATATTCCAAAAAATCAAGAAAAATAACCAATCCAACCAATTTTCCTTTTACTTTTCCAAGAGCATTGCACACTCTCGAGACAATTAAAAGGTAATTTAGTAATTATAACTAATTTTTTTTACATAAATCAAAATTAACTAACTTCCTTAATATGTGTGAAATTAGTTAATTTTGCTTATAATTGAGTTCGGAGGGAGTATTAAGGTGGTCTAGATCACCTCATGATAAGTCCGACTTAGGCTACGCAAGGAGAAACAGGAAGCATCGCATGCGACACCCTTTCTTGAGACATCACATGGTGACTCATTGCGGAAAATAAAACTTTAAATTGCTGGTTGCTTTCAGAAAATATAATTTTCTAGTTACTTATCTTTTTTTTTTAAAATGGTGATAAATTTTTTTCCTTTTTTTTACATACAAACACATCATCCAAATTTTTACATCAAGACCTTCATCATAACATATCATTTTCCAAAGTCATAACATAAGAATATAAAGACATAATTATAACATAGCGGTAGTCTGGCACCACAACTCAACAAGGATGGCTCTCAGTAGCCAAAACTACAGGCTAACAAAAATACCATTATCTTTAAAAGATATCAAAAGTCCTACAGCTGGTCAATACTAATAATTACCGTTGGGAAGACCACCATGGTTCTCCCTACCCGCCAGGATATCCGATGAGGATACCTCTACTCCCGAAACTATGGAAGTATCAGGGTACATAAGTTCCTGATCTACAAGAAAACCGAGAAGTAAACAGAGAGATGGTAAAGGTATCTCCACAGTCAAAATCTAATACGTACGTGATATAAGTCCTGAATTTGTACCCATAATGGTACAAACTGGTCCGGTGTAAGTGGCACTCCGAGCTCTTGGATTGATCACCCAAGCCCCACCATCGTCGGCATTCACACAGGTCAGAGATCTGATCCTTGAGTAAGACAGATTCATCCCCATGGAGTTCATCTGTACTTATATATATATAGAACCCGACAAGAAAACATACAAGGGTGAGATACCAATATATGGATTTAAACACGATAACTACATGCGCGATACACAATACAACATATAGGCATATATAGTTATAACAACACAAAATGCTCAGAAATAAACAAGTTGTTTATCAATGGGTTTCATACCCGACAGTCATCGTCATTTTAAAAATGCATGACACTTCAACGTTCAATATCTACTTTTTGCTTAATCTCCGGAGATTCCAAACTTCTTTTCGTTTGAGCAGATCAGGCTCTTACATGGCACATTGTCAACGAAAGAAACAATGGTCAACACAAACATGGCACATTGTCCTACTCCAGGCACAATGGTCAACATGATAAATGGAACATTTGTCCATAAAGATACATTGTCCATTACGGTACAATAATCAAATTTACATGGCACATTAGCCAATAAAGGAATAATGGTCAACATAGGCACGTCTACCAAATAATGCATGAAAAACATTTTATTCTCGTCACTTTTCTTTTTGTTCATTCTTTCCTTGTCTCAGCTCAAAGCTCACGACCATCTCAACTTTTAAACCTTAAGTTTAATGTTCATCCTCAACAATAGGACACAAGGTTTGAATGTGCGAATCACGAATCACGAGACCCATGCACTAGTCTTAGGTTCGTAGATTATATGGCACAAAACTTACACAACTTTTCTACGTGTTTTCTTACAGAACACTAGTAGCACGACGTCTCGGTTACTAGGTTCACGTTTCAACGCTTGCATTGTTTTCGTTCTGTGAAACACAAATCCAAAATAAAGTCTCCGCAACTTATCCAAGTTGTCGGAAATAACACCGTTGAATAAAACTCCTTTACAGAAATTCTTTTCCATTAAAATCGTTTATAAAATGTTAAATCACAAATAAATTCCTTTTTCTCCCAATTACTTCACTCTTGAAAATCGTTCTCATACAAACATCAACTCTTTAAAAGTCCTTTCTATATAGATTCATAAAAAGATAATACCATTTTCCCAAAATTTTGCCGTAAAAATCCTTTTATAACTCAATGACTTTTCTGTTATAAATAAATACTCCGACGTCAATAATACCTTATTTTAGTAACTTAATTACTTTAAATAACATTTTATATTATTATTGATTTTATTTTGGAAAAACTAACGCCTGTGAAAATTTTTCACAGTCCCGCCCTTACCGTCAATCATTGACTCATATTCACTGAAAATATTATTAAAATAATATTTTTCCACTTTTATTCAACTTTCCACAATTTAATCACTTTGATTAAATATATAAGCTTATCAAGCTTTTATCCTCAAATTAAATTGAATAGTGACCACTGTCAGGTTTCTCAGTCTATCACTTAACAGCAGATAAATTCAATACAACACAGTATAGCATACATCACAATTATTGCATGCATCACAGTTATAACTTTTAAATAAAATTATAACCACACAATTAAATAAATCACATCAAAAACATATAACTTATTAAACAATAAATAATTTTAAAACCACAGAACACCACAACAGATAAATTACAGACAACACTAAGATAGCATATGGCTATCTCAAACTCCTCAGGTAAACTCCCCTTACCTCTTGAAGATTCCAAGTTGCGTTTCACGAACTGTTTTCTGATTTGAATCCGGTTTCCTTTGCGCAGCTTCGGATAATGAAACCAAGATTTATCATTCACAACAAATCAAGTCACAAATCAACAAATGAGTCAACAAAATGAAACAAACTTATCTAGTTCATATGAACTAGATTTCGGCCTTCATAAAATTTCTAGGCTAGAGATGTTAAAATTTTACAAACTCTTGGATTAATGATCCTTAAGTATGATAAAGACATAATCAATGACCATTTGTCAAAGATTTGAATCAAAACTCATCTAACCAACAAGGTTAGGGTTTCGGCCCTCTTAAAAAAAAAGGATAGGGTTTGATTTGGTTCTCTAATCACTTGGATTCAATAATCATAAGGATTAAAGAGATGAAATCAAGTATCATTTAACAAAAACTGAAGCAAAACCCATTTATACAAAAACCTAGGGTTTCGGCCATTCATGGAGAAGTAAGGAGGAAATTTATTTTGGGTTCATGCTTCTAGATGATGAATATATGTATCGTGATGAGTTCATAGCAGTTTGTTTAAAATCAAATGGATTTTTCTACAATTTTCTAGAGATTTTTGAAGAAAGCTTCATGAAATTGGAAAATTATGATTCATGGCTTAAACAAACAAAATGATTGAAGAAGAAGACATCATTGATCATGGAGAGAAGAGGTTAGCTCTTGATGATGAGAAAAATGGCAAGGAATCAAGTATGTTCTTCACAAATTTGCTTATGGGTCACTTTGAGAAAATGGAGAAGATGATGAACAAGTGAGTGAATGAATGAAAATGGCCTATGTGTGGGGGTTGGGCCGTGAACTTCAAGGGTAAGGAGGGCAAAAAATTTGGTCATTTAGGGACATCATGGTAATTTCACTTAGGGACCATTTTGGCATTTTAACAAAAGGTTAAGGACATAAGTGACATTTTATGCTTAAGGTAATCATGACATGGTGAGTCACACCATGACTCACCATGGTGACTCACCTTCATGAGTCATCATGAATGACAAGGTCTTTATCCGTTAGCAGGTCCCGGAAATCCTGTATTTAGCCCTGTCGTTCACCCGATTAAATATATCGCCCGAATAATATATTATTTCACTTTTAAGTGAAAAATTCTAAAATAACCAAAGTCGTTGCAAATTCGATATAAAACCTAACCATTTCGTTCACGAGTCAAAATTAGGTTTTATGAACAGTAAAATTTTACTGTCAGTGAAACGCAGACCGGGTTTCATCTGAATTTTCGACCTAAAATTTAACCGTAACTCTCTACGACAAAGTAGAGTATAAATATGACTTTGGTTTGTCCAAAATCATTTTCTAAGTCTCGGATAAAAATATAAACATATTTATATATATTACCGATATTAAAAAGCAGTGAAAATCAGGGTGTTACATCTCACAAAGTATCAAAACCTCATGCACATCACAGAGTTTCTAAAACTCAAGTACAACACAATAAAACAAAATCTAGCTCATCCAACAAATACTGTAAAGTTTGTGGTAAAAATGGTCATATTACATCTAGATGCATATATAATAAACATGTTAAGCATGCTCGTCCAGTGATTGCTAACAAGAAAGGACCCAAGTCAATCTGGGTACCTAAAGACAAGATTATACCTGTTGCAGATTTGCTTAATAACAGGAAAGAAATATACATCTTGGTACTTGGACATGGGTGCTCACGTTACATGACGGGAGAAAAGTGTGTATTCCAAGACCTTAGACATAAAGATGGTGGCTGGGTTACCTTTGGAGGTAATCAGAAAGGAAAGATCATTGGAGTAGGTAAAATTGGTAAACATCCATTTCCCTCCATTAATAATGTTTTGTTAGTTGAAGGATTAAAACACAACTTGATAAGCATAAGTCAATTGTGTGATAGTGGGTATGTTGTTTACTTTGACAAAATCATGTGTAGTGTCAAAAAATTGATGGATCACTCTTGTTCACTGCTAAGAGGCAAAACAATCTGTATAAGATTGACTTGGAGGACCTCTCAAATCAAAGTGTCTCATGTCTAGTATCCATTGAAGATGAGCGATGGATCTGGCACAAAAGGCTAGGTCATGCAAGCTTGAAGTTAATTTCAAAGCTAAATAACCATAACTTTGTGAGAGGATTACCAAACCTTAAGACAAATCCAATGCTCTCTGTGATGCATGTCAAAAGGGAAAAAAAGTTAAAGGTTCTTTTGAATCCAAGAACATAGTTAGTACCTCAAGACCGCTAGAGCTGCTACACCTTGATCTCTTTAGTCCAACAAGGACTGCTTCTGTTAGTGGTAAGAAATATGGTCTAGTCATAGTAGACGACTATACTAGATGGACATGGGTTATGTTCTTATCTCACAAGGATGAGTCATTCAAGGTCTTCTCTATATTCTGCAAACTAGTACAAAATGAAAAATGCATGTGTATCACTTCAATCAGAAGTGACAATGTGGGAGAGTTTGAAAATGAGCTTTTTGATAAGTTCTGTGAGGAAAGTGGTATTCTTCACAACTTCTCAATACCTAGAACACCACAGCAAAATGGTGTGGTAGAGAGAAAGAATAGATCTCTTCAAGAGATGGCTAGAACAATGTTCAATGACAACTCTGTCCCTACACACTTTTGGGATGAAGCTGTTAATACTGCCTGCTACATTCAAAACAGAATATATATTACACCAATTCTGAATAAGAATCCTTATGAATTGTGGAAAGGACGAAAACCCAACATATCTTACTTTCATCCTTTTGGTTGTAAATGTTTTATATTAAATACTAAAGATCAGCTTGGTAAGTTTGATGCTAAAGTAGACAATGGAATCCTGTTAGGATATTCTGAGTCGTCCAAAGGCTTTAGAATGTATAATTCTAGAACTCTAGTTGTAGAAGAATGTATACCTGTTAAGTTTGATGACAAACAACCTGATAAGAAATTATCAGAGCTAGATGAAGCTTTTGCAGATTTGAATCTCAAAGATTCAGAAAATCCAGTAAATATCAAGACTGATGATTCTATAGACGACCATCAGAATGGTTCAGGAGCTTCAACTTCTCAACAAGACAATGCTCAAAGGTCATGGCACTTCAAAACATACCATCCTCAAGAACAAATCATTAGTAGTCCTAGTGATAGATTAAGGACTAGGTCAACCTTCAGAGAGCAAGCTGATTCTGCTTTTGTCTCTGAGTTAGAACCAAAGACAGTAGACAAGGCTCTATTAGACGAGGGTTGGATTCTGGCCATGCAAGAGGAGCTGAATCAATTTGAAAGAATTAAAGTTTGGACTCTTATGCCCTTGCCTAAAGACAAATCAGTGATTGGAACCAAATGGGTCTACAGAAACAAGCTTGATGAAAATGGTAAAGTGGTAAGGAATAAAGCAAAATTAGTTGCTCAAGGTTATTCCCAAGAAGAAGGTATAGATTACACTAAAACCTTTGCTCCAATTGCTAGATTAGAAGCAATTCGCATTTTATTATCATTTGCTGCACATCATAATATCATGCTTTATCAAATGGATGTAAAAAGTGCATTTCTAAATGGTTTCATTAATGAAGAAGTATATGTTATGAAACCTCCGGGTTTTGAATGTCAAACCCATCCTGAGAATGTATACAAGCTTAAGAAAGCTTTATACGGTCTTAAACAAGCCCCTAGAGCTTGGTATGATAGACTAAGTTCATTTCTAATGGACAATGGATTTAATAGAGGAAAGGTTTATACAATCTTGTTTAGAAAATCCATCAAGTCCAGTTTTATAATTGTACAAATTTATATTGATGACATAATCTTTGGAGCTACTAAGAAATCTCTATGCAAGGAATTCTCTAAGCTAATGCAAAAGGAATTTGAAATGAACATGATGGGAGAACTCAAATTCTTCGTTGGATTTCAAGTAAAACAAACAGTGGAGGCGGTGTACATCCATTAAACCAAGTACACAAAGGAACTCTTAAAGAATTTCAAGGTGGATGATTACAAACCAATGAATACTTATATGCATCCCACGTCCATACTGAACAAGGATGACAAAGATAAAAAGGTTAATGAAAAGGTATATAGAGGTGTGATTTGATCTCTTCTATATCTTACTGCATCCAGACCTGACATTATGTTCAGTGTTTGCTTATGTGCTCGCTTTCAATATGATCCTAGAGAATCTCATTTATTAATAGTTAAAAGAATATTTAGATACTTGAAAGGTACTACTAATCTGGGTTTATGCTTTAAGAAAAATGATAATTACAGATTAGTTGGTTTTTGTGATGCTGACAATGCTGGAGATCGAATAGAAAGAAAAAGCACCAGTGGAGGATGTCACTTCATTGGAGCAAATTTAGCCTCATGGTCAAGTAAGAGACAAATACCATTGCCCTGTCAACTGCTGAAGCTGAGTATATATCTGCTGCAAGTTGCTGCTCACAACTTCTTTGGATCAAACATCAATTGGAGGACTACAATATGTTTGTAAGTAGTATTCGGCTTATGTGTGATAACACTGCTGCAATCAATTTATCTAAGAATCCAATTTTGCACTCAAGAGCTAGGCACATAGAGATTAAACATCATTTTATTAGAGATTATGTGTAAAAATGTGTTTTTGATATACAGTTTGTAGATACTGACCATCAATGGGCAGATATCTTCACTAAACCTCTAGCCGAGGATAGGTTCATCTTTATTAGAAAACAACTTAATATGATTTGTGTGGATTGATATGTCGTCCAGTCATAGTTGGCTACTGTATGTTAAATGCTCGTCTATTGCATATCCCGTCCAATGTCTGTCTGCATTTGCTTAACTGTCTCGTCTATGGATTTTGTTATTGTTTGCATTTATTATGTCTCAAGACATATTTAATTCAAATTTTCTCCGCTGAGTCAGTTATTTTCACCATTTATACAAACTACTTTTTACGGTTTCAAGAAACCTGCGTCGTGTCAACATTTAATGCCCATCCTTTCACACATCTCAAATTTTATTTTATCTTAAATTATTTTTAAATAAAACCCTTCACCTTCGAAACCTTTTTAAGTTTCCCTCCTTCTCTCTGAAAACCTTTCACTTCTCTGAAACCTGATGTGAGTCGATATGTTAGAGCTGTTGGCTGGGAAGGACTCTTCATTGAGAAAGTCTCTGTGTATCCAGACATAATCAGAGCTTTCTGGAGGAACCCCATGGTTACTGAATCTGAGGTGAAGGCCTCTATTTTGGGTACTGAAGTGATAGTTTCTGAAGCAACTATTGCTACTGCTGTTCACTGCCCTCAAGTGGGTTTAACCCTAACTGAGAAATGGGAATAAGAGTTAGGTGGTGAAGAAACCATTGCTACCATTCTGATGAGAGCATATACTATAAGGACTCGCTCGTGGAAAGCTGTTGAAATGAAAGATGAAGCTCGCATCCTTCATCAAATCCTGAACAAGACGGTTTTGCACAAGGCTAGGTCAAAACACAATCTATCTGCTATTCACAAGTTTTGTTTGTGTCATCTTCTGACTGAAATTGCAATCAACTTGCCTCATATCCTTTTCACAAGATTCAAGGACTATGTTGTACACAGAGAGAAAGGAACCGCTATACCCTTCTACCATCTTCTGTCAAAGTTTTTGAAGTCTCGCCAGATATATGTCATGTTAGAAGCCAAGACTCCAAAGGAACAAGCTGCTATTCTCAAGGAAAAGGGCATGTCCCCTGCTGTCTTTGGAAAAGTAAACTTAACAATGATGAAACTTGATCCTGTGATTCAAGTGGATTTGGCTAGAAAGGAAGAGCTGGTGAAAGTGAAGGAAGGACAAATTGAGCTGAATGAAGTTGAGGCTCAAGCCATGCAGAAGAAGCCGGCTGGACGACATGTTAAATCAACTCGTCTAGCTGCTTCTAGGAAACTCGCTGCTGGGGTAGTCATCAGGGAACCAAGGGCTGATGAATCCCAAACTTTTCAGAAGAAGAAACGAGCAAAAAAAGTGATTATGTCCCATAATGAAGATGATGATGAAGACAATCAACCTATTGGCTCTGTCTTGAAGAAGCAGAAGCAAGCTGCCATTTCTATTGCAGTACCTACCAGAGCTAGGCAACCTGCTAGAAAAGCTAAGTCCTTTGTGACTTCTGAGGTAAATCCACCAACACCAACTCTGATTGAACACTTTGTTGCTGCTTTGGTAGATAGTCTTAATATTCCTGTCAACACCACTGCACCCTTACATCCACCAACATAAATTCAACCACCTCAATCAAATCAACCTCTATCACCCATCCAAGATCAACAAACCTCACAATAATCTGAACCACAATCCTCATCCCAACATATATCTGAACCCCAACAAATACCTGAATTACATCAATCACCACCACCCTCTGAACACTAACATATCCAAACCTCTCCACCTAGGCTTCAATTCCAACCAATCATCCCTTCTAATGATCCTTGGTTCAATCAACCAGATGAACATGGAATTAATCCAGGAGCACCTATCCCAAAGATTCCCAAAGTCCAATTTCCCTATACCAATCCCTCTGTTCTTTACAATGGCAAAGCTGAAAGTTGGGCCAAAGTTAAGAGAAACTATAGAATCCTTTACCATACTCATTCTCTTGCCCCTGAACCTAGACCTTTTTTTTTTTTTTTTTTATCTCTGTCAGAGTATGAGTATGAACCTGAGGTTGTTATACCTCGAAGCTATATTGGCATCCCCTATGAACCTTATGTACCTCCTCCCTCTGAGCACTTTATTGCTCATGGTCCATTTCTAACTCACCTTCCCCAAAAGAAATTTCCACCAAGAAAAAACTATCCAAACCTTGTCAAACTTCCACCCTTTGTACCCCACACTGATGGTGTTGATAGGGATATCATCCCTCTTTGGTATACTGTGCCCGTGAAGAAAGATCATCCTAATTTGGAATTTAGAAGACCTAAGACTTACAACTACAAAAGATTCCTTCTAGACAGGAATATCAAGTGGATGCAGTTTGTCCATCCTAGAGAGTATGGCTCTCTAGCTGATGTCTGTGACCACATCATGTATAGCCTTCTCTCTACTGAATTCTCCTTGCCAAGGTATATCCAGGCTACAAATTTTGTCCCTCCAACCTAGTTGCATCACTCAACCAGAACTACAAGTCTTAGCATGGTTCCACCTAGAATTTTCCCTAGACTACCTATGATTGATCTGAACAAGGATAAAGATGGTAAGTTCAGACCAGTTAAGGTAGATCTACCCCTACCTGGCAAATGCATGTTGACACCTAGTGAAGATATCAATATGGAACAAGATGTAATCAATATTCTTCTGGCCCAAGACCAAGAGAGGAATTTTGATTCTGAAGCAAGAGGCTATTGGGAGAGCCATATGAAGATCTATAACAGACAAGCCTCCTCTTCTAGACTTACTGATGTTTAAAAGGAAGAAACTCCCACAGTCAAAGGAAGATATGGTTTCTCTACACTAAGATACTTCATTCATCAGGATACCTTAGGCATTCCCCTGAGGAGTTCATATATCTATGAAGATGAACTGCACTGGGTTGCACATGTCCCTACCCTAGAGCCATCTGCACTGCTATCTGAGGCTTCTTCTGAGGAAATTGAAGAAATAATTGTGGAAGGACCAGATAGAACTAATCAAGATGTTCAGACTGAGCATATTGAAGACATGGCTGAAATTGGAAGTCAACCATAAACTTCAGGAAAGCAGTCTTCACAGCCTATGGCTTTAGCAGTTGTTAATCTATAGGCACCTCAATATTCCAGAGCTTTAAGCACTACAACTGAGAGCTCAAGAACTTCTCTTCCTCCGGATCTTGATGAACTCATAACCAGGAAAGTTGAAGCTCAAGTTGAGAAATTACTTCAACCTACCAATGCCCTTATCAAGCAAACTATTCAACTACTATCAGGCTTTCAACAGAATCAAGACCAAACACCTCCGCCTCCTCCTCCACCTTCAAATCCCTCATCATCTTTCTCTTTCTCTCTCTTTATTTTATATGTGTATATATATATATATATATATATATATATATATATATCTGACAATGGTGGTCCTCCTTATCTTACCTTTTTGTTTGATGACAAAAAAAGGGAAGAAGGACACTAAGAGATAAATTTGAAGAACAAGTTTTTTTTTTTTTAAAAACACCAAAGTCTTTGTCTACCTGCTTTTATATCTGTGTTTTTACTTATGCTATGATGCCTGTTTAATTTCTTAAGTTTCATATGCTCTGTCTCTTGTCATATATTCTGTGCATACTTGCTTGATGATTATACTTCTTAATGTTTGAATGCTTTCTCTTAGAGGGAGTTCTTTAGCTCTCTTAGATTTTGCAATCTCAAATTTAATAAGTTTTTGTCATCATCAAAAAGGGGGAGATTGTTGGAACCAACGTGGTTATGGTTAAATAATCTCTTAAGTTTTGATGCTAACAAAAAGGTTAAATTTGTATGACAAAGTTATGTTAAGAACCAACGCATCTTCTCAAGTGTACAGAACTGTGTTTAGTATCGCTAGAGGAGGAAACTAGTTTAAAGTTCCTTATAAATAGCATAAAAGCATATCGGGTCTAAGCTTTACTCGTTAGAAGAGCCCTTAAAGTAATATGGTAAAGATCTAGTCCATAAGGTAATCGCTAGACGAGGAGCTAAAAATAACCAAGCTTAAAAAACACTAGACGGGAGACTAAGTATACCTCTATAAGAAGCGCTAGACAAGCTATTAGAATCTATCAGGAAAAGAACAAGTCCAAAGACTTGTTACTAGACGAGTAATTAACTAGACTAGCTGATATAAACAAATCCAAGTTATACTAGTCCACTCAGAAGAAACAACTAGACGACAAGTCAATAGACTACTAAGTTGCTCTTCTAAGATTAAAATTGCACGTCCAAAGCTGTGCTGAAACTGAACCCGTCTAGTCAAAGTGAAGTTATTTCAAATGATTGTTTATTTAATACGAAGGCATCTATATCCTTTTTTGTGTTGTTTGAAATGCTTATGACTTTGTTTCTTGGTAAAAGAAACATAGTACCATCGAATACACAAAACTTTATACTCTAACACACACATGTTGCAAAGTTGAATAAAGTACAAAGAAGAAAGGCTGAAAGCTACTTTCGAGTACATGAAAGAAGTGACAGAACCATTTCTAGCTCTACTGATAACCAACAGTGCTTTTCTGAAGATCACATATCAAGTTATCAGACTCAACGGATCCCAGCATTAAATGCTATGTCTAAACATGTATTTTAAAGATCGTTGAAGAAGAAGAAAGCTTAAGCTGAAGACCTTCTATAAATACTGGACGACCCCAGTAAAGAGTGTGACAGAAACTGAACAAGCTCAAACTATTGAAAGAACAAAAGCTCTGTCAAATCTTTTCCAGATTACTTTGTAACCTTGATCTTAAACTTTCATACCCTCACACATAGTGAGTTTCTTAGATCAAAGTTTTAAATCTCTAAGTTAGAGTGAGCTTGAAGAGGATTTGTTGGAAAGAATAAGCCTGAAGAGGTGTTAAATATTTGTAAGCTATTGGATTATAGTGGGAAAAACTTTCAAGTAGAAGGGACTGGACGCAGCTCTTGGTTGGAAAAGAGTGAACCAGGATAAAATATCTTGTGAATCTTCTATCCATCTCTCTTTACAGTTTTCGTTTATACTAACTGTGGGGAATTAATTCTGAGTTTCTTGAGTCTTTAAAAAGGGATTTTGTTTTGTGTTTGATTTATTTCTTGCTTGCTAAAAGGTTTTCAAAAGGATTTTGAAAATCTATTAAGAAACACAATTCAACCCCCTTCATGTGTTTCCTTGTGTCAACTTCAAAATTATCCAATACAATCGAAACCGTATTTGATTGGATTGGATCGGATCGAATTTTTTTAAGGAAGAAAATCGATCGAATCCAAATTGCACATTGTTTCCAACATTGGATCAGATGACTTTTTGGCTCAAAATCGATCCGATCCAATCTGCGAACACCCCCACAAATTACCATGTTGTTTAGATTTATTTTCTTCCTAAAGATATATATTTTTTTTTTCTTTTTTTTTGTCAGGATCGGCCGAACGTATTTTTAGGCCTAAAGTTAAATTTGAGATAAGGCCTTTTTAAAACAATAATAATATTTTATTAAAAATTTATATCTTTATTATAAATTTCTATATTTTTAAAGTGTAACCATTATGGTTGGTATAAATCTACAAAAAAAAAAAAATTTAAATGGTTGGAATAAATTTTTATTGTGTGTACATACAATTACATTTATGATTTCCTATGATTTATGATTTAATGATTTTAATTTAATTTTCTTGTTAAGTTTAAATAACCAAATTTTTTTTTTTTAAAGTCTTAATAACTAAAAAAATTTGGAGGCCTAAAAGCCCTAACGTTAGTGGCTTTAGGCTAGGGCCGACCCAATCTTTTGTTAATTCTTGTTTCCATCTTCTTAACAATTAACAAGTTGTTTTGGATCGACCATGGAGGGTGAAGTAAGCTTTAAATTACTTACTAAAGTACTTAATTAATGTCTTATGTTGGTGGGAATGAAAAATCTCTAAGATTAGGCCCCTCGAAAATGAACAAGAGTGTAAAATAAAAAAAGTAAAAATATCTTTGATTAATTAAGGTTAATTGATATCTCACTTTATATTTTTCTCATTTTAGATGAGCTTTATCCAAATCTCAAAGTTTTATTTCGACAAATGATTAGATATATGTATATGATAACTGATTGTATGAAACTTTTCTCCTTCTATTTCTTCTAGATTTGTTGTTGCTTTACCGTTATAAATTGCATTTATTTAAGTGTGCGTTTGGAGGGAGTATTTTAAAATTCCAAGAAATTTCAAATACATGGTAATTGAATTACATCAATTGAAATTTTTTTATTTTCAAAATACCTTGTTTGGTTAAAGCAATTCAGATTTCCTTGAATTTCAAATTCTTTGTTTGGATAAAGTAATTTAATTTCCTTCAATTATAAAATTCCATTTTTGAATATTTGTTAAAAAAAGTGGGTTTTCAAAATAAAATTTGACAAATTAATAAACATTAACCAATTTTTAAATTATAAAATTTAAATAATCTAAAAATTAGACAATTTGCTAAACAATTAAATGATTAATTATATGATTTTCACAAACTTCTTTATGTAGACCATAATTTGAGAGAAAGAATTGATATGAAAAATGGTAGAAGATATATAAAGAATATGACTGCCTATTCAAGTCTGGAAGCTACAAATACTCAAAAGCAAACATTTTATGTTGTTAACTTTTTTGCCCTAGAGCAACATTCCTAGTTCTTTTTTTTATAAACAATTTTATTGATATGAGTACAAGAGGTACTCAACCCAATACATAGTAATATTTACACTGCCACCAATATATAACCAACAATAACACCACTAAAGAAAACACTAGTAGGAGAATACAACCCTAAGTAAACCAATTGGACCCACTTTAGAAACCCAAGTTTGTATCAGCAGAGTAGTGTTACTGTTTATATCCATCAGTAGTTAGACCAGCAACCTGCCATAAAGAAACAAATTATGAGTGTAAAACATTAACCTGTTTTGACCCAAAAAACAAACCAACCCCTAACTATTATTTCCCATTCCAATACCTTATCAAGCCCTGAATGAAGAAACATCAGAAAATAAGTGTCCACCTCAGAGTATCAAAGCAGGGCCCCATAAAAACATGCAAGCATTATATCAGCATCAAAGACCACACTACCATGTAATTCTTATACTCTTTCATTTTATTAGCATCAAAGAAGGGCTCTATATTAATAGTAACTTAGTGTAAAACCAGATACAATATGCAAATAAATCAACATGCTGGCATTATAAACACAAGCAGTGCCTCTCCTTATAGTACCTTAGATGCTGCAAACAAGTAGACAAAGGTTAAACTAGACTTGATTATAAAGAAATGATTTAATAATTTCTACTGACACAAGATATACAACAGTGTAGAAAAATAATGTCCAAGGAACCAAAAGAAAACTTCAGGAATATGAAGCATGCTTCTTGAGCATATTCCAAAGCTACAATTATAGATTAATTACATTTTTAATTATTTTTTTTTTTGTATTTTCTTTTTGAAATGTACAACTAAAGAAACTTCCATTTTCTACCCAAATATAGCCTTATATCACTCAGTCTACAGATCACAAAGAGAACTAAAAGATGTCTAATGTCTACGCTCTTCAAGTGTTTTAACAGTAGAATGACATGCCACTGAAAGAACAATTGGAGAGGAAGGCTTGTTATTAGTTATTTCATCACTATCGAGTATAGATTAATTATATATAGATAATGGTACAAGTCAATGTATATGTAGGTGATGATTGGTAAAGCTTTGAGAACACAAGCAAAAGCTAGTAAGTTTCATATAAATTTTGAATTAATGTTGCATTGATTTAAAGCAAAACCAACTAGAAAATGTTCTAGGAACTATAACGTAAATATGCTTTGGCATGGAAGTTTGCAACGCTATGATGCTATATGGGTTATAGTTGATCGACTAACTAAGTCGGCTCACTTCTTGCCCATCAACATCAAGTACTCAATGGAGAGATTGACTCGATTATACTTGGGGAGATTGTTAGACTACATGGTGTACCTTCAAGTATTATTTCAGATCAAGATCCGAGATTTACATCAAAGTTCTAGCAAAGTCTGTAAGAGTCATTAGGGACTAAGCTCAAGTTGAGTTCGGCTTATCATCCACAAACAGATGGACAGTCTAAGAGCACGATTCTGTCGCTTGAGGATTTGCTATGAGCTTGTGTGTTGGAGCAGATAGGAAGTTGGGATGACTTTCTACCGTTGATAGAGTTCGCCTACAACAACAGTTTCCACTCAAGCATAGGGATGGCAGCCTATGAGGTTTTCTAAGGTCGACGGTGTAGGACACCTCTGTGTTGGTACCAGGATGGTGAAAGTCTAGTGTTGGGACTGGACATCATGCAACAAACTACAGAAAAGGTAAATATGATTCAAGAGAAAATGCGGACAAATCAGAGTCGACAGAAGAGTTATGTAGACAAGAGACATAGACCTCTTGAGTTCGAGGAAGGCGATCATGTGTTTTTTGAGAGTCACGCCTATGCCAGGGGTTGGGAGGATGATAAAATCAAGGAAACTCACTCCTAGATTCATTGGACTTTACCAAATTCTTCGTCTAGTAGGTCCTGTAGCTTACCAAATAGCCTTACCACCTTTTCTTTCGAACCTTCATAATGTCTTTCATGTCGCAATTGTGAAAGTATATTCCTGATCCTAAGTCATGTCATAGCACCTGATATAGTACAATTAAAAGATAACTTAACCTATGAGACACTACCTGTGAAGATCGAGGACAGGAGGGTGAAACAGTTAAGAGGAAAAAGGATCTCGTTGGTTAAAGTGATCTCGAGTGCAACATCTGGAGATGCTACATGGGAGTTGGAGGAAAAGATGAAGGAGCAATATCCGCATCTATTCTAAGGTAATTTAATTTAGTGGACGAAATTCTTTTTAGAGGGGTAGTGTTGTAGCACCCCAATTCCTTTTTACAAGTTTAACTGTTACATGGTTTATGTTAGAGCAGAAATGGGTAAAAAACATGACGTATAAATGTTTAGTAACCCTCTTGGTCCTTTGTATCCCTTTAAACAATCAATTTTAAGGTTTCTTCATTGTTTCAGGCCCAATAATCGATTATTTCGACCACCCTAATCGATTAAAATATGTCTGGAACTGAAAAACTTGAAACAAAACATGAATAATTGATTATAATTTGTGTCATAATCGATTATATTATGATATAATCGATTATAAATTATTCCATAATCGATTAAAACCTGAAAATCTATATAAAGCCCCTCTTGATCGACCCAGGCGTGGAAAATTTGAGTTCTAGGGCAAAAACTTCATATTTTTTTAGAGAAAAGGCCATGGGTAATCACTCTAAATCTCACTACCACTAAGGTTTGGCCACCTACATCACACATTCACTTTCAATTTGTTCCTACAATTTCATCTTCTCCAAAAACATAAATCCTTTCCTTCTAGGAGAAGTTTCGGCCATCACCATGTCTTTTAAGAGCATATTCACACTTGTAACACCCGGGGCTGACGAGGGCGGGGAGTCGTCGCCGGTGCAAGAAGGCACGAACAAGGAGTGGCTCTAGGCAAGCTTCTAGGCGGAGGGATACATAAATGAACCGATTACACACCCGAATGAGAAGGATCCTGAGACTGTGTAGGTGTGGGACTATACAGTTGATGATGACTTATATGAATTGATTGGTACTACCTATACAAACAAGATGCATCTTCTTTTCGGGAGCCCATCACTTAAGAACTCCACAGTAAAGCGTGCTTGACTTGGAGCAATTCTGAGATGGGAGACCTCCTAGGAAGTTTTCCCTGGAAGTGTGTGAGTAAGGACAAAGCACACTGAAAAAACTCATGTTGGTTTGTGGGGACAGTCGTCAATCCATAGAGCAGTCAAGGATGTTACAAATGGTATCAGAGCGGCACCTCTCCTAGGACGGTGTGGTTCAAGGATGAATCAAGCGGAAGCTGGTGGACATGTAACACCCGGGGCTGACGAGGCCAGGAAGTGGTTGCCGGTGCAAGAAGGCACGGACAAGGAGCGGCTCCAGGCAAGCTTCTAGGCGGAGGGACACATGAATTAACCGATTACACACCCGAATGAGAGGAATCCTGAGTCTGTGTAGGTATGAGACTATACATTTGAGGATGACTTATATGAATTGATTGATACTACCCATACAAGCAAGATGCATCTTCTTTTTCGAAAGCCCATCACTTAAGAACTCCACAGTTAAGCGTGCTTGATTTGGAGCAATTCTTGGATGGGTGACCTCTTGGGAAGTTTTCCGAGGAAGTGTGTGAGTGATGACAAAGCACGCTGAAAAGACCCGTGTTAGTTTGTGGGGACAGTCGTCAATCCGTAGAGCAGCCAGGGATGTTACAACACACCCCTCAACCATTTGAGCACAAGTTATTTCACACCATTTTTCATTTGGAGCATGATTTGAGAAATGGGTATTTCTCTAGCATAGAGCATCAACCTTTGTTCATCATTTTCTTCCCTTCAAGTAAGGATCACTTTGCATTTTCTTCTTCATTTCCTTGTTAAACATGTACATCACACTTTGTTGAATGATCTTGTCATGCTAGGTTCTTCCCTCTCCAAAACCGTGACCTTCCTAGTGAGAAACCAACATCAAATTGCTTGATTCTTAGTGAGCTACAAGATGTGTGGGGGAGACTAACCACCATCATATCTAGAGTGGATGTGTTTGTGATTTATTTGATTTATGCTTGTCTTGAAAACCCTAGAGTAAAAGGGTCTCTTGATAATGGTTGATTGTATGGTTGAGCTTGATGATTGAATGTGATCATTGATGTATTTGATTACTTGAATATATGTTTGGTTGAGGAAAATATTATGTTGATTCCCTTGATTGTTGATAATAAGTTTTATGTTCTAACTTGTGGAATCATATGCCTATATGTTGATTGTTGATATGTTGGAGTATGTGTGTGGATGTTAGTTTGATTGGTGAAGTGAAAACCTTCACTTTATGCTTGCTAAGTTTCGGCCAAGCCTAGAAGAGAAGATAAGGATCAATTAATGTTAACAACACATGAATTCTATGCATTATTAAGTGTTTTAAAGAGTAACAAAACCAAGAAGGAAATGAGTTCTTTCAAAATTGTTTTGAAGGTATTAGGGGCTGCCTTGTATTGTTTTAATGGTTCTAAAATAGGCTTAATCCGAGTTTAGGACCTAAGAGAAAAAAAATCAAGTTTTACGGGGCATAAAAATGAAATCATTTATAGTTGGTATGCTTTAAAGTGGGTATTGTGACACCCAGGGTTGACGAGGGTAGGGAGTGGTCGCCGGTGCAAGAAGGCACGAACAAGGAGCGGCTCCCGGCAGGCTTCTAGGCGGAGGGACACATGAATGAACCGATTACACACCGGAATGAGAGGGATCCTGAGACTGTGTAGGTATGGGACTATACAGTTGAGGATGACTTATATGAATTGATTGATACTACCTATACAAACAAGGTACATCTTCTTTTCGGAAGCCCATCACTTAAGTACTCCACAGTTAAGTGTGCTTGATTTGGAGCAATTTTGGGACGAGTGACCTCCTGGGAAGTTTTCCTAGGAAGCGTGTGAGTGAGGACAAAGCACGTTGAAAAAAACCCATGTTGGTTTGTGGGGACAGTCGTCAATCCATAAAGCAGCCAGGGATGTTACAGGTATATGGGTGATTTCGGCCAACCCTATTTTTGGGGGTTAGAAAAATGTTTTTGATGTCAAACTAAGTGTCCTAAGACTCCAAAATGGGTTATAGGCCTTAGGGTTAAAGAATCATTGAAAAAGGAATTACCTGATTTTCGAACTTAGGGACTTTCGGTCAAGTTTTTGGAATTTTATTCAAATGTAATGGGAAGTTTGATTTATGTGTTTTAATACCTTATAATGAGTGTTAGAATGTGGGAAAGTGGTATATTTGATGACAAGAATCACGTCTTTGAAAATGTTGGGCTTTAGAACAAAAATGGGAAAAATCGTTTTTGTAAGCTTTGAAGTATTTCTCTAAGGATTATTTTCGAACGATTTGGTACCAATGTACTACTTTAAAACCTATAGTAAACTGTATTAGTTTTGGCAAAAAGGTTTTGACTTTGACAAAAAGGAATTAGTCTCCGAGGCTTATGTTTCAAAACAAAACGGTAAAACCTAAGTTAAAGTGACTTCGAGAAAAGACAGGGACTTAATTAATTATGACTCATGGTAAAAAATTAAGACCATACGTCATAAAGTATGGATGATTTAATCATTCGTACCTCCATAAGACTTAATGGAATAAAGATTGTCTGACCTCCACAATGTAGAAAAGTGCAAAGAGAATGATCATTGGACTTTTGGTATGACCTCCATAATATGTTTAGGTTTGGAAATGAAAACCTTAATACACTTGTACACAAAGATGAAACAACTGTGTGAAAACTTTAGCTCGGTGAAAAGGGAGCCAGTGATTCGAACCCGAGGACATCAAGCATCTGAAAAGCACATAGAATGGATTCATGCGAAATCACGAGATTTATTTGGTGGATAGACAAAGTTAAACGCATCGGCATTATATCCTAAACACATAGTTGATACTATATTCCGTAAGGCCTTTGTGCCTAGGAAGTTGAGCCTACATGCATGTGCGCATGAGGACGTGCTAGTGACGATCATAAATGGTCTTGGCGATGGTCAGGGTAGGAGGGTCACAAATGGACAATTGGTGATTCTTCTTGGTCGTGGTGTGCCATGCAATACACTGACATCTACGACTAGATGCTAGCCGGTCCAGGTTTTCGAGTGTTTCAGAATCAGTTGTAGTACCACAATGTGGCTATTACTATTGAATGCACAAGATGTCTACTATCGGCAGTTGTGAAACATGTGCTCTAATCACTCCTTCCAAATGTTCTTAATCACCATGGTGTAAGGGTCAGAGTCTTTCCTCGAGTCTTAGATGTCTCCTGTCTAGGTGAATCTTTGCTCTGTGCTTGTGTTTATGAATTATTATTGTTATACTGACCTATTTAATGATACAATTGCATGCCGATGCCGATGCCGATGTCTATTTATATGATTATGAGTCGTATCACTGCATATCTGGTTTATGTTATATGATGAATGGGGATCTCACCTCATTTTCTGTGTTGTCTGGATTTTGTGTTACCTTTATGATCGGTGAAGACGATGGTAGCACTCTCCCACCATCACATCCAACCTGAGATGGAGATAGCCCAGTTACTTAGACGCATCTACAGTGACCAATATATGTAGAAGACGTGAGGAGTACCCACGGTGTGACGATGTGTCTTCCTTAGTTGTTTCTCTTGTACGAGGACGACACCTCATCATAGTTTTAAGTAGGCCAGCATGATGAGTCCTTATGTTTATAGCTAAGATTTGTGGAGTTGTGTCTCTAATATTATAATGTGTATTTCTTTCAGTTATGTTATGTTATTGGCGTTGGTATTTCCGACATTTTCTGTTATGACTATGTTTATGACTTTTAACTTTTGAGAAAACCTGGACTGTATTATGTATATATTTGATGACGCTTAAATCTTTTACTTGCTTACTTTTCTTCTTGAGAAGAAAAAAAAAGTAAACCCATATTTTTAGATAATATTTATTTTCCGCTTTACTCGATCTTATAGAATGTCACAGATAATATAGCACCCGAGAATGGTGTTACATCGGTAACACTAATGCATAGCCAAAACGATAACTGAATCGAGAAACTAATGAAGAACATTCAAAGAACATCGATGTTGACATTGCCAACATGCAGCGAACTTAGGTTTACCTTAGCCGAATCGCAAGAACGAATATGCAGATTCGAAGAAGACGAAGCTACGATCACAATGACACGTCCGTCTTTGCTTTTAGATAGCTTAAACTCCACTAACACAAGCTCAAACCTCCCTTCTATGGCTATCTCGCCCTTTCTTTTTCTCTGGTTTGCGTTTTTGAGGAAGATTGAATTGAAACTTAAAACTTCCGAACCTTTTTTTTTTTTTTTAGCTATCTGGCTGCGCAAGTTTTAGCGTGGGAAACCTCCACGCTTTAGCATGCCCATACGCCAGCGTGGGGCTCTTCCACACTTGAGCATGGAACCTGGTCAAAAACTTTATCGCGAAGACTTCTTGCCATGCGTCATGTACCACGTATCCCTACTTGAAACTTGGCTGAATCCTCTACACGCTCAAAAGTTCTCCACCTCCACGCTAGAGCGTTCCCACGCTCAAACATGGAGTGTCTGCACATTCAAACGTTCTCTGCTATCACAGCTTCCACTTCTCGTGCACTCTTCCGATCCAAGCCTAACTAAAAGCATATCTTCTAAGCATATGTCCAAACATGAAATCACACATAATTCACATGCAAACTAAGGTTTCCAAATTGAGGATTTCACACTTGCCGCCTAGTTCTTGACTACTACTAGACGTCCACTATGAAGTTGTCCTTTGTAAACGAGCCATACCCTCTCTCACCAAGTTTATCCTTGAATCCTTTAGTAATTTTTTTAATGTCTGAGTGTGAGTATCTTATTGGCATGAAATTGCTGTGGTTTTTAAGGAACTCTTCAAAGGAATCATATGCAGATAAATGCCTCCTTCTCTATTTATAATTTTAGATATATATAGGGTTCTTGCTAGAAGAATTACTCCTGCTTTGAAAAATCAAAAATAGATGTTGAGAACATCTCTTAGAAGAGTTCTTGCTCTTTTATTTTTTATATAATTGTTGCTAACCTCGAATTTGGGCTGCATAATTTAGCTATAATTTTGATCATATAATCATAAAGCTCCATGACCAAATATATAATAGTTAACTTAATTGTGCAACATACCAATTAAGATGATAATGTCAGATTTGCGAGGGCCTGTAAAACCAACATACGTAAGTAGACAAAAGAATAAACATATTGAGGAAAAAAAAAAACACATATACAAACATGAATCGAGCATAAATGAGATACCATGTTTTTCCGTTTACAAGTAGGAAGGGCTCTCAGAAAAATAGGGACATTCCTCAGTGTTCACCTCTTTTATCTTCTTCAGATGATTCATCAATAAATCATTTGATGCAAGAACTCTCTTTTAAAAATAGATTTACACATTAAACGAAAAAAAGTAGTGATTTACCCGGTATTCTCATCTTTTTTTTGCTATGATCATTTGTACATTAATCTCTTAGTAAAAACAACTAAAAGAGAAATATCACCCTCAGCCAAGACTTTGAATGCATAGATAAGATCTTTCAAAGCACCTGCATTGGGTCCAGAGGACTAAAATGTTTCATCATAGTGATCATACTGTTAAAGAAAAAATGAAAATTTCTTCATACAAATCTAAAAGTCCTCTGTTACTTTATGATATAATTTTACAAAGCCAATCAGAAAGCTTTTGCTTGACACTTTTTTTGTTTCTTATTTCTATACATGCTTTTACTTGATACTTTATCTTTATTAGATCGAACAAAAGAAAGAGAAAGTTTTAAACGTTGCTAATTGAGCGATTTTATACATTGAATACTTATAAAGTTCATTTACTAAACTAGATTAAATCATGATACAAATTTTTACATAACCGATCTCACCATATGTCAACGACAAAGTGTATAGGATGCTAGTTTAAGTGTTTACCTAATCATTAATTAGGCCTGGGAAGAAGGGTCAAACTAACGGACTTGAATTTTCTGCAATCACTTATACTATGATTTAAAGAGAAATCGTGCACAGTTTCCAATAATACTGTAGTGGCTATAGGATAAAATAACTGTAAGGAATCTAGGTTTCAAACTATACATGATTTTCAAATTTTAATTTTAACTTGAGGACACCCCAAAAATAAAGAGATAATAAAGTGAATGGAAAAGACATTGATATTTGAAAGAGGATATGTGCTTATCACTACATGTTCTAGCACAGCTAATGACCTCATTGTTGTTGTTAATTGTTAAACTTACAGTAGTCCTGGCCTTCGCATTCTCGGCAGAATATATCATGCCAAGAAAGCTCCAAACCATAAACCAGTTGCTGATGGATATGCTCATATGAAAGGTTCAGGTCACCTCTGTTGAAAGTTGAAGTCATAACCATGACATTTTTGCTACACGAGTCCTCCAACTCTGATATCTTCAGGTCACCAAGTACAGCATAATTGTACTTCTGTGTAGAAAAGAAAGAAGAATTGGAAGAGTCGAACCATTTGATACAATGTTTACAGAATCACAAATAACAGAATTAAATACAACTTCAGGTAGCCCCACCTATTGGAACTTGTGTTTTATAACATGTTAACCATAAGATGAATCTGAAATTGATCTAATTACTAACTCCATGAATGTCTTGTGTTTTATGACATGTTAACCATAAGCCGAATCTGAAATTGATCTTTGCATCAAATTCTAAAGTCTGTAGTATGTGAAAAAATTAGATTAATTCAGTTAACGGTTATCTTAAGTGACAAGATTATCCAGATATGACATCTTTGAAGTATTATTAACAAATGGCCCAGAAAAATCCCAAAAGTGAAGAGTCTCATCTCCCCCATCTGACGCTACAGTTTACCCATTTGTGCTCTTGCATGACATATGAGAAGCTAGTTTAATTTAAAAGAAATAATTATGTGGCTGAAGTTTAAATGATTTGATTATGTTTTACTGACCAAACTTGGAGTCATCAACATAATATGTCACTTGTGTAAAAACTAATTCAAGAACTATATATCAGATGCTCAATTGCCAATTGCATTCCTTGGGTTACATGCCGTAAAAATTCCTGTAAAAACCATTGTTCTAGAGTTTAAATTATGACTTGCAGCATACCTGAGGCTGAGATAGATGCAGGACTCTGGAAGCATGATTGTCCAAGCCTCCCACTTTAGTCATGTATGGATACCTCCACAAACAAAGTTGGATGTGATGTGTACTTGTACTAAAGCCATGACTGCTTAATATCTTCTTGTGATTTCTATTCCATTCTAATCCACAAACCTGCATAGAATACCAGATTACTGCATATAATTGGGTGCATATATCTATCAATCAGCAAGATAATGTATATATCTTGCCCGAGCTTTGGTATCTATGCTACAAATGCAGGTTCCCTAGTGCACATTCCATATCTTAATACATTCTATTTTCTGTGCCACCTCCAGATTTGGCTGTACATTCTTCTTCCTTCTCCCTCCCCCTATTTTTCTTTTGACCTTTCCTTTTACCCCCATCTAACTGCAAGTGTCTGGCTTATCGCTAGGATTTAACTTCAAGAATGAACTTTTAAAATACAAAAGTTTTGACAAAAATTATTAATCAAACTTGCAGCAGACAAAGTTTAAACATGAGCAACCCATTCAAGACATGGAAAGGGACTTGCAATGACAAATCTATATACGCAGCTGATTTATTAGATAGCCCAAAAACTGGGATGCCTTCTGATGCTAAAGTATGAAATTTCTCTGTAAAATAAATAAAATGAAAGCCATTATGTGTAATATTGATTAACGGATCTATTATATTTTGTAGATTTGGAAAATTATAAAAGATAACACATATTCAAAGGGAAACAAAACCTAACACAATGAAACTTTTCCTAAGATCAGCTTACAATATTTATCTGTATACTTTAAGAGTGCATGGTGAGCAGCATCTGTCCCAGTCACCAGTTCTTTCTTATTCTGTGCCAAAAAATTGTTAAATCATTATATACCAAGGTCAAGCTACTTGAATACCATAAACATAATTCATGATTGGTAATTTATCACAAATGTAAAGAACTAAAAGTATATCATATTAACAGATGAATGAGAAACTACCTATTGCCTAAAACTATTTGGGGTCTCCCTCAGTGGCTCATAAGGAGACAATTTTGTTGATTGTTTCTTTAGAACTAAAATCTAAAATGCTTGGTTCAATTTTTTTTCAAGATCCTAGGTGCTACTGCCGCATCTCCCATTTTTTCCAAGACTAATAATGTTTTTTTTTTTTTTGGATAAACTTCATTGTATTAAAAAGAGCACATTAGTTGCTCAACCCAAATACAAAGTGATATCCATTATACAAGAAGACCAAGATAAAACCTCAACCCAGAGTAATCTAAAAACATTTTAACCAGCCATTTCCAACTTATAAGAACCAAATTACTTAGACATAAATTACTTGGGCATTTCCAACATTTGATGTCTTTTATCATCACCCCGAATATTCCAAGAGCTGCCCCAAGAGAGAACCTTGTATATTGACCAATCTTGTCGGACCACCTTCCAAATAAAATCCTGCTAGCATGACAAAAACAAAATTCACTGTAAGTGACAACCCCCAACCTGCTAAAACTTGTCTTCTCCCAAGCCAAGATACAGGAACCTAATTGTGGATACCCACAACCACACCACCCAGTATGCACACCCTTCACAGTCGCCCACTTTTCACTTCAAATTCTACCATACAATTTCCAGATTACCTCCCTGTGTGACCACTCCTAAAGCCACCATGCTGTTATGCCACTTATAGAACATCAACCAAGGATAAACCTAAGCTGATTAATATAAAAACTTCACACCAGAGAACGCTTACAATGATCTAGACCCTACTTTACCAAAATATAATGTGGTAAACAAACCAGAAACCCACCTGCTGTTTCAACCCAAGCACACTAGGTAGAATTAGAACCAAAATCCCATAATATATTCTATAACACAATTCCAGCCATGAACTTAATAGAGTTTTAAACCAAAAATCAAAATTTTCAACACAAACCAATGATGGATACAACAGATACAACAAGAACCCAGCTATACATATTCCACATTAGTCACAAAAATCTTTCTTTTTTCTTTTTATTTCTTCATTTCTTTCCTTCTTTTTTTTTTTTTTTTCTTCTTTCCTTTTTTTTTTCTCCTTTTTTTCTTTTTCTGTTTTACTTACCTGAATTTCAAAATAAAAAATTCAAATCGTAACCTCTATACCACTACATACAACCAAAGAACAAAGTCACTTATAATCCACAATAATCCATTTCCCCTCTTAACACCCCATTCCCCCATTACCTATAGTCCAAGTCACATTTACTAATCATTTCCAACACTACTCCCAGTTTCCACTCTTCTCCAATCACCCTCAAGTAAAAAAATGATATTGCCTCCTTCACCTTTGTAACCCCATCTTCATTCTCCCTATTTACCAATCTCATTAATTTCCACTAGAACACCACACAGAAACATGTATCTCCCACTCTCCAACACATCAAAGTGTGCTAAGCTCTAATATTAAAGCTACCATTACAACTTTCACTAAAGCTACCATATCCCTTTACCATATTCTATGATCCCCCCAAACCTCCCTGAAGCTCCACCCATTATAGTATAAATAACATACTTTCTCATTAACTATTCACCCAATAAAATTGTTACCATCTTCATTCCTCCAATACGCCCTCTCCTTTTTATCCCACCAAAAAGCCTACCATTGCATCATTTTCCACCATATATCCTCCATTATTCTTCACCTTATTTCATCTTTTTCCTTTTTTTCATGTTACAAATTCTTCTTTTTCTTTTTTTTTTCTTTTTTTTTTTTTTCCTTTTATTTGTGTCTCTCCTTTTTCCTCTCCTTCTTTTTCCTATTTTTTCTGCCTCTTTTTCTCTTTCTCTTTTTCTTCCTATTCTTTTCCTTTTTTCCTCTCTTTTTTTCTCCTTTTCCCTTTACTTTTTTCTTTTCCTTTCTTTTTTTTTTTCTCTTTATCTCTTGTATCCTGTCATTCAATCCGAAAATGTATTTCTGTAAAAAAAAAAAAAAAAAAAAACGAAAGCCACTCTGTGTAAGATTGATTAACGGACCTATTATATTTTGTAGATTTGGAAAATTATAAAAGATAACACATATTCAAAGGGAAACAAAAGCTAACACAATGAAACTCCTCCTAAGATCAGCTTACAATATTTATCTGCATACTTGAAGAGTGCATGGTGAGCAGCATCTGTCCCAGTAGCCAATTCTTTCTTATTTTGTGCCAAAAAATTGTTAAATCATTATATACCAAGGTCAAGCTACTTGAATACCATAAACAGAATTCATGATTGGTAATTTATCCCAGATGCAAAGAACTAAAAGTATATCATATTAACAGATGAATGAGAAACTACCTATTGCCTAAAACTCTTTGGGGTCTCCCTAAGTGGCTCATAAGGAGACAATTTTGTTGATTGTTTCTCTAGAACTAAAATCTAAAATGCTTGGTTCAATTTTTTTTTTCAAGATCTTAATAATGTAATTTACTTATCAAGAGAATAACCCAAAATCAAAAAAAAAAAAAAAAAACTTTTTAAAACCAAATAACCTATTACACATACCAATATATTACCGAATTACTAGTGCTAAGGTAGCAAGTAAAATAAAGTACATAGAATCTGCCTACAAGAGAAAAGAAACATGCAAAATATTATAGAATTGGAAAACTTTGAAGGATTACCAAAGAATACAGATTTAGAAAATGAAAATGAGAACTTAAAGCACATAGGTGTCATGAGTTTCATGCAGGAAACCATAATGAAGATGAGCAAATAAATTCATAGTTAGTAAATTCAAAGTCCAAATATATAATGCATTGATATAATTCCCACAGCTCTACAAATAGTTTCATCTTTGGTTGTTTGTGCCTTTTTATTTGGTATTAAAAGAAAACAAACAAGAGGCTAGCCTATATGAAAAAAAAAAAAAGTAGAAGACCTTTTAATTAGCAGTTAATCCAAACGATTAGTTGAACCCAAGAAAACATGGATATAGCCAAAAACTCAATCACTTTGAAAGGAATGGAGAATGGCACTTTTATATGATATGATCTCATTGATATTAACATTCCTTCTTTTCTTTTGTTTTTTGTTTTTTGTTTTTTGTTTTTTGTATGATTTTCTTTTCTTTTTTTTTCTTCCAATGAAGTTGATATTAGCATCCTTAGAAGGTAAGAATAACACTTTTCTGAGAGGCATACATATTCAAAATAATTTTGTAACAAAAATTCAAGAAAAGTCATGCATACTGAAAGTTAGAACTTTCAATCAAAAGCTGGTTTCGACATTCAGGACATTAATGAGTCAAAATAAAATGACAGATGCCATATAATGAGTATTAACCATATTATATTAGTAACTTTCATTTTTAAAGTACAATGAATCACATATCTGAAAATCAACATCATAAGACTTTTATCAATATATGAGATTTACAGATTTAGCATCTTCAATGCTCTCCAATTATGTCGATATAATTCAATCGGACAAAATAGGCAGATTTGTCACGAAATTTTGCTCACCGGTACGTATAGTATTCTAAAATATCTCCATTCCCTTCTCATTCTTGTCACCCTATTCCATCACCACCATGTGTATTGGATAATAAACAGAAATAATTGTATTAGTTATTTAGATTAACTAGTTGTTAAGTTAGTTATTTAGCTTTATCTTCATATCTCTCTACTTTCTGGTTTGTTAACTCTTCTATATAAAGAGGGGTCTTACCTGATGTAAACACAATTGATTGATTCAATATAATACAAAAACATATTATTCAGTTTTATGTTTCCTGAGTCATAATATGGTATCAGGTTTCCATTGAGTTTTAGCTTCCGCAAATCCTTTTCTTTCAATTTCTTTCTCATGGCTGATTCACCCACATCATCCAAGAAACCCAAATCCAGCACTGACGATGGTGTTCTCCAATCCACCAGTATCGATCCTTACCAAAACCCAAATAGCCCCTATTATCTTCATCGAGGAGAAAACCCTGGTGCTGTTCTTGTGTCACCCCCATTGAATGGTGACAACTACTACCATTGGAGCAAAGCGATGCAGAGGGCCCTTTCTTCCAAGAATAAATTGAAATTCATCAATGGAGGTATTGTTTCCCCTGCTTCTACTGATCCTTTATTCGATCTTTGGGAAAGATGCAACAATTTGGTTGTTTCTTGGATAACTCGCACCCTAGCACCAAACATTTCTCCCAGCACTATTTGTTTTGAAAATGCTCGGGTTCTTTGGTTAAATCTTCAAGAACGATTTTCCAAAGGCAACCATTTTCGAATGTCTGATGTTCTTCAAGAATTGCATTTGATGAAGCAAGGAGACCGATCTCTCACTAATTTCTTCACTGACATGAAGATTCTTTGGGATGAGTTAGATTCTTTGCGCCCTACACCTTCTTGCTCATGTGAAGTTGCTTGTACTTGCTCTCTTAGCAAGTTTGTTAATTCCTACAAAGAAAAGGAATATGTCATTTGCTTCCTCAAAGGACTCAATGAATCCTACAATGTTGTGCGCACTCAAATCTTATTAATGGATCCTCTGCCTTCCATTACAAAGGCTTTTTCTTTAGCCTCTCATCAAGAAAGACATCCATCTGTAGCTGCTCCTGATTCAACATCATTTCTTGCCAACTCTTCTTCTCAAGGAATAGGCATCACTCCACAGGGACGAGGCCGTGGCAGAACCAATGGTAATGGTAATAAACAAATGCAATGCACTTACTGCAACCGTAGCAATCATACAATTGAAAATTGCTACTTCAAGCATGGATTCCCCCTGGTTATAGAACCAGAAACCAAGGGAATAACCTGAAAGTAAATTCTGTCTCAGCTCAAGGCAGCAATAGCACAGCTCCACAAACTGCCAATGATCAAACTCTCTCCTTACGCAAAGATGACTACCAATACTTAGTCTCTCTTTTACATGCTTCTAAGAACAATAACAATGCTCCTTCTTCTGTGAGTTCAGTCAATAAACCATCCACTTCTAATTCCTATGACCATATTGTATCCAGTGTGACTAAACCAGGTAATTCTTGGACACCTTCTATTTCTTGGATACTAGATACAGGTGCATCCGATCATGTATGCCCCTACCTTCATTATTTTCATAACTATTCCAAGATTAATCCAATTTCAGTCAAGTTACCAAATGGTACCACTACTATTGCTTGTCATTCAGGAACAATACACATCTCTTCTCATTTTTCTTTGCATAATGTGCTACATATTCCTGACTTCCAATACAACTTAATATCTGTTAGCAGGTTGACTCAATCTCTTAACTGTAGACTCATTTTCTCACATACATTTTGTGATATACAGGAGCTGTGTACCCTGAAGACGATTGGGCGTGCTGAAGTCCATCACAATCTCTACCTTCTCCAACAGCCCTCATCCTTCATTTCCTGCAATAGCAATTTAGGAACACGTACTAATGACAATACTTTACATTCTGCAAATAACACTTCTCAGTCACATGATTCTTTTGACTTGTGGCATTATCGATTAGGACATCCTTCTAATGCTGTAATCAAACAATTATGTACTCTTTTTCCATATATTCATCTCAATAAAAATGTTATCTGTGACTGTTGTCATTTAGCTAAGCAATCTAAATTGCCATTTCCTGACAGTGATACTATATCTGCGAAACCCTTTGATCTCCTCCACATGGATATCTGGGGTCCTCTAAATGTATGTTCTATGCAAGGCCATTGCTATTTCTTGACCATTGTGGATGATTATAGCAGACACACTTGGATCTATTTGTTAAAATCTAAAGCAGATACTAGATCTTGTATTTCTACTTTTATTACTTTTGTAGATACTCAATTCTTTGCAAAAGTTAAGACCATCAGAACAGATAATGGGGCTGAATTCAATATGCCTTCCTTTTATTCTTCTTTAGGTATTCTTCATCAAACATCTTGTGTGGAGACTCCACAACAAAACTCTAAAGTAGAATGGAAACATAGGCATCTTTGAAATGTTACTAGATCTTTACTTTTTCAATCTAAACTCCCACAAATTTTTTGGTCTTATGCTTTATGTCATGCTGCCCATATAATTAACAGATTACCTACACCTGCTTTGCATCATAAATCCCCTTTTGAAATGCTTTATGATAAACCACCCACCTTTCTTGATTTCAAAGTATTTGGTTGTTTATCTTTTGCATCTACCTTAACTCACAATAGAAAGAAACTAGAACCAAGGGCAAGAAAATGCCTATTTCTTGGATACAAAACTGGTACAAAGGGCTACCTTCTATATGACCTTCATACAAGGGAAACTCTTGTATCTAGGAATGCCGTGTTTTATGAATCTGTTTTTCCTTACATGCCTAACACTACTATTGATTCTGTTCTTATTGTTGACTTACATAACAAGACTAACACTACATTTCTCTTTGATTTTTCTAAGCAACAAACTGCCAATACTAAAGTTCCTTCTGTCAGTATTGAAAGCCTTTGCTGCCAGTCCTCTTCCTTCTTCCACATTAGCACCTACTGCACCTCAACCAGAAGCTGCTGATAACCTTCGAAGATCAGAGAGAACAAGAAAGCCTCCATCATACCTACAAGACTTTAACTGTAACACTCTTTCTACCAATATTTCTTCCTCTACTAAAGCCTTATATCTAGGGATGCCAATGGGGCGGGGCGGGGACAGGGAGTACCCTCCCGCTCCCCGTCCCCGTCTCCTATTTCTCTCCCCATCCCCATCCTCGTTCCCCGTCTCGGGGAGTATTTCTTCCCCGTCCCCGTTCACCGCCTCCCCACGGATCCCCATGGGGACCTCGAAAGGGAAAACTAGTCCGGACTCAAACCATAAATTTCTTGTTGTCAATAGTTATCTTTCCTTAACTGGAATCCCCTTTTAGATTGCATTAGATTCACTCAAACCTACCTTATTATTGTCAGCATTATCGAAGACGCTTGATTCATTTTTCTACACCCACTTTTCAGATTCCAGAACATTCAACACGCTTTTGCTTTCAAGAATTTACAGAAAATCTGTAAAGGGATTTCCATTTAATAAAGTAACAGGTTTGGTCGTTGTGTTTGAGGCTGCAGCTTCTGATATTTAAATGAGATATACTTTAAGCTTCTTTTAGGAATTTAATAAAATTATATATATATAAAATATATATATATAATTACAAAAATAGGTTTATATGTGTGTGTGTGTGTGTGTGTGTATATATATATATCAAGGGTATTTTTGTAAGGTTCTAGGGGATAGGGTCCCCACGGGGCGGGGGTATGCTCGCCGTCCCCGTCACCATATTGCCTTCGGGGGGTATTCTCCCCCATCCCCGTCCCCACAGGGAGTAAATCCCCGCACACGGGGCCCCAAACAGGGCAGTCCCCGCTGGTATCCCCATTTACTGGGAAAAATTGCCACCCCTACTTATATCCTTTATCTTCTGTCCTGTCTTACAGTAGGTTATCCTCCTCTCATCACAAATTCATTTTTGCAATTTCCTCCAACATTGAACCTGCCACATATAAACAAGCCATTCAGAATTCGATATGGATTCAGGCTATGAACTCAGAAATTGAGGCCCTCAACCAAAATTCCACTTGGACCATTACTGATCTTCCCTATGGTTAGAAACCTATTGGTTGCAAATGGGTTTATAAGATTAAGTATAATGCTGATGGGAGTATAGAAAGGCGCAAGGCATGCCTTGTTGCCAAAGGATTTACACAAGTAGAAGGGTATTCTCCTGTTGCAAAACTAACTACTATTAGATTACTTCTTGCAATAGCTTCTTCACAGGGATGGCATCTTCATCAGCTTGATGTACATAATGCATTCTTGCATGGACACTTAGATGAGGATGTCTACATGGATCTCCCTCCTGGCATCATCTCCTCCCAACCAAATCAAGTCTGCAAACTCCACAAGTCTCTTTATGGATTAAAACAATCCAGTCGACAATGGTTTGCAAGACTCTCCACCTCTCTTATATCCCGCGGGTATCATCAATCTAATTATGATCATTCTCTCTTTATAAAGAGACATGGTAACTCTTTCACTACTTTACTTGTTTATGTTGATGATCTCATACTTGCTGGGAATGATTTGCATGAGATACAATCTATTAAAACTTTTCTTAACACTGAATTTAAAATCAAAGATTTGGGCTTCCTAAAATATTTTTTAGGACTCGAAATTTCTAGATCCAAAACAGGTATACATTTATCCCAAAGAAAATATGCTCTTGATATTTTATCTGACTGTGGATTGTTGGCTGCCAGGCCTGTCTCCACACCTATGCTCAAGGGTACAAAACTGCTTCAAAATGGAGGCCAACTACTTGACAATCCTGCTGCATACAGGAGACTAGTTGGTCGGCTTCTGTATCTAACAATAACAAGACCAGACATTAGCTATGTTGTTCAACAGTTAAGTCAATTTATGGCATCACCAACCACTCTTCATCATGAGGCAGCAATTCGTGTGTTTAGATATATCAAGAATTCTCCAGCTCAGGGCCTTTTATATCCGGCAAACTCAACTTTACAGCTAAAGGCCTTTAGTGACTCTGATTGGGCTAGTTGGCCTGATACACGAAAGTCTATCACTGGTTTCTGCATTTTTCTTGGAGATGCACTCATATCCTGGAAATCTAAAAAGCAGCCGACTGTTTCTAAGTCCTCCTCTGAAGCCGAATACAAGGCTTTGGCAACAACAGTGTGTGAAATTCAGTGGCTTCAGTTTCTACTGCAAGATCTTCAGCTTCCTTTTGTCTCCCCAACTCTTCTCTACTGTGATAGCCAGTCTGCACGTCATATTGCAGCAAACTCTTCCTTCCATGAGCGGACTAAACATATAGAGTTAGACTGCCACATTGTCAGACAGAAGCTTCAAGAAAAATTATTCCATTTGCTGCCCATCTCCGGCTCCAATCAATTGGCTGACTTGTTTACAAAACCTTTGGATAATACTCCCTTTAGTTCTTTTGTATCCAAGCTTGGAGTCATGAGCATATGTTCTCCAGCTTGTGGGGGGTATTGGATAATAAATAGAAATAACTATATTAGTTATTTAGATTAGCTAGTTGTTAAGTTAGTTATTTAGCTTTATCTTCATATCTCTCTACTTTCTGGTTTGTTAACTCTTCTATATAAAGAGGGGTCTTACCTGATGTAAACACAATTGATTGATTCAATATAATACAAAAACATATTATTCAGTTTTATGCTTCCTGAGTCATAATAGTATTTTCCCCACCTCAACCATCATTTACAAGTAAGCAAAGAACATTTGAAATCAACACTAACTTTCACCATGGACCAAAGCCATTGATAGATAATAATATAAGAATAATGTTAACAGAAAGTTCACAGAAAATAAACTGAGATTTAGACGAACACAATGTTCTTTCTACTGATCCCAATTGATTCATTGACAATAAATTACTAATCAGAAGAAAACCGCCACTAATGATTAAAATCCTACAATGGAAGTGCAAGTTACCATATCAACTCACAATCAAATTGGATAAATTATAATCAGATGATACTTTAGCATTTAACATTTCTTAAATCACAAATCTTTAAGAACACAGATAAACAATCATGATAACAATTAAACATTTTGACACTCACATCCAATTGAGCCGTAGTTACTTGGTTTTCAATCAAGATGTTGTCAACACTTGACACATAAGTTGCACGATTTTGTACAGGTTCATTGAATGTTAAATGTGAACAGATATCGCGAGAAAGGAATATATTATTGATTTTATTGAACGTTTTGGGGTGCGTATTATTTAATCTAAGCCATACAATATGTCTGGAATTCCATACCACGTTAGAAAGAATCTTAAATAGACAGATTCAACATATTCATTTTCGACAAATTAGAATACTCATTTTCTGTTTTCAAGATACCAAACTCTCATTTTGCAAAGTGTATTAATGATTATCTTAATTCTTGAATCACTTTCAACTCCAAAGGTCGACTGGCCAAACTGATTTCACTAGTACCAGTGGAAGTGGTTGAGCCAAATGGATTAGGGGGCACCTTTAATAGGTCTTCCTCTTTGGTTTCCATCATTTGTACGACAATTTTTATGGATGGACGGTTCATTGGCTGCCATTGAATGCACCAAAGTCCAACAATTGCAAGTTTTCTTACAATTTGATTATCACCTTCATCCTCAATATGGATTATGTATGTCTCCACCATGAAGCAAGTTATGGATCCATTCTGGGTATAGCACTTGGAATGTTTGCCCAGATTGTAACACCCTCCTTGGGCGCTACATCGTAAGTGACATTTTAAGGACGAAAATAGGTTAATTAAATTTGGCTATAAAAGAATGGGGTAATTTTTTTTCCTTTTCCGTAAGTCGTAAATATAACTACTTTGTTTTAAAGGAATGGACAATAAAATATTCCATTATCCAATTAGGGTTATGAGTTCGAAAATCATTTACATAATACCCAACCCGACTCATAAACAGAAATCATAGAATGTACAGACTCAACATAAAGATGTGGAGATGCAGCTCCTAAAATATAAGATACTTGGAGTCGCAGCTCCATAGATAGTTACATTAACTCCTAAACATACCCAGCTGGCCAATCTAAAATAGAAAAGACAGTCCTTTCTCGTACACCGTGAGAAGGACAACTCAACTGACGAGGTCTAGTGGAAACTCTATTTGAGTCCACTACCGACGTCGTCGAAAAAGATACTACTGGAGTCACTACAAAAGTAGCGCTCGAACTAAGCCCTTTTTTTTCTTTCCAAGAGGAAAACATAGTCTATGAACTGTCAACAGTCATGCCCATCTCAAGAAAACAAAAGTAAGGCATGACAGAAAACAAACGCTATCGTCTTGGACTATCTGAAAGCTGGAAGATGTCCTCTAGCAATTCCACCATAGCATCCGCAAGCTCGAACCTCAATATGTACGATGCGTCAGCCAAGCGACATCTTGACGTCTCAATCTTCTCAAAAGAATACAGAAGGCACATAGCCAGCCGACATAGGCAATATAAAAATAAGGAGGTGAGATTTCCATTTATCTTACACATAAGGCAGACATGTAGTGGTACGACTCTCAGGTACGTACAATTAACAATTATCAATCATATCTACACTCATAACAAAACAATAATGTTTCACAGAAACATGACCACAGCACAACGTTTTCCTAGATAGAAACATCTAAGACTCGAGGAATGACCTCTGAATTCCTATACCATGGTTTTACGAACAGTCGGAGAGAGTGGTTCGGAGAATTGTTCCGGAGTCTACTAGCCTTGGGTAATAAAAAATGCGTCAATAGAAGAGGGCGTGCATGTCATAGGCTTTTTCGGGAACATCCTACACTAGGAGAAAACAGGTAGTGTCTAGTCGAGTATGTCGGTGCATTGCAAGATCACCATGCCACAGAGGAGCTACCAACTGGGCCTATGTGAGTATTTCATACCCCGACACCCCCTATGAATAAGCAGGATTCGCCACTACGGAATTCGCTCCCGCATTAAAGTGTTAGCTCCATCTCCCAGGCACAACGGCCTTACAGAACATAGTTTCACTATATGTTTAGGCAAAATTGTAACACCCCCCCTTGGGCATTACCTTGTGAACACATGCGGAAATAAATTAAAAGGAATTTGCTGGTTGCTTTCGGAAATTGAATTATTTTGATGTTGGAAAATTTGGGTATAAAATTTTTTTCTTCTGAATACTACAAACATAACGTACACATCGCAATAGTAAAACCATATTACTCATACCAAAACGTTGAACCATATAAAGGTTTTCAAAACACCTACACAAACTTTCTCAAAACAAACTACTCAAAGAAAATCCTAAGCTGGTCACTCTACAAAACTCCAAAGGGAAGAACTCTTTAGTTCTTGCCACTATGACTGACCTCTTCAAGGATCAAGAGTAGTAGCCCCGATTGAAGTTAAAACTTCCTCCGCACCATCTACTGCCAGTACCAAGGTACAATGGCGAGAACGAATAAAACCTGATATGTTTGTAAGGGTGAGTTACCATATATGATTTTTTACAAAGACAACCCCATGCACGACACACAAAACACACATACCATATAATTACAATATACAGAATTATCTAAACAGTAGAATCATTCAAAGGATTTCATATCCGACAGTCATCGTCATTTTATAAAAATGCATGACACTTCAATATCTCGGCTCTATTTTGATACCTAATCTCATGAGATCCCACAACTTTCTGTTTCGTTTTGAGCAGATCAGCTCGCACATGGCACATTGTAAAAACGAAATAAACCAATGCCCAAGAAAAGAACACATAACACAATGGCAACTCTCCAACATACCACGTACCAAGGTTATTGTTCAAAAATGTAACTCATTGGCTCACACAGAATCCAATAGTCACTGCGAACAACCTATTGCATCACTCAGAACATCAATAGTTATCGCATAAAATTGGACACTCAGTCCAATAAAATACATTGGTTCACACAGAAACCCAATGTGTCATATAGAACCATAGTCCATACCAGATACATTGATCCACTCAGGACTCAATGATCACATCACATGGCACATCTGCCAAAATGCATGAAAAAACTTTTATTCTCGTTTCGTTTTCTTTGTCGTAATAATCTTTCCTTGTCGAAGCACAAAGCTAACGAACATGCTTAATTTCTTATTAAGACTTTTACTGCAAACAAACATAGGACACACAGTCCAAATGTTTTAAACTCAACACAGGACACACAGTCCGAGTGCTCAATCTCAAAAGCCTAAACTGATGCACCAGTCTTAGGCTCGCGGATATGGAACTCACATTTTCCACATCAAATTAGGATACACAGTCCACAAAAATCATTACAGGACCCCTCAGTCCAATGACACAGATCCCAGATCTACGTGTCCACAGAACACTAGAACCCCGACGTCTCGGTTTCCTAGGTTCGTTTATCCTTTATAAAATAGTTCGCTCAATGAAAAACAAATACAAAACCAAATCTCCGAAAACTTATCCAAGTTTAACGGAATTATTTTCACTGAATAAAACTCTTTACAGAAATTCTTTTCTGTTAAAAACGTTGATAAAACGTAAAAATCATTGATAAATACTTTTCTTTCCAATCACTTTATTTCTGAAAATGGTTCTCAATAAAAGTCAACTTTCAAAATGTCCTTACTAAATAAAATTTCATAATAACAAATAAAAATCTCTTTGTCAAATTCCTCATAAAAATCTTTTTATAACCTAAATAACTTTTCTGTCAGAAGTAATTGTTCTAACTGCTATATTACGTCATTTTTGGAACTTAATCACTTTAAATAATATTTTTATAATAAAATTTGAATTTATTTTAGAAAAACTAGAGCCTGTAAAATTTGCACAGTTTCGCCCTTACTGTCACTGGATTGACGTATTTTCCCCTAAAAATATTATTAAAATAATATTTTTCCACTTTTTCCTCAAAATTACACAAATTAATCACTCTGATTAATTATTCAAGCTTATTAGGCTTTTATCCTCAAAATTAATTGTACACTGACCAATGTCAGGTTTCACAGTCCAACAGTCAACAGCAAATAATTTTCATCACAGAACAGCATGACAGATATCAACTCATGACATGCACCACAATTATAATATCACAAGATAGTTATAATCAGATATATTCACATATCATATAGCTCATATAGCTCAATTACTCAAGTAAGCAGATAATCAGCAGACAATCAATTAAAACATTAACAGTAGATAATTTAAAACACAGTAAATTACTACGATCATACAGATGACTCTAACAAATAAGCATGTGGTTATCTTATACTCCTTAGGCCTTACCCCCCTTACCTCTTTAGGGAATCAAACTGACGTTTTCACGAAAACTCCTGATTCGATCCGGTTTTCTCCGTCGTCGTTAGTTTAACTCAATCCGATTGATTCCTTCAAACGAATTGCAACCAAAATAAATCAAAATCAAACCATCATCATACTCATTCATGAGGTCTAGGGTTCGGCCTCATCTAATGATCTAGGTTAGGAATCATTAAAATTTCTAACTAATGGATTTATGATCCTTAAGTAACTTAAACAAAATTAAGCACTTTAATTCATGATCATAGACTTAAGAACTTTGAATGAAACTCATCTAGTTTCAAGAACTAGATTTCGGCCTTAATACAAAAGGTGAGATTAAAATTTCACTTGATTTCCATCTCTTGGATTTTACACAAACATATGGTATATGATTAGATTCAAGTGTTACTTAACAACTTTGAATCAAAAATCTTCCCAAAAGTTCAAGCTAGGGTTTCGGTTTTCACAAGGATCAAAGGCTAAGATTTTGAAATTTTGCTCAACTCTTGGATTTAATCACATACAAAAACCTAGAGTTGGATTCAAGTGGTTTAAGACAACTTTGGAATCAAAATCCCTTCAACATCAAAACATAGGATTTTGGTCCTTTATGAAACAAATAGCCTGGAGTAGATTCTTGGTTTTCAAACCACTCACATACAAGAGCTATCAAGGTACTAAAAGATTAAATCATGATTCAAGACTTGAAATTGAAACAAAACCCATGAACTCCATATTTTCATGGATTCGGGCCAAGCTTAGAAGAATAGGAAGGAAATTTCTCATGATCATATGCTTTCTAGATGGTGAATATAGAGATGATTATGAGATCATAGCAATTGGTTTCATGTCAAAAGGATTTTTCTAGAATTAGTTATGGATTTTTGAAGAATGGATCTAGAAACTTGAAAATGATGTTTCTTGGCTTGATTTTCATGAAAAGAATAAAGAAGAACACATGATTAATCATGGAGAGAAGGATTATACCTCTTTATAATGAAAAAGTGATGAAGATGATCAAGTTTCTTCACAAAAATATCTTGGTGTTCATAAGTGTTCTTGAGAAGTTAAGAGGGAAAGATGAAGATGATGAAGATTTAGAGCAGTTTTCGGTAATTTGGACATATCTCTCAATATACTTATCAGTTTTTGATGATATTTGTCTCGTTGGAAATAAGAGAGAAAGAGAAACAACTTTCATGTTGAAAGTTTTCCGAGATTCAGACAGAATAGGGTCAGAATTTCGATGAACTTTCGGGTGAGTGAAAGAGAGTTTGGTTTAGTGTTCTTGATGTTCTTGATGGATGATGAAGAGAAAAATGGTTTTGGAGGAGGAAGAGGGCTGGCGCAAAGACAAAGGAAGAAGAGGAGAATGAACAAAAGGATCCATATGTTAAATGGAATGAAATGAGGATGTGTGGTAAAGAATGAAGCCATGTAGTCTTATTTGATGTGTGGTGGAAATGGAAGATGAAGACTTGGCTAGAAATGGTGAATGGTGGGCAGCCTTATGGCCATAAAAATGATGTGGATGAGGGCATTTAGGTGGTGTGGTCGCCTCCTATACCACATATTAGGGAGAAGATATTTTGTGTGGCAAATTATGGTTAGTTAACCTCGGTTAGTTAACCAGACATAGATTAGGTTAACATTTAAAATGTCTAGATATTTTCTTTGTCTGACTAGAGTAAATTACCATCATGATAATTCATTCCTCTTGAGTCATCATAGATGGCTTGTCGGCCTGTTTTCCGATATATCTCTGCACAAACATACCCGATTCCCGATTAGGGTTTTTGAGAGAAATGAGTCTTGATTCATGAAGATGATATAAGTGAGTTGAAAAATTGCCTAAGTGGTGCTAATGAGGGGGCAGCCGTGAGTGGAGGGACTTTTTGGTCCAAATTGCAATGGCAAACTTGCAATTACCATGACCAACTAGGGGCAAAATTGTCCTTTCCACGCAAAAATATCCGTTTGTCATAAATGCGCCATTATGGCCATTATGATACGGATAGAATTGTCATTAATGCTAGTCACATCAGTCACATCAGTCATCTGAGCTCCGTTGCTGACACCTTTCAGTTCATCTGACGCGAATTTCCTAGAGGTATCTCGACGTATACGCCCGCAGCAAATATAATATTTTATTTTTTTTGCAAAAATTTTCAAAACTTCCAATGTCGAAGCAAATATGATAAAAATATTTTTCATCTCGTTCATGACTTAAAATTAGGTTTTTTTGAGCAGTAAACTTTTACTGTCAGTGAAAAACACAGACCGGGCTCCGTCTGAATTTTCAACCCAAAATTTCATCGTAACCTTATAATATCACATATATCGTGGAAATGACTTTGGTTTATCCAAAATCATTTTCTAAGTCTCGGATAAAAATATAATCATATATATTTATTACCGATATTAGAAAGCAGTGAAAATCGGGGTGTTTACAAAAATTGCCGGAAAATGCGTTCTTCTTGTCTATCCATCGGATGACATCTGGATTCCATCGGAATTCTTTCAACGTGCTTTCTCAGATGCTAGATGTTCTCACATTGAGCGGAAGTTCTCACGTAACCTTTCATCTTTGTGTAGAGATATCTTAAAACACTTGATTAGAAGTCCTAACGCATTATGAGATTGGAACACAAGTCCAATTATTTATTTCTCTGCACTTTTCTAATTGAGCCTTTTTTCTTTGGCTTCCAAGAAAACAAATCATTCTAAGTCCATTAAATTTTATGGAATATGGATAATGAATTATCCATACTTTATGACATAAGGTCTTGCTTCACCATAAGTCATAAATCATTAAGTTCATATTTTCACTAAGTCATTCATGACTTAGGTTTTGCTCTTTAATATAAATACTAATCTTTGAAGACTAAAATTCTCTTTTGTCTTAAAACTAAAACCTTTGGTTAAAACCAAACAATTTTAAAATCAGATTCCATCAAAGTACATAAGTACTAAATTCCTCAAAACAGTTTCTTGAAAAACATCAAAATTCTAAAAATACCATTTTAACGCTTTTTACTGTATTTCAACTTCAATTCCATATTTTCACAAATATACTTATTTTTCTCAAATCCTTCACTTTCCTAAGTTACCATACTTATGTTAAAGTATTAGAATACTAATTTCAAACTCTACATCATTGTTTTCTCAAAAATCTTTAAAAACGTTTGACGACGGTTTCGCCACTTTTTACTGGTTTTAGGCCCAAAAGTCATACTTTTGAAAACATGGTTCTTCATCTCAAATGTATTGCTCTCCTAGGTTATATTACTCACATGAAAATGTTAAAACACTGCTTTTTCATCAAAAGCTCCATTATACAAAAGTTCTAAGAATTTGACCGAATGTCGTTAATTTTGTAAATCGCGTAAATCCTTTTTCAATGATTTTACACTCTAATAGTTCAAAACTCATTTTGGAGTTTTAGAACAGTTTGATAGGCATGAAAAACAGTTTCTAACTGTCCAATTACATTTATTTTTGAAATTACAGTTTGGTCCCTAAACTTTCATTAATTACAAAAAGATCCTTATTCACTTAAAACCTTATAACTTTTTATTTATAACTCCAAATCACACCAAACCAACTTCTTTAGAAATATTTTTCAGTTGCCCTCAAATTTCCATAAATTTCATTTCTGCCCCAACTAATTTTCAATAATTTCAAAAAAGGTCCTTTTTCACTAAAAAGCTTATAACTTTTTATGTATTAATCCAATTAACACCAAAACAATTTCTATGGTTTTGTCTCATCAAGGACTAAAATATTAACACACAAGAACATTAATTTCAGTGCAGCCACTGAAATTCTCAGAAATTTCATTTTAGTCCCTAAGGACTCATAAAATCATATCTTTCAATATACACATCCAAATCAATCCAAACCAATTTCTATATTCTTATATGTTTATTTCAATCCTCATAAAAATTATTCAAACAATTTAACACATCATAGAACCCATTAAAACAGTCATGTCCGAATGGCCTTAAATAATCATGTTAAGCATTTATTTTAACAATAGATGCTGAGAATTTTGAGCTGTTTTAGTAATTTGGGCCTATCTCCCAATATAGTTATCCGTTTTGGATGATCTTTAGCTCATTGGAAAGAAGAGATGAAGAGGAACAACTTTCATGTAGAAAGTTTTTCGAGTTTCAGAACTGAATAGGGTCAGAATTTCGGTATGGTTTCGGGGAATCAATGGAACTTTTCTTTTGTTCTTGATGAAAAATAAGAAAATGTCTAAGTGTGGGGGAGTGGGCAGCCACTAATTGGCTTGGGGTGGAGTATGATGCCCGTGTGGTTTGTCCAAATGAAGATGAGAAATTGATTTGTTAGTCTTAAGTGAACCATGGTGGAAATAAACTAAACATAGGTTTAGTTAATGGTGATTCACCATAGTTAACATAAATGCTAGGTTCATGAATCATTAGGCTATGAAATTTTGTGTGGTGGAGGTGTTCCTAGGGTGATGTGGCTGAGTTATACACCACATGTGAGGAAGAAGATATTTTGTTGTAATCATGGTTGGCTAACCTTAGTTGGAGTTAACTAGACATAGGTTAGGTTAGGGGTATTTTAGTCTTTTCACATTTACTTGTCATAAATGCACATTAATGGCTATGGTGAGTCATTACGGTGACTCATTCCTCTTTAGTCATCATGGATGACTCGTCGTTCTATTCTCCCGGTATATCTCTGCACATTCGTGTCCGGTTCCGTTGTTTACCCGATTAGGGTTTTTGAGAGAAGGATGATGAAATGAAATCAAAATGAAATGAGTTTGGTTTAGTGGAGGGGCTGCACGAAATTAAGTAGGTTTAGAGGGTATTTTGGTCAAAAATTCACTTAGGGACACTCTTGGAATTTTACTTAAGGATCAAGGGCATTTTGGTGTTTTTACATATAACCATCATTACTTGCATTTAATGCAAGATGACTAACCCCTATGACCTCATTGTGCTCATCCACCCGGCGTCCGGTTTTGTCTCTGCACCTCCGTTCTCGATTTCGTCGATCCCAATCGTCGAGTACTTGCCCGATTATCGTATAATAACCTATTTATTTTGAAAATTTTAAAAATAACCAATATCGTTGGAAAAATAATATAAACCTAAACCGTTTCGTTCACGGGTCAAAATTAGGTTTTCTGATCAGTAAAATCTTACTGTCAGTTAAGACGCAGACCGGGTTTCGTCTGAATTTTAAGCCTAAAATTTCACTGTAACTTTTTATGATAAAGTAGAGTATAAATATGATTTTGTTTTATTCAAAATCATTTTCTAGGTCTTGGATAAAATATAAACAAATATATGTATATATTTATCGATATTAAAGAACAGTAAAAGTCGGGGTGTTACACAGATGACATGTCTATATTCTTCCTTCCTCCAACCATTTCTAGCAACAACATTCCATAACTGTAAATATCAGACTTATAAGACACATTCCCGAAGTTTCTAGAGAAAACTTCAGGTGCAATGTATCCCAAGGTTCCCCTAGCAGCAGTCAAGGACACTGCACTAAAATTCTTGGAGCACAATTTGGCCAGACCAAAATCTGAAATTTTCGGAGTGAAGTTGTCATCAAGTAACACATTGTGAGGGTTGATGTCAAAGTGAAGGATTGGATGATTACAACCTTGGTGAAGATACTCAATCCCTTTATCTATGCCAAATGTAATTTGTTGGAGCTTCTCCCAGTCGAGGAAACGATCGTTGTTATCAGCTGAAGATATGAAGTTTTGTAAGGAACCATTTGGAAAGAAATTGTAGACAAGGACACGATGGACTCCTTCTGCACAGAAGCCAAGCAAACAAACCATGTTGATATGATGGATTTTGCCCATAATTCCAACTTCATTAATGAATTCTTTCCCTTCTCCTTCAGCATTATTGAGAATCGTCACAGCCACCAGAATTTCATTGGAGAGTTTGCCTTTGAATACTGCTCCATGAACTCCTTCGCCTAACTTTTCCTTAAAACCACTTGTGATTCTTTTTATATCAGCATAGGAGAATCTAGCAGGCTTTTGTGCCCTGTAGTCCTCTAGAAATTTTTCAACTCTTGCGTTATCTTCTTCTTTCTTTCTAAAATAGCCGTAGACATAAAAGATTCCAATAAGCACCAGCCCCAAAAGAATTGAACCTACGGGGGGTGTATTGAATTGGGATTGTAAAAGATTGTTTTGGCCTAAAAAAGTATTGCGGATTTTAAAAGATTATGTAGAAATGTAATGACTTATAAGATTTTAAAAGACATTTTTTTAAAGATTGTTATAATCAAGAATCTCATGTGTGGATTTTAAAGGATTTATATTATAAGACTTTATAAGATTTGAATGGACTATATGGATTTATAAGACTTGAAAGGAAAACATGAATTTTTAGCAAACATTCAAAGCTATAACAGCCAATTAAAAAAGTAACAAAGAAATGAATAATATAATAAATAAATAAAAATTAAAACCCAATACAATTTTTCTAATCTTTTAATTATTAGTCAAATTGATGTAACTTCATGTCCTTCTAAGTTGCATTTCTCCACATATCTAAAGCTATGCTAACCTTCCAAGCATTAACATTTTCTCATTCCTGCAAGTTTGAACAATAGGTTCAAAATTATTGTCTACATTAGCTGGTGATATTGAAAATAAAGATTTGTCTATTGGTTCAATTGTAAGTTCATCAGAACGACATTCTTTACAAAGGAACTTATCACATGCTAAATAGAAATGGAGGCGCTAACTTAAAATTGTGAACCGCGTTTTAAAAATATCAAATATCTTCTCTGTGGATGTATGCCTTGACGGGTACATATATTTTGATGAATGACAAAAGATTTTTAAGTCTGAGGACTTATTTGCAAAAAGCGTGAAAAATGTCAAACAAGCAGTCAAGATTAGCCAAAGCAATCAAGAGGGGTAAAAAGGGGAATCTTACTATTTGTATTGGTTGTTTTAGAATAATCTGTAAATGGTAAGTAGGGTTCTCAACTTAATATGGTCACTCACACACACACATATTTAACATGTGCTTTAAAAGATATATCATGTGGTTAAATAATTAATAACATGTGATTAAAACTGACAATTAAAATTAAGCTTAATTGGGCAATCTTTCCTTAATTGTCAAGTTTTTGAAATTCAACCTAATACGCACCATAATCGATTATGGAAATGCTATAATCGATTATGAGTTGTGGTTAAATGGCTTTAATGAGTGTTAATGAGTAATTATGATATTAAAGCCGTTGAATTCAAATTTTGAAATATAATAATCGATTATTGAAATTGGATAATCGATTATGACCTTACTGACTTCCAATGTGCTACAACTGAAACCCTGTAATCGATTATGTAATCGATTATAGCCTTTTATGAAAGAGTCAGTAACATCATAATCGATTAATGAAATCGATTATCTCCTTTGGTGAAAAGGCAGTGAACACATAATCGATTATGGTAATCGATTATGACCTTTCTGTCCATACGCGCGCTTCATGAAAATACTTTAAATAATCGATTATGGATGTCAAATAATCGATTATGCTGCGGCAGAAATGCATTTTAAGAGGCTTGACCTAATTTCACATTGAACCCTAACCTATTCTCTATAAATAGGAACCTTGGCAACCTTGGAAAAATGCCCCATATAGTCTCTCCTCTATTCTACGTTGTGCTTAAACTCTGATTGATATTTCAGTTTACTCTTGCACTTACACGTGATCATATTACTTTGAGAATCTTATACACCATATAGGTGTTACTATTTTTGTGCTTCAAGTTGTATTTCATATCTGCACTTTTGAGTGCTTTCTCATTGTAAATCTTTTACAGTTTACTTTAAGTGAGTGTGATCTCACGAACGTTTTCTTGAGGCTCTTGCACAAGGGATAGTACGTCCTGTGATTTGTGTTAAGAGTTCTCTGCTTTGTAAAGGTTCTAGTTTAGCCTGTTTTAAAAACTAGAGTTGATTGAAATCCCTTGGTCGTATTGCCTTGGGGACTGGACGTAGGCCACGTGGGTAGTTGTGTGGCAGAACCAGGATACATCGTTGTGTCATTTTCTTCCTTATCTGTTTATATTTATTGCAACGATTTTATTTTTCATACGCTTTATTTCACAACGTTTTACTATTAAGTTATTGTTTATCAAAACAAGTTTTAAATTTAGTTTAAATTGCCAAAAGTTTTCAAAAATCAATTCACACACAATTCACCCCCCTCTTGTGTTTGAGGTCACTTGTCAACAAGTGGCATCAAAGCTTAACTCTTGGATATAAAGGACGAAACCGTCTCAAGAGAAAAGATGACTTCAAACAGTTTTCATAATGAGGGTAATTCCGTAAACAGACCTCCATCGTTCGATGGTGAGGGGTATGGTTATTGGAAAGAAAGAATGCAAATCTTTTTAGAAGCATCTGATATTGATATTTGGGATGCTGTGGAAAATGGTCCATTTGTCCCCAAGCACGAAGTTAATGGTGCTTCGGTGGATAAACCAAAAACTCTTTGGACCGACGAGGAAAAGAAAAAGGTCCAATACAATTTGAAAGCTAGGAACATCATCACCTCAGCTTTAAGCTACGATGAGTTCTATAGGGTCTCAAATTGCAAGACCGCTAAGGATATATGGGACACCCTTGAATTGACCCATGAAGGTACTACCAAGGTCAAAAGGGCTAGGATGAACACATTAACCCATGAGTATGAGCTATTTAGGATGAAACAAGGTGAACGCATACAAGATATGCAAAAACGCTTCACCCATATAATAAATCATCTTAGGGCTCTTGGGAAGGTGTTTAATAATGAAGATTTAATAAATAAAGTTCTTAGATGTTTAAATAGAAGTTGGCAACCCAAAGTAACTGCGATTTCCGAATCACGTGATCTAACGTCTATGTCTTTGGCAACTCTATTTGGTAAATTGCAGGAACATGAACTTGAGTTGAACCGCCTCATAGAAAGTGAGGAAAGTGATAAGAAAAAGAAAGGGCTTGCTCTCAAAGCAAGTATAAGTGAAACAAATGAGGAGGATATTGACTTTGATGAACTTGATGAGCTTGGTGAAGGAGATGAGAATATGAGTCTAATGGTAAGAAAATTTAAGAAATTTATGAGGAGCAAAGGGAAAACACAACCAAGCTTCACTCCTCAAAAGAAGGTTGATGGAGAAGGAACCACTTATGTGCCAACGTGCTTTAACTGCAAAAAGAAAGGTCATATAAGGCCCGAGTGTCCTCTAAGTCAAAAGAAGAATGACAAATTTGAAAAGAGGCCACAAAAGGACAAAAGAGGAAGGAGAGAATACATTGCTTAGGAAGACAATGACATGGACTCCTCCGATGAATCCGACAATGAGGAGGCAAACCTTTGCCTCATGGCCAATCATGAGGACGACGAGGATGAGGTAACTGATAATGAAATTGAAAATGAATTGTCATATGATGATTTACTTTGTGCATGTGAAGAATTGAATAATGAAAGCATGCGTCTTAGAAAAATCATTTTATCTTCAAAGAAAACCATTTCTAGTCTTGAAACAAAAATAGGTTTATTAAATAAAGAAATGGAGGTTATCAAGGAAAAACAAATTCTTTCAAACAAAACCTCATCATGCTTATCATGTGAAAACAAAATAAATGAAATTTCGAAATGCAATGAATGTAATGTTTTGAAAAACAAAATTGAGGACTTGTATGATATCCTTTCAAAATTCACCAATGGGAGAGACAACCTCAATGTTTTGTTAGGAAATCAAAAAGGAACTTATGATAAAGCTGGTTTGGGTTATCACCCTAAATTACATGAAAAATCCTTTAAAAAGTTTTTTAGCCCAACCAATACTTCTAGTAGTCCTTTCGTAAAATGGTTCTATTGTGGTAGAAAGGGACATACTGCATCTATTTGCAATGCTAGAAAGAATGTGAATGTCAAAGGCAAGAAAGTATGGGTTAAAAAGGGCAATGCACCCAAAGCTAACTCTCAAGGACCCAACATGATTTGGGTACCAAAAGTTAAAACTTGAAATTGTTTTGTAGGTGTGCTTGAAAGCAAGGAACACAAATTGGTATCTTGATAGCGGATGCTCCAAGCACATGACGGGAGACAAAAACAAGTTCTCCTCTCTCACACCCAAAAAGGGTGGATTTGTTTTCTACGGTGACAACAACAAAGGTAGAATCTTGGGAATTGGAACGGTTGGTAAGAGTCCAAATCCCATCATTGAAAATGTTTTGTATGTCGAAGGTTTAAAACACAATCTTTTGAGTATTAGCCAACTTTGTGATAAGAACTTCAATGTTGTTTTTGATAACTTAAAATGCACGGTAATATATTCTAATAATCAAACCAAGTTAATTGGACAAAGAATTGGAAATATCTATATGGTTTGCTTAGATGACCTACCTTCAAATGATGTATGCTGTCTAATTAGCAAAGAGGATGAAACTTGGCTATGGCATAGGAGGATGGCCCATATTCACATGGACCATCTTGATAAGTTGGTTCGCAAGGACTTAGTAATTGGTTTACCAAAGCTCCGTTTTGAAAAAGACAAGATGTGTGATGCTTGTAAAAAAGGAAAACAAGTAAAGGCCTCTTTCAAAACTAAAAATGTTATTTCTACAAACCGGCCTTTACAGCTTTTACATATGGATTTATTTGGTCCATCTAGAACCATGAGCTTTGGTGGTAATTACTATGCGCTTGTAATTGTGGATGACTATTCTCGTTATACATGGACATTTGCCAAGGTTATTCAAAACGAGATGGGATCAAACATTGTAACTATCCGAAGTGATCATGGTGGTGAGTTCCAAAATGAGGCATTTGAGGCCTTTTGTACTGAAAATGGAATCGGGCATAATTTTTCCTCACCAAGGACTCCCCAACAAAATGGGGTGGTGGAAAGGAAAAATAGGTCTCTAGTAGAGCTAGCGAGGACGATGCTCAATGAGACCAACCTTCCTAAGTATTTCTGGGCAGACGCGGTAAGCACCGCATTCTATGTGATGAATAGAGTCCTTATAAGACCTATTATGAAACAAACGCCCTATGAAATTTACAAGGGAAGGAAGCCTAACATCTCCCACTTTCACGTATTCAGATGTAAGTGCTTTGTTTTAAATAATGGTAAAGAAAATCTTGGTAAGTTCGATGCTAAAGCTGATGAAGGTATATTTCTTGGATATTCCAATTCTAGTAAAGCTTTTCGAATATATAATAAAAGAACTATGACCATTGAAGAATCTGTGCATGTGTCTTTTGATGAAACTAACCCTAAAATTGTAGTAGACGAAAGTGTTGATGATGTTGCAGAAATTCTGGGAAACACCTTTCTTGAGGAGAAAAGAACTCAAGAGGAGAACATTATTGATCAACCACCTCCACAAGAAGAAGAGACACCCCTTCCCGATCTTCCAAGAGAATGGAGAACATCAAGATACCATCCTCTTGACAACATAATAGGTGATATATCAAAAGGGGTAACAACTCGAAACTCTCTTAATCAAATATGTCATTACATGGCTTTCGTTTCTCAAATTGAACCTAATAATGTTGATGAAGCCATAGTAGATGAACATTGGACACTTGCCATGCAAGAAGAATTAAACCAATTTGAAAGTCCCTAAACCCAAAAACCATTTAGTAATTGGAACTAAGTGGGTTTTTCGTAACAAACTAGATGAAAATGGAATAATAACTAGAAACAAAGCTAGACTTGTTGCTAAGGGCTATAACCAACAAGAGGGCATAGATTTTGATGAAACCTATGCTCCCATAGCTAGACTAGAGGCTATTCATATGCTTCTTGCTTTTTCTTGCATCATGGATTTTAAACTTTTTCAAATGGATGTCAAAAGCGCCTTCTTGAACGGTTTCATTCAAGAAGAGGTTTATGTGGATCAACCTCCTGGTTTTACAAATTATGAATTTCCAAACCATGTTTTCAAACTGAAAAAGGCTTTGTATGGTTTAAAGCAAGCCCCTAGGGCTTGGTATGAACGCCAAAGCAAATTCTTACTTGAAAATGGTTTTCAAAGAGGAAAAGTTGACACCACACTTTTTATCAAAAACAAAAAGCATGACATTTTACTTGTGCAAATATATGTGGACGATATAATTTTTGGTGCCACTAACGAAGCTTTGTGCAAGGATTTTTCAAAAATTATGCAAAGTGAATTTGAAATGTCAATGATGGGGGAGCTCAATTATTTTCTTGGGTTGCAAATAAAGCAATCAAAGGAAGGAATCTTCATCAATCAGTCGAAGTACTGCAAAGAGCTTCTTAAGAAGTTTGGGATGAACAATTCAAAAGAGCTATCAACTCCCATGAGCACATCCTGTTACCTTGACAAGGATGAAAATGGTAAATCCGTCGACATAAGTAAGTATAGAGGTATGATAGGTTCTCTCCTTTATCTTACTGCTAGTCGCCCTGATATCATGTTTAGTGTTTGCATGTGTGCACAGTTTCAATCGAACCCAAAAGAATCACATCTCGCCGCGGTAAAACGCATCATGAGATATCTCATTGGCACACAAAACATGGGTTTATGGTACCCTAAAGGGGCAGATTGTACCCTAATTGGATATTCGGACTCTGATTTTGCGGGTTGCAAATTAGACCGAAAAAGCACTAGTGTAACTTGCCACTTACTAGGAAATGCTTTAGTTTCTTGGCATAGCAAGAAGCAAGCAAGTGTGGCTTTATCCACCGCCGAAGCGGAATACGTTGCGGCGGGTAGTTGTTGCGCACAAATCATTTGGATGAAGCAACAGCTAAATGATTATGGAATTAATCTCAACACTGTTCCCATAAAATGTGACAACACAAGTGCCATAAACCTCACTAAGAATCCTGTGTATCACTCAAGGACTAAACACATTGAAATTAGACACCACTTTATTAGGGATCATGTTCAAAAAGGGGATTGCATGATTGAATTTGTTGAAACAACTAAACAACTTGCAGATATTTTTACAAAACCCCTATCAAAAGAAAGCTTTTTTTCATAAGAACTGAATTAGGGATTTTGAATCAGTCATGCATTAATTAATGTCTGCATAACACACCTTGTTATTTGCTAATATGTTTATTAAGTGTGCAGGCAGAAAGAGCATAATCGATTATCATAATCGATTATGCCAAAATGACAGTTTCAGTCCACAAACAGAGAGGTCATAATCGATTACGGTAATCGATTATGCATCCACTGTCTCTTTGGGCAGCGTGGACAGAAGGATTATAATCGATTAGCACAATCGATTAGCACTACAAATTCAAAAATCCAGAAACAGACTAATCGATTACATAATCGATTAGTGTCCTTCAATGTTCATCCATAATCGATTTTCTGATGAAGAACCCAGAAAATAATCGATTACCTAATCGAATATTTGAAGCTGAAGGGTTGGCGCCAAAACCACACGGGCAGGATCCAGCTAATCAGGAGCTGCCACGTCATCAAAATAATCGATTATGAGGGTAACATAATCGATTATGGCATGAGTTTATAAGGTAAATCCGAACCCCTAACGTCATTTGTGCTTGCCTTTTCACTGTTCCTGCGCCTCCACTTTCATTATTCTCTGGTTTTTTGCTCCAAAACTCAAACTTTTTCAAAACTCTTCATCCCTACTCAACTCAAATCATCATCATGCCTCCTAAACGCCAAAGAACAGCAGCAATCAATCCTGGTCCACTTACACAAGAACAAGTGGATAAATGGTTCACCAATGGGGATCAGTTGGCAAACTACATGAGCACATACATTGGGAAAGAGATTCAGAAACCTCGTTTTCTGGACATAGAATGGATGAGAAAGAGCAACTTCAAATTTTTGGAGTATCTGGACCATGCAGAAATCACTGAGTTTCTGTCTCAATCAGAGGATATCTACCCAGACTTGGTTAAGGTATTTTACTGCAACCTTAGGCTTGTTGATGGAGTTTTAATGTCTGAAGTTTATGGGAAACCCATTCGTCTCAATGATGAGGCGTTTGGAAGAGTAGTTGGCTTGCCTTCTGAAGGCACCTATGCCACTGCCGAGGGTCCTACTGCGGAACCCTTGGTAAATGAATTTGCTAGAATTCAAGCGATCAAGGATGTCCTAACTGAGCCTTCTGATGCAATTGATAAGGAAATAACTGCTGGTCAGATGAAAGTGCAAAGCAGGTTGTTGCACTATGTGGTAGCTAGGCTTTTATTTCCTAGACGCCATAATTTTTCTCAGTTATTAAGAATGGATGTTGTTATTCTGTAGCTGCTGGAAAAGAAAAAGAGAGTGAACTGGGCTGGATTGGTCATGCAGCATATGTATGACAATAGGGGTGGTCCTGACTTGCCCTATGGTCATCTAGTGACTCGGATCATTAAGCATGTCAGAGTTAACCTCACTGGAGAGGTTAAGTTGGATTATAAGAAGTTTCATGCTATGATGAAGGAGGGTACTATCAATCAGATGGGCATTGAATTTTTGTTGATGATTGGGAATACAAACCCAAAGGATGGAAATGGCGTACAACTGAGCCAACCAGCACCGGTGGAGCATCATCTTCACAGGCACCTCCTGCTACACCTCACCAGAAATGATGGCTTTACTCGAGAGTATTCTAGCTGAGGTTCGGGTGAACACCACTGAGATCCGAGCAAACTCTACGGCTATTCGTGAGCTCTCATTGGAAGTAAAATCCTTGAAGCGTAGAGTCACTGCATCTGAGGCCACTCCACTCTGTGGAGCACCACAGCCTCAGGATGACTTGGACAGCAGCAGCAGCACTGATGATGGCACTGATGATGGTGGTGATGATGATGGTGGAGATGGTGGTGATGAGTACTATATATAGTACTATTTTATATTTAGTTTATACATTTCACTACGTTTTTTTTTTTTTGGATGACTGTATATTCCTGGCACTTTAGCTTCCGTATGCACGCTCTTATTATCTATGACTATGATGTGTGGTTTAATATTTATATGCATGCCATGGCTAAGTATGTCTTATGCTTGAAATGTTTAAATCTTGGTGGATGTATGCCATGTAGTATTTAACTTGCTTTTCCCGCTTTTTGATAATGCCAAAAGGGGGAGAGATATTTGAGTGCATGCTTAAGGGGGAGAATTTTGAGAATTTTAAATATTGCATGAAGTAAGGGGAAGTTGAGCAAACGTTTTTAAAACTCGGATATATATATCATTGCTCTAACTCTATCTTTTAGAAATTCCCTCATGAGATGTTTGTCATCATCAAAAAGGGGGAGTTTGTGGATGTATGCCTTGACAGGTACATATATTTTGATGAATGACAAAAGATTTTTAAGTCTGAGGACTTATTTGCAAAAAGCGTGAAAAAGGTCAAATAAGCAGTCAAGATTAGCCAAAGCAAACAAGAGGGGTAAAAAGGGAATCTTACTATTTGTATTGGTTGTTTTAGAATAATTTGTAAATGGTAAGTAGGGTTCTCAACTTAATATGGACACTCACACACACACATATTTAATATGTGCTTTAAAAGATATATCATGTGGTTAAATAATTAATAACCTGTGATTAAAACTAACAATTAAAATTAAGCTTAATTGGGCAATCTTTCCTTAATTGTCAAGTTTTTGAAATTCAACCTGATACGCACCATAATCGATTATGGAAATGCTATAATCGATTATGAGTCGTGGTTAAATGGCTTTAATGAGTGTTAATGAGTAATTATGATATTAAAGCCGTTGAATTCAAATTTTGAAATATAATAATCGATTATTGAAATTGGATAATCGATTATGACCTTACTGACTTCCAATGTGCTACAACTGAAACCCTGTAATCGATTATGTAATCGATTATAGCCTTTTATGAAAGAGTCAGTAACATCATAATTGATTAATGAAATCGATTATCTCCTTTGGTGAAAAGGCAGTGAACACATAATCGATTATGGTAATCGATTATGACCTTTCTGTCCATACGCGCGCTTCATGAAAATACTTTAAATAATCGATTATGGATGTCAAATAATCGATTATGCTGCGGCAGAAATGCATTTTAAGAGGCTTGACCTAATTTCACATTATTCTCTATAAATAGGAACCTTGGCAACCTTGGAAAAATGCCCCATATACTACTCTCCTCTATTCTACGTTGTGCTTAAACTCTGATTGATATTTCATTTTACTCTTGCACTTACACGTGATCATATTACTTTGAGAATCTTATACACCATATAGGTGTTACTATTTTTGTGCTTCAAGTTGTATTTCATATCTGCACTTTTGAGTGCTTTCTCATTGTAAATCTTTTACAGTTTACTTTAAGTGAGTGTGATCTCACGAACGTTTTCTTGAGGCTCTTGCACAAGGGATAGTACGTCCTGTGATTTGTGTTAAGAGTTCTCTGCTTTGTAAAGGTTCTAGTTTAGCCTGTTTTAAAAACTAGAGTTGATTGAAATCCCTTGGTCGTATTGCCTTGGGGACTGGACGTAGGCCACGTGGGTAGTAATTGTGTGGCCGAACCAGGATACATCGTTGTGTCATTTTCTTCCTTATCTGTTTATCTTTATTGCAACGATTTTATTTTTCATACGCTTTATTTCACAACGTTTTACTATTAAGTTGTTGTTTATCAAAACAAGTTTTAAATTTAGTTTAAATTGCCAAAAGTTTTCAAAAATCAATTCACACACAATTCACCCCCCCTCTTGTGTTTGAGGTCACTTGTCAACATTCTCGATCACATCCCTCAAGGATGCATGGCGAAGATTGAACAATTCATTTCCATTTTGAGGGTCATTACCATTACCTGCAAAATCTTGTAGCTTCTGATTTTAACCTTAAAAATGATTTATTTAAAATGATTTTAATGAAAAGCTTAAACAAATACTCCCTCCGGACCTAAATATAAGCAAAAAAGTAGCTACATTATTTGGACTTAAATATAAGCAAAATTCAATTAAGTCAAAACTATTAAATGTTAGTATTGCAAAAATCAAGAAAATTAATCAATCAAACCAATTCTCCATTTACTTTTCCAGGAGCATTGCATATTCCCTAGACAATTAACTCTCTTTTTTACACAAATCAAGATAATTAAACTAACTTAACTAACTTTCTTAATATATGTGAATTTAGTTTTTTTTTTTCTTATAATTAGGTCCGGAGGTAGTACAATCAAACTCGTTACAAATGATTTTTTTTTTCAATTTGAAAAAGTGTTTTCTTTCGTCAAATATTCTGTAATAAACACACTCTAAAAATTGCTTGGTAACTTCTGTTGGGTTGAACGACAACCGTGGGGGGAGATGCGAGAGAGAGGGAGGGAGGGAGGGAGGGGAGGGTGGGAGAAAGAAGAGAAATGGAGGGAGGGAGGAGAGAGAGGGAGAGAGGGGAGAGAGGCGAAAGCGTATGGTGAAGAGAAATAAGAATGAAGAATCCTGAGAAATCTCACGTGTTGAGGTGAGACTTTTTGTTACTAAAAAATTACTAAAAAGTCACACAAAATCCCACAAAATCTATCTTAAAAACAATCCATCGAAATCAGGAAGTTTTTGAATACCAGAGGAACCTTTTATTACTTGTAAAAAGTCATGATTGAATACCACTAGATTTAGATTCTCTCTTTAAAAAATCCTAATAGTCTTGATTGAATACCACCAAACTTATTTAGATTACTTAAAAGTCTTGATTGAATACCACAAGACTTTTTAATCATAAAAAAATTGATTAAAATTTTTTAAATCTCAATCCAATACACCCCTACGATTAGAAATTCTCAATTATATAGAATTATCACCCAATTTTTAAAAGAAATAAAAAAAATGAACAAAAACCACAGTGATCGAGTCTTACCCGAAGCAGCAAAAATGAATGATTTCGGATTTCGGAATATGAATTTGTTTCCGTTTACCGTTGCAGTCAACACATTCAATGACACCTTCTGTGCTGTTGTTCTTCCAATTACACTTCTTGCCTTTGGCTTCGCACACGGTGCAATTTGGTTTGGACCAATTCAAAGTTAAATAATTATTCTGCAGATAGCCGCCTTGATACATTGACGACGAAACGACATCAATCATCTTGGTGCAGGATACCAAGTCCAATTCGAGGACACTCTCGTAGGAGTCAGCAGCGTAAATCGGACAGGAGATCATATCTTGTGAATCTGGTTTTATCTGGTTCCTATTTCTCAGGTGTTGCTGCCCAAGTGAAGAACAATTGAAGAAGCTGATGTTCCCATGTAATACATGATATTTTGATCCCAACTGGAAAGGGTGAATTGAGGAATTGTACAATTTTAGAAACTTTTCTGGTAGGCAATTTTCAGGGTCAGAAACCCCAATCTCCTGACTGTCGTAAGATATATAATGGACATGGAATTTTAGTGGACCTGAAAAGGTAGGGAGCTCAAGCATTATCTGATTTTCATCAGTACGATATAGGCACAGCCCAGAATAACACCATCGGCCTTTCATCCCCTTGACGAGTTGGAAGGGGAATCTAATAGGCGGCCTATTTTGATGGTAAGGCCCACATTCTTCATCATGACCGCTTCCACTTGTAATAAGAAAGAGGAACAGTATGAACAATAAGGAATGATTGTTGGGATGAGAAAACATCAATCTTGGTACACTAGACTCTGTCATCCAAAGTATGGAGAGACGTTCTTTAATAAACACTCAAGTTCCAGAGAAACAAAGGGGGAAAGCGAGGCACTCCGAGTGGTAATATCACGGTAGGTTCTAAGAATCCGAACAACAAGAGAAAGGGTCAAAGCAGATTTTTTATTCAAATAATGGTTGGTGTTGACTAGTAGTTACTAAAGAAACAACGGTCTTTGTAGTTTGTATTAAAATAATTATAAATAACCATTATTGCTCACACCAAATCAAAAGATACAGAAAGCGCATGTATCTCACCCTCCTCATTCAATTTCTGTAAGAAACTCATAACTTCGGCCTCATGTGGGATTTGGATCCTCTAACTTTGTGGAGGGAAAAGGTAGGTCATGTGGTGCAGACAGAGTGCCTTACTGGCTTCCTTGCTATTTACGCTTCTACTCCATCAAAGTAGTACCGCTGGTCAGTCATGTGTCGCTTCTTCCTGTGGCAAAATATCTAACATAAGTCATCCATTTCGTTTGAGAAATGATCCAGAACACTGTGGCGATAGCAGGTATGAGCTAACATGTGAAAATAATGTGACAGTGGCATCCTTGTACTCTGGAAAATACTATGTGCAGGCCATCAACTACAACAACTTCACAATCCGACTGGCTGATCCCGGAGTTCAAGAATCTAATTGCTCATCCATTCCTCGTTATTTTTTGTCTCGATCTAATTTCAGTGATACTTATAACTTTGATCTTAATAACTTTGACCCATACCAAGCTGATCATCTATTTCAGCACATAGTTTACATGAATTGTCGCCATCCAGTGATCGATCCTGAGTATGTGGATACTGCTCCCTGCGTCAATTGGAATTCCAAAGGCTATATTTATGCTATCGCTGGTGACTTACTGGCTGAGACGTTTAAAGTGGATTGCCATGTGAAGCTGGTTGCCCCCACATCTTGGTGGGGTTCGGATGACAATAATATATTTTCCAATATTTCCTACACTTCTATTCACTGGGCTCTAGTGTTCGGATTTCAGGTTTCATGGTTGCAGGGTGTTTGTGAATATCATTGTGGAGCTCCAGGCGACTGTTACTTCGACTATACTAACGAGAAAATTGAATGCTCCACTCGCTTCTGCCGTTTTCTTGCAGGTCGTAGGGAAATCTGTGGTAAGGAAGAGAATATTAACTAATTTTCTATAATATTTATTAAATTACGGAAATAGTCTTCTTTATCTCGTAAGTTTTTTTTAAAAAAAACCACCCAAAAAAAAAACTACTGACGGTCTTCTATTTTTTGGGTCATCTAGGGATATGGTCACAGCTGCAATTTTATGGGAAAGGTAAGAACTTAATCACCTTAATTTACATTTTTTGTTTGTTATAAATTAGTTGTGCTTTTATACAGCAGCGCAACAATGTGTACAGCTATGTATATTTGTGGATGTACGAATCTACTATCTCCAAACCTAATTATAAACAAAAAAAATCCTAATTTCATATTTATTAAGAAAATTAGTTAATTTAGTTTAATTATATTGATTTATGTAAAAATATGAGTCACAATTACTAAACTACCATTTAATTATCTTGGGAGTGTGTAATGATCTTGGAAAAGTAAAAGATGAATTGGTTGGATTGGTTGATTGTCTTGACTTTTGGAATACTGACATTAAATAGAGTTGAACTGATTGTCTTTTGCTTACTCCCTCCGGTTCTTATTATAAGCAAAAATTTAATAAAACACACATATTAAGGTGGTTAGTTAATCTCATTTAAAAGAGTCATTGAGAATAAAAAATTAAGTTTGTTACCTAAATTACCCTTCCTCTTATTTATTAAGTTTGTGTTGTTGAGAATAAAATGAGTCATTAGAAAACAAAATTTATATTAAATGAATGTTATTTTGAGAATAACTTCATTAAAAAGGATAGAAGTAGTTGAAATTTGCTTATATTTTGGACCAAAAAATTTGAAATATTTTGCTTATATTGTGGACCGGCGTAGTATATTTGAGTCTACAAAATATAGCTACTTTTTTGCTTATATTTGAGACCGGAGGGAGTATTTGATATGGATAAAAAGTGATACTTAATTGCAAGAAGAAATTAGGAATTAAAACAATTATTTGATAAAAAAAGATAGTCTATATAAGTAATAAACAAGCTTTAGCTAGCTTTTATATATATATTAAAAATAAAAACTTTAGCTAGGTAGGATACATTCAGAATTCAATATGAGCGAAAATATGAAATGTGGGACAACACGTCATATATTAATAAAAATAGACAAATTGAAAGATATATGAGTAAAAAAAAAAGTCTTTTAGGTCTAATATCTTATGATTTTAAATCAGAAAAGAATATCAAGCCCATTAATGCGAGTATTTTGCTTAGCTCTTTAAAGTTTAAATGTGAATATGAAAGTGTTTTGAGCTTATTCAAATCCTTACTTTGATTTCAACATTGAAGTCAATTATATATAAGAATGACCTCAATATCCTTGAGAAAACTTGTAAGTTTAAAAAAGAAAAGATTATTTTCTCATATAATATAGCATTTTAACCAATTTCTTACTCAATGCATGATATTGCCATGTAATTGAAATTTATCACTTGATTGTTTATTCACTTCACTAAAATTTCTTGCAGCTATTTTCCATGGAATCTTGATAGGTGAGTTGCTCCACCATGGATTATACATATTTCTTTCTTTTGCTTCTGGTTTGGAACTCGGTTATATAGTGATATTTCAATACAGGATTGCTCGAAATAGTAAAAGGACAAAACAACCGATTTGAGCGTACCGATGACTATAGACTAGGATTAACTACAGGACACTATGTTCTACCATCATTCGTGGCAGCCAGATATTTATTTGGGATGACGTTATTAATTGCACTTTTGATATACAAATGGCAAAGAAGGCATCTATCAATGTATGAACATATTGAAATGTATCTACAAGAAAATACCATGATGCCCATTGGATATTCATACAAAGAAATTAAGATGATGACTAGAGGTTTCAAAGACAAGTTGGGTGAAGGAGGCTATGGCTGTGTGTTCAAGGGGAAGCTGCGTAGCGGGCCTGATGTGGCAATAAAGTTATTGGGTAAATCGAAGACTAATGGCCAAGACTTTATAAGTGAAGTAGCAACTATTGGAAGGATTCATCATGTGCATGTGGTACAACTAATTGGATTTTGTGTTGAAGGATCAAAACATGCTCTTGTCTATGAATTCATGCCCAATGGATCTCTTGATAAATATATTTTCTCCAAAGAAGGAAATATCCCCTTAAGTTATGACAAAATATACGATATATCACTTGGAATAGCTCGTGGGATTGCTTATCTCCACCAGGGCTGTGACATGCAGATTTTGCATTTTGATATTAAGCCCCATAACATCCTTCTTGATGAAAACTTCACCCCAAAGATCTCTGATTTTGGACTCGCAAAGCTATATCCTGTAGACAATAGCATCGTCACCATGACAGCAGCAAGAGGAACAATTGGATATATGGCTCCGGAATTGTTTTACAAAAATATTGGGGGAGTTTCTTATAAGGCTGATGTCTATAGCTATGGGATGCTTTTGATGGAGATGGCAGGTAGAAGGAAAAACTTGAATCCCCAAGCAGAGCATTCTAGCCAGCTTTACTTCCCCTTTTGGGTTTATGATCAGCTTGATAAAGATAAAGACATAGAAGTGGAAGATCTCACAGAGGAGGAAAAGAAAATAGCAAAAAAGATGGCTATAGTCGCACTTTGGTGTATACAATTGAAGCCCCATGATCGTCCTTCAATGAGCAAAGTAGTGGAGATGCTTGAAGGAGAAGTTGAAAGCTTGGAAATGCCTCCAAAGCCATCTCTGTACCCACACGAAACGATCACCGAGGGCCAAAGAATCAACTCTGATCAAACAATATTAAGTGACTTTATCAGTTCTGCTAGTGATTCTATGGAAATTGAAACTAGTCCTCTAGTAGAGAATGTTAGTTGACAACCCATGATAGTAATTCATTTGCATAACCTATTGTTTGAACCCTTTACTTCTATGTATTACTTTGGTTTATCTCTTTCCCAATGTGTTCTACTTTAAAGGTTAGAAAATAAGTTACAAAATTTAAGATTTTGTTCAAGTACCTATAGATGTAATCATTGTATGAAATCATTCTACTGGAATCTCTATGGTAAATGTTTACTTGTTTCAGTGTGGACAAATTGTAACAGCTCTATTGTTGACACGGATTACGTTGGATTAGTTATTCCCAAGTTATATGATGTCTACTTCTACCAAGGTAAAAATGGTATAATGCAAAGAATTATTAGATTAGAGCAAACTGAAAATTAATTAACAAATTTTAACAAATTTTATCATATTATTTGACAACTAACTTCATTTGAATTATCATTATCACCTCTTATTTGATTTTAAACTTACTATTATAACCTTTATATTTTATTGCTTATCTATTTATCTTTATCAGCTTTTTTTTAATATTCATTTTTATTATTATTATCAATTATCAATTAATTAAAGATCAGTCCAGACAAAATTGGGTGTTCATACCTCACATTCCTTTACAACTGTTTTTAAGCAAAGAATGGAATATCAAAGAAGAAAACCTCACAAGGTTGGATAATATAACTTGAAGCACTAACGACCCTTGAGCAAGGTTGGCTCAAATTAGGTAGCAAGAATTAATGATTGTTGTTAGATCAGAGAATGTAATGGGTAATCTTGTACTAATGTATTATGATGATAAAATCGTGTTTGGTGTGACTATTTATGAGTGAAAAAGCAAATAGATCCGTTACACACAAAACTGACACACATTTAATGCTTTGAACTATTTATTAATCCGAAATTTAATTGATTAATTGTTTTAGGTTAACCGATTAATGGTACCAATAGTCTATTATCAATTTACGCTCAATTGATTAAATGAATTTTGAAAACAATTTACAATAACAAATGAAGAACAGTTAATCTGTTAAATGCAAATTTTAATCTGTTACTCCCTCCGGTCTCTATTGTAAGCAAAAATTAAATGGAACACACATATTAAGATAGTTAGTTGATCTCATTTAAAAGAGCCATTGGGAATAAAAAATTAAGTTTGTTACCTAAATTACCCTTTCTCTTATTTATTAAGCTTGTATTGTTGAGAATAAAAGGAGTCATTGGAAAACAAAATTTGTATTAAATGAATGGTATTTTGAGAATAACTTCATTAAATGAGAAGAAAGTAGTTGAAATTTGCTTATATTTTGGACCAAAAAATTTGGAAATTTTTGCTTACATTATGGACCGGAGGGAGTAACTCATTTGCCTAGAAACTAATCAATTAACATAGTTCACTTGATAGACTATTGTGGTTACATGACATAGCTCACATATAACGAACTTAATTACCTTTAATTACGTTTACTCTCTTGTTTAAAATCAACTCAAACTCTAATAACTTGGATGCATAATACTTGGATTTTTACTAGTTGCTTTCTAGATAGGAACCTTAGTCTAATTCATCAAAATCTTTGTGGGACGATCTTTTACTTACTGTTTATTACTTGTTTGACTGTGTACATTTTCACATTTATTTTATATATATGCATTTTAACCAACAATATTCCTTCCAAGCATGTTTGTCTTATAAAACTATGGATGAGGAATACTTTTATTTTGGTGCCAAACTAAAATAACTTAAAATCTAGACACCAAAGGGGTAAGGAGAAAATTGGAAGAGAATATGCCGTTATTTTTGCACTGTGCTTCAAAATGGGAGGGAGAGACCTATTTTTCGTTGTTTCCTTCAAATTCCAAGAAGTTATAATTTCCCCTTTTTCATTTATTTTCTATTTTGTTGTTTTGTTTTGTTTTGCTTTTTGTTTTAAAACGGACATGTGGTGTTCGATACTTGGAGTCCCAAATACTCCTATATTACTTTGCGATAGGGTGTACTTGCCCTTAAGTGTAGTTTTAGCGCAACAATGAGCAAATAAATTCATAGTTAGTAAATTCTAAGTCCAAATATATAATGCATTGATATAATTCCCACAGCTCTACAAATAGTTTCATCTTTGGTTGTTTGTGCCTTTTTATTTGGTATTAAAAGAAAAGAAACAAGAGGCAAGCCTATATGAAAATGAAAATAAAAATAAAAGTAGAAGACCTTTTAATTAGCAGTTATTCCAAACGATTAGTTGAACCCAAGAAAACATGGATATAGCCAAAAACTCAATCACTTTGAAAGGAATGGGAGAATGGCACTTTTATATGATATGATCTCATTGATATTAACATTCTTTCTTTTCTTTTTCTTTTTTTCTTTTTTTTTGGTATGATTTTCTTTTATTTTTTTTCTTCCAATGAAGTTGATATTAGCATCCTTAGAAGGTAAGAATAACACTTCGTCTGAGAGGCATACATATTCAAAATAATTTTGTAACAAACAAAAAGTCAGGAAAGGTCATGCATACTAAAAGTTAGAACTTTCAATCAAAAGCTGGTTTCGACATTCAAGACATTAATTAGTAAAAATAAATTGACAGATGCCATATAATGAGTATTAACCATATTATATTAGTAACTTTCATTTTTAAAGTACAATGAATCACATATCTGAAAATCAACATCATAAGAATTTTATCAATATATGAGATTTACAGATTTAGCATCTTCAATGCTCTCCAATTATGTCGGTATAATTCAATCGAACAAAATAGGCAGATTTGTCACTAAATTTTGCTCACCGGTATGTATAGTATTCTAAAATATCTCCATTCCCTTCTCATTCTTGTCACCCTATTCCATCACCACCATGTGTAGTATTTTCCCCACCTCATCATTTACATGTAAGCAAAGAACAATTGAAATCAACACTAACTTTCACCATGGACCAAAGCCATTGATAGATAATAATATAAGAATAATGTTAACAGAAAGTTCATAGAAAATAAACTGAGATTTAGACGAACACAATGTTCTTTCTACTGATCCCAGTTGATTCATTGACAATAAATTACTAATCAGAAGAAAACTGTCACTAATGATTAAAATCCTACAATGGAAGTGCAAGTTACCATATCAACTCACAATCAAATTGGATAAATTATAATCAGATGATACTTTAACATTTAACATTTCTTAAATCACAAATCTTCAAGAACACAGATAAACAATCATGATAACCATTAAACATTTTGACACATTCATCCAAATGAGCAGTAGTTATTTTGTTTTCAATCAAGATGTTGCCATGTTGGCAACACTTGACAAATAAGTTGCACGGTTTTGTACATGTTCATTTTAATGTATGTGCTAAATGTTAACAAATGTTGAGAGAAAGGAATATATTGTTGCTTCCATTGAATGTTATGGGGTGCGTATTATTAAATCTAAGCCATACAATATGTCTTGAATTCCATACCATGTTAGAAAGAATCTTAAATAGACAGAACCATCATATTCATTTTCCACAAATTAAAAAACTCATTTTCTCTTTTCAAGACACAAAACTCTTATTTTGCAAAGTGTATCAATGATTATCTTCATTCTTGAATCACTTCCAACTCCAAAGGTCGTCTGGCCAAACTGATTTCAATAGTACCAGTGGAAGTGGTTGAGCCAAATGGATTAGGGGGCACCTTTAATAGGTCTTCCTCTTTGGTTTCCAGCATTTGTACGACAGTTTTTATGGATGGACGGTTCATTGGCTGCCATTGAATGCACCAAAGTCCAACAATAGCAAGTTTTTTTACAATTTTATTATCACCTTCATCCTCAATATGGATATGTATGTCTCCACCTTCAAGTAAGTTATGGATCCATTCTGGGTATAGCACTTGGAATGTTTGCCCAGATGACATGTCTATATTCTTCTTTCCTCCAACCATTTCTAGCAACAACATTCCATAACTGTAAATATCAGACTTATAAGACACATTCCCGAAGTTTCTAGAGAAAACTTCAGGTGCAATGTATCCCAAGGTTCCCCTAGCAGCAGTCAAGGACACTGCACTAAAATTCTTGGAGCACAATTTGGCCAGACCAAAATCTGAAATTTTCGGAGTGAAGTTGTCATCAAGTAACACATTGTGAGGATTGATGTCAAAGTGAAGGATTGGATGACTACAACCTTGGTGAAGATACTCAATCCCTTTAGCTATGGCAAGTGCAATTTGTTGGAGCTTCTCCCAGTCGAGGAAACGATCGTTGTTATCAGGTGAAGATATGAAGTTTTGTAAGGAACCATTTGGAAAGAAATTGTAGACAAGGACACGATGGACTCCTTCTGCACAGAAGCCAAGCAAACGAACCACGTTAATATGATGGATTTTGCCCATAATTCCAACTTCATTAATGAACTCTTTCCCTTCTCCCTCAGCATTGTTGAGAATCTTCACAGCCACCAGAATTTCATTGGAGAGTTTGCCTTTGAATACTGCTCCATGAGCTCCTTCTCCTAGCTTTTCCTTAAAACCACTTGTGATTCTTTTTATATCAGCATAGGAGAATCTAGCAGGCTTTTGTGCCCTGTAGTCCTCTAGAAATTTTTCAACTCTTACGTTATCTTCTTCTTTCTTTCTAAAATAGCGGTAGACATAAAAGATTCCAATAAGCACCAGCCCCAAAAGAATTGAACCTACGATTACAGATTCATAGTTATATAGAATTATCACCCAAATTTTTAAAAGAAAAAAAGGAGAGCAAAAACCACACAGTGATCGAGTATTACCCGAAGCAGCAAAAATGAATGATTTCGGAATATGAATTTGTTTCCGTTTACCCTTGCAGTCGACACATTCAATGACACCTTCTGTGCTGTTGTTCTTCCATTTACACTTCTTGCCTTTGGCTTCGCACACGGTGCAATTTGGTTTGGACCAATTCAAAGTTAAAAAATTACCTCGCAGATAGGCTGAATCCACTGACGAAACGACACCAAACATCCTGGTGCAGGATGCTAAGTCCAATTTGAGGACACTCTCGTAGGAGTTAGCAGTGTAAATTGGACAGGAGATCATATCTTGTGAATCTGGGTAGTACTGGTACTCATTTCTCAGGTGTCGGTGCCCGAGTGAAGAACAATTGAAGAAGCTGATGTTGTACAATCCATCAAAGACAAATCCGAACTGGAAAGGGTGAATTGAGGAATTGTACAATTTTAGAAACTTTTCTGGTAAGCAATTTTCAGGGTCAGAAACCGAAATTTGCTGACGGTTGTAAAGTATATTTTCGACATGGAATTTTAGTGGACCTGAAAAGGTAGGGATCTCAAGCATTATCTGATTTTCATCAGTGCGATATAGGCACAACCCAGAATAACACCATCGGTCTTTCATCCCCTTGACGAGTTGGAAGGGGAATCTAATGGGGGGCTTAAATTCATCGTACGGCCCACATTGGTCGTGACCGCTTCCTCTTGTGATAAGAAAAAGGAACAGTGTGAGCAATAAGAAGTGATTGGGATGAGAAAACATCTCTCTAGGTACACTAGACTCTGTCATCCAAAGTATGGAGAGAGGTTCTTTTATAAACACTCAAGGAGAAACAAAGGGGGAAAGCGAGGCACTCCGAGTGGTAATATCACGGCAGGTTCTAAGAATCCGAACAACCAGAGAAAGGGTCAAAGCAGGTTTTTTATTCAAATAATAATGATAATGATGTTGACTATTAGTCACTAAAGAAACGACGATCTAACCATTATTGCTCATACCAAGTCAAAAGATACAGAGAGCGCAAATATCTTACCCTCCTCATTCAATTTCTGTTAGAAACTTCAACAATTTCGGCCTCATAATTGAAGACAGCGAACAATAATTAAAATCAATTAAAAACAACTTCGGTTCTTCGAGTGGTAATTTCTCGGCAGTTTCTAAGAATCCCAAGAACAAGAGAAAGAGTCAAAGCAGGTTTCTTATTCAAATAAATGTGGTTTGTAATAATTATATCACAAACATATTTTATTTTTTCAATATAAATAGACAGGGAACATTACCTTCAAGATAGAGAAGTCAAGTTTATCTCACCTTCCTCGTTCAATTTCTGTAAACTCAAACAACTTGGGCACCATGTGCAGACGGAGTACCTTATTGGTTTCCTTGCTATTTGTGCTTCAACTCCAGCAAAGTAGTAGTGCCGTTGATCAGTCATGTGTGCCTTCTTCCTGCGGCAAAATCCCCAACATAAGTCATCCATTTCGTTTAAAAAATGATCCAGAACACTGTGGCGAGAGCAGGTATGAGCTAACATGTGAAGATAATGTCACAGTGGCATATTTGTATTCTGGAAAATACTATGTGCAGGCCATCAACTACAACAATTTCACGATCCGACTGGTTGATCCCGGAGTTCAAGAGTCTAACTGCTCTTCCATTCCTCGCTATTTTTTGTCTCGATCTAATTTCAGTGATACTTATAATTTCACCTCCTTTGATCTTAATAACTTTGATCCATACCAAGCCACTTCAGATGGATACTTTAGTGAAAATTTGAATACTTTATTTCAGCACATAGTTTATATGAACTGCAGCCATCCAGTGATCGATGCTGAGTATGTGGATACTGCTTCCTGCGTCAATTGGAATTCCAAAGGCTATATTTATGCTATCGCTGGTGACTTACTGGCTGAGACGCTTAAAGTGGATTGCAATGTGAAGCTGGTTGCTCCCACATCTGGGTTGCAGAGTTCGGATGACAATAATATATTTTCCAATATTTCCTACATTTCTATTCACAGGGCTCTAGCGTTCGGATTTCAGGTTTCATGGTTGCAGGGTGTTTGTGAATATCATTGTCGAGATGGAAACTACTGCAACTTCGACTATACTAACGAGAAAATTGATTGCTCCGGTCGCCGCTGCCATCAATTTTGGGGACAAAAGAGCTGGATCTGTGGTAAGGAAGACAATATTAGCTAATTTTCCATAATATTTATGAAATGACGGAAATAGTCTTCTTTATATTCTTAGTTTGACCAACGGAAAAAAAACTGACGGTCTTCTATTTTTGGGGTCATCCAGGGATATGGGCACAGCTGCAATTTTATGGGAAAGGTAAGAACTTAATCACCTTAATTTACATTTTTTGTTTGTTATAAATTAGGTGTGCTTTTATACAGCGTTGTAACAATGTATATTTGGGCATGTGCGAATGTATTTAATATGGGAAAAAAAAAAGTGTTAGTTAATTGCAAGCAGAAATTGGGAATTAAAACAATTATTTTGATAAAAAAAAAAAGGATAGTCTATATAAGTAAGGCCTCCGGACTTAATTATAAGCAAAAATAACTAATTTCACACTGATTAAGGAAGTTAGTTAATTTAATTTAATTGTCTTGATTTATATAAAAAAATGAGTTATAATTACCAAACTACCCTTTAATTGTTTCGGGAATGTGCAATGATCTTGGAAAAGTATAGAGAGAATTGTTTTGATTGATTGATTTTCTTGATTTTTGGAATATTTATATTAAATAAAGTTGAGTTGGTTGGATTTTGCTTATATGTGAATCCAAAAAATATAGGTACTTTTTTACTTATAATTGAGTCCAAAGGGAGTAATAAACAAGCTTTATATATATATATATATATAAACTTTAGCTAGGTAGGATATATTCAGAATTCAAATATGAACGAAAATATGAAATGTGGGACAACACGTCATATATTAATAAAAATAGACAAATTAAAGATATATAAGTAAGAAAAAAAAACTCTTTTAGGTCTAATATCTTATGATTTTAAATCAGAAAAGAATGTCAAGCTCATTAATGTGATTATTTTGCTCAGCTATTTAAATGTGAATCTGGAAGTGTTTTGAGCTATGCAAATCCATACTTTGATTTCAACATTTAAGTCGATTATATATAAGAATGACCTCAATATCCTTAAGAAAACTTGTAAGTTGGAAAAAGAAAAGATGATTTTATCATATAATATAGTATTTTAACCAGTTTCTTACTCAATGCATGATATTGGCATGTAATTAAATCATTTATCACTTGATGGTTTATTCACTTCAGTAAAATTTCTTGCAGCTACTTTCCATGGAATCTTGATAGGTGAGTTGGTCCACCATTGATTATACATATTTCTTTCTTTCACTACTTTGGAACTTGGTTATATAGTGATATTTCAATACAGGATTGCTCGAAATAGTAAAAGGACGAAACAATCGATTTGAGGGTTCCCATGACTATATACTAGGATTAACTACAGGACATTATGTTCTACCATCATTCATGGCAGCTAGATATTTGTTAGGGATGACGTTATTTATTGCACTTTTGATATACAAATGGCGAAGAAGGCATCTGTCAATGTATGAACATATTGAAATGTATTTACAAGAAAATACCATGATGCCCATTGGATATTCATACAAAGAAATTAAGATGATGACTAGAGGTTTCAAAGACAAGTTAGGTGAAGGAGGCTATGGCTCTGTGTTTAAGGGGAAGCTACGTAGCGGGCCTGATGTGGCAATAAAGTTATTGGGTAAATCAAAAACTAACGGCCAAGACTTTATAAGTGAAGTATCAACTATTGGAAGGATTCATCATGTGAATGTGGTCAAACTTATCGGATTCTGTGTTGAAGGATCAAAACGTGCTCTTGTCTATGAATTCATGCCTAATGGATCTCTTGAAAAATATATTTTCTCCAAAGAAGGAAGTGTCCCCTTAAGTTATGACAAAATATATGATATATCACTTGGAATAGCTCGTGGGATTGCATATCTCCACCAGGGATGTGAGATGCAGATTCTGCATTTTGATATTAAGCCCCATAACATCCTTCTTGATGAGAACTTCACCCCAAAGGTATCTGATTTTGGACTTGCAAGGCTATATCCAGTAGACAATAGCATTGTCACCATGACTGCAGCAAGAGGAACAATTGGGTATATGGCTCCAGAATTGTTCTACAAAAATATTGGGGGAGTATCTTATAAGGCTGATGTCTATAGCTATGGAATGCTTTTGATGGAGATGGCAGGTAGGAGGAAAAACTTGAATCCCCATGCAGAGCATTCAAGCCAGCTTTACTTTCCCTTCTGGATTTATGATCAACTTGATAAAGATAAAGATATAGAAATGGAAGATCTAACAGAGGAGGAAAAGGAAATATCAAAAAAGATGGTTATAGTCGCGCTTTGGTGCATACAATTGAAGCCCCATGATCGTCCCTCAATGACCAAAGTAGTGGAGATGCTTGAAGGAGAATGTCAAAGCTTGGAAATGCCTCCAAAGCCTTCTCTATATCCACATGAAACAATTGCGGAGGATCAAAGAATCAACTCTAGCCAGACAATATTGAGTGACTTCATTAGTTCTGAAAGTGATCCTGTGGAAATCTCAACTAACCCTCCGACAGAGAATGTTACTTGACAATGCATGATAGTAATTCAGTCGCATTATCCATAATTTGAACACTTGTTCTATCTATTACTTTCATTTATCTCTTTCCTACTGTATTCTACTTATGAATGACCAAATTTAAGATTTCTCCGTTCATATCCCTAAAGATGTAACCATTGTATGAACTCATTCTACTTGAATATATATGGTAGATATTTACCTGTTTTAATGAAGGTCATTTTATCTTATATGTTATTCATAAAGATTGGGTTTGGGTAGCTCTTCCGATAGATATTTTGCTCCTATCTTCACGCCAACAACATTTCAGCTCTTTCATAACCCAATACTTTCCGGCCTTGCCCAAAGGTTTACGTCCTTGTCACCACCGCCTCTGAAATCAAGCAGCAAGGAACAACTCAATTTCTCTATAAATACAAAATTGATGGGACTCTAGAAGAGGTAGGAAAGAAATAATAATTTCAGATTGGACTTTGGAAGGCAAAAAGAGAGAAAGAAGAAATCATAAATTCAAAAACATAACGAACTATTGAAGTGCTAAAAAATTGGAGAGTTCTTATTTGTTGTTTCCCATGAGTTACATTATGTGTTTGGAGAGTATTATTCAATGTGTTACGAAATGATTTGATTATATAATTATTGTGATTGATATTGTGTAATCATATTATGATATTAGGATTGATTAGCCTTTATTTCTTTATCTCTTTTTCTGCTCTATAAATAGGAGCATTCTCTTGTAACATTTACACAATTCATGAATATACACAACCTTTTCATCTTATTGCGTTTAGTTTCTATATGGTATCAAGAAATTTTTTTTTAAAAGCAAAGATGAACTGCAAAAGCATCACTGTAAGAAATAAGACATCCCAACTAGGTTGGCATCTCAAGTCCTACCAATCATTTGCAGCACAACCATAAAATTTATTAATAAAAGGAAAATAAAGAACGATTACAAACCATATGGGGGGACCAAACCAAACCCATGAAAATGACAAGAATTATTTAAACCTATAGAAAGGAATGCTATATCTATTACAATTAAAATCATTAAGAATAAACCTAGGTGGCAAATTCCAACAAGAATAGCAATGACTCATAAAAGCATGGCAAGCCAAGTTATCCGCACAAGAGTTTCCTTTCCAGCTTAGGCTTATGATTTCTCAGTTTTTTTTTCCTTCTCTCGTGATTTTCCAGTTCATCGATTGCTTTATCCTCGGTTGGTTCAAAATCCTCTCCGTCGGTGTTCTCACGTTTCGCACATTCCGGTGATGTTTTCATCTCATAGCACCCACCATTGTAACCACCATCCGCCGATCTGCTTTCAGGTGAAAAATCGCCACCGTCCGCCGTCTCACTCGGCTTCATGCGTGGCTGCAACCTCCGGCGCTTGTAAACCATGCGCCTAGCTTCAGACCAGTTTGTGCACCGACCCCCAAGCTTGACCCGTGCTCTCTGACCTATTGACCCGGATGTTTGGCTCGTTGACTTTTTGTTTATTGTGTTGACCAGCTTGGTTTAACACTTTTCTTGGTAATTTGGCACAAGTTGACCCTTCCTAAATTATTTCGGTGAGATCTTTTCATTTTTTCACTCTGTTTTTGTCAATTCTGCTCCGATAGCACTGTTGCTTGAATTTATTTTCTTGCAATGGAAAAATTTTGTCGTTAGTGTCGTATGTTTAGGTATTCCTTCTCCGACTACCCTACTATTGAATGTTACAATTGTAGGAAAAAATGGTCATATTGCTTCAAATTGTTGTCGATACTGCAAACAATCATGATACTTGATTCAAAATTGTCCTACTCGCCCTCAACGATCTTACCAGAACATGAATCAACACTGTCCCAGTTCCAGTTCATCCGGGCCTGTAACTCCTCCTGTTCTTGTCAATGAATCTCCAGGTTCTTGCCACCTTTTGCCAGCGTTTTCTATCAGTGACCTTGCGCCTCTCCTTCAGAAGCTTCTTACTTCCGCTGATAATGGTAATACTCCTGCAGTCCTTTCCACCACACCAGGTAATATTAAATGGTATTTAGACTCTTCCTGTTATAACCACATGACCTTTGCATATCATCTTTTTTCAACATTATCTGAAATGACATTGCCCGTTCTACACACACTGTTGATGGGTCTCTTATGGATGTAAGTCACAAGGGTTCTATTTCTCAATCTAATCTCATTTTACCAGACACATATCTCATTCTTGAGCTAAATTTTAATCTTATATCTGTTGGCCAATTATGTGATCTTGGTTGTGAAGTAACCTTTTCTTCCTCTGGTTGTCGCTTGCAGGATCCACAAATGGGACAACTCATAGGGACTGGATGTAAGATCGGAAGGCAATTTGAGCCCACTAATCTGCATGTTCCCCATGTGTCCAACATTTATGTGAATATATGCCTTGACAGGTACTCTAAGTTTTGATGAATGACAAAAGGGAAAGGTCCAGAAGGACTAAAGTGCAAAAAGCAGAAAGTTATAAAGCAAGCAAGCACAAGGGGCAAAATGGGAATTTCATTAAGTGTATTGTGTGTTTTAGAAAAAGTGTGTAAATGGTAAGTAGGGTTTTCAATTTAATATGATCACTCACACACACACATATTTAACATGTGCTTTAAAAGATAAATCATATGATTAAATAAATAATAACATGTGATTAAAACTGACAATTAAAACTGAGCTTAATTGGGCAATCTTTCCTTAATTGTCAAGTTTTTGAAAAACCACCTGATACACACCATAATCGATTATGGAAATGCTATAATCGATTATGAGTCGTGGTTAAATGGCTTTAATGAGTGTTAATGAGTAATTATGATATTAAAGCCGTTGATTTCAAATTTGAAATATAATAATCGATTATTGAATCTGGATAATCGATTATGACCTTACTGACTTCCAATATGCTTCAACCGAAACCCTGTAATCGATTATGTAATCGATTATAGCCTTTTATGAAAGAGTCAGTAACATCATAATCGATTAATGTAATCGATTATCTTCTTTGGGGAAAAAGCAGTGAAGACATAATCGATTATGGTAATCGATTATGACCTTTCTGTCCAGACGCGCGCTTCATGTAAACACATTAAATAATCGATTATGGACTTTAGATAATCGATTATGCTGCGGCTGAAATGCATTTTAAGAGGCTTGACCTAATTTCACACTGAACCCTAACCTATTCTCTATAAATAGGTAGCCTGGCAGCCTTGGAAAAATGCCCCATCTACTACTCTTTTCTACTCTCTATTGTGCTTAAACTCTGATTACTATTTTCTTTTACTCTTGCACTTACACGTGATCATATTATTTTGAGTATTCTATACACCATATAGGTAGTATTGTATTTGCTCTTCAATTTGTTTATCAGCACTATTAAGAGTGCATATTATTGTAAGAGTCGTGTGACTCAAATCATTCTTTTCTACACCTTGTTTTTCAAGAGAGGTGATATCTCTTGGGGTGTTCTTGGATGTGATTTCCAAGTGTTTACAAGGGAGGTGATATTCCTTGTGGTTGACAAGAGAGGTGATATCTCTTGGGTTATTGTCTTGAGACTCTTTCACTGGGGGAGGTGATATCCCTGGTCTGTGAGGAGTGCTCTATATTGTAAAGGTTCTAGTTGATCCTGTTAAAAACTAGAGTTGATTGAAATCCCTTGGTCGTATTGCCTTGGGGACTGGACGTAGGCCACTTGGGTAGTTGTGTGGCCGAACCAGGATACATCACTGTGTCATCTTCTTCCCTATCTCTTTATTTATCGCAACGTTTTTATTTTCCATACGCTTTATTTCATAAAGTTTCATTATTAAGTTATTGTTTATCAAAACAAGTTTTGAACTTAGTTTAATTTGCAAAAAGTTTTCAAAAATCAATTCACACACAATTCACCCCCCTCTTGTGTTTGGAGTCACTTGTCAACAATTTATGCTGCTTCCACCGCCTCCACTATTCATCTTTGGCATCAACGTCTTGCCCATAGTTCTCTTAGTAAACTTCATCCTCTTGTGTCTCGTGGTATGTTAGGATCTGTTTCTAGTGAGTCTCTTAATTGTATTGCTTGTCAAACTACTAAACAACCGATTTTTTTGTTTGATAATAGTACTTCTATTTATGCTTCACCTTTTGATCTTGTGCATTTTGATATTTGGGGCCCTGGTCCCACACCTACTCTAGGAGGTTCTCGGTATTTCGTGTTGTTTATTGATGATTTTTCTCACTTTACTTGGATTTACTTGATGAAAAATCGTCATGAACTTCCTCAAAATTACATTAACATTGCTAATATGATTCGAAACAGTTTTCTAAAGTCATTAAAGTTTTTCGTCAAGATAATGCCTTGGAATATCGTGATTCTAAACTCTTATCATTTCATGGTGAACAAGGTATCGTGTCTGAGTTCTCATGTCCATATACCTCTCAACAGAATGGTCGAGCTGAGAGAAAGCATCGTCACATTCTTGACTCAGTACGTGCCATGCTTATCTCAGCCTCTTGTCCTGAACGTGCTTGGGGTGAAGTTGCTCTTATTGCTGTGTCATCAATCGTCTCCCTTCCTCTGTCCTTGGTAATGTTTCTCCTTTTGAGCGTCTTTACCATACTACACCCGATTATAACTCTCTTAAGGTCTTTGGTTGTGCTTGTTTTGTTCTTCTCCAACCTCACGAGTACACTAAACTTGAGCCTCATGTCCGTCTTTGTTGTTTCCTTAGTTATGGCACAGAACACAATGGTTACCATTGTTGGGATCCGATATCTCAGCGTATCCGTATCTCTCGCCATGTTGTCTTTTGGGAACATATAATGTTCTCCTCCTTGTCCAAGTTTACATCAATTCTGTCCACCCCACTCCTCTTTTTACTAACCTCAATGTTGATTTATTTCCTAGTGACATAGATGCAGGTTCTTCCAATGAGCTTCCATCCTCTTCTGATGTTTCATCCGCTTCTGATGATGTTATTTCGGCCTTTGATCCTGCACCTCCCACCGTTGAGTGTCCTCCTAGGGTAAGAAATCCACCTACCTACCTTCGTGATTACCATTGTTTTCTACTATGCTTCGCCTTCATGAACCACAGTCCTATAAGGAAGCCTCTATAGACACTGATTGGCAGCAACCTATGCATGAAGAGTTACATGCATTAGAGAACACTCACACTTGGGAAGTTGTTGATTCTCCTTCTGGTAAGCCTCTTGTAGGATGCAAGTGGGTATATAAAATGAAGACTCATTTTGATGGTTCTATTGAGCGGTACAAAGCTTATCTTGTAGCAAAAGGGCTCACTCAAGAGTATGGTATTGATTATGAAGAAACATTTGCCCCTGTTGCATGCATCACCTCTATTCGAACTCTTCTCGCTATTGCAGTCACTCGACAATAATCACTTACACAAATGGATGTTAAAAATGCCTTCCTCAATGGAGAGTTAGAAGAAGAGGTTTATATGCTCCCTCCTCCAGGATATACCTTTCCGGCGAACAAGGTTTGTCGTCTTCGAAAGGCTTTCTATGGCCTCAAACAAGCACCTCGGGCCTGGTTTGCTCAATTTCATAGCACTATTAGTCAGTTGGGTTTCTATTCCAGTGCTCATGATTTTGCTCTTTTTGCTCGGAAGACTGAAAATGGTACTGTTGTCTTCTTCTTTATGTTGATGATATGATTATTACTGGCAGTGATTCTATTGGCATTACCGAGCTTAAGCAATTCTTGTGTCAACATTTTGAGATGAAGGATCTTGGAACGTTAAGTTACTTTCTAGGGATTGAAGTTTTATCTTCTACTGATGGCTTATTTCTCTCACAGGCTAAGTATGCTTCCAATCTTATCTCTCAAGCAGGTCTCACTGATTGTAAAATCGAACACACTGCTCTTGAACACAATGTTTGGTTTACTCCTCAGGATGGTACTTTGCTCGACGATGCCACTCTTTATCGTCAGCTCATAGGCAGTCTGATTTACCTCACTGTTACTCGGCCAGACATCTCCTATGCAGTTCATATGGTTAGTCAATTCGTGTCTGCCCTGCGTACCACTCATTTTGCTACTGTCCTTCGGATTATTTGGTATATCAAGGGTACCTTGGTTTATGGTCTTCACTACTCAGTTACCTCTCCCTTGATTCTTCGATCCTATTCAGATGCAGATTGGACCGGTGATCCTAGTGATCGTCGCTCCACTACTGGATTTTGTATTTTTCTTGGAGATTCTCTTTTTTCTTGGCGTAGCAAGAAACAAACTTTGACTGCTCGCTCCAGCACAGAAGCCGAATATCGAGCGCTTGCTGATACTACTTCTGAAATATTGTGGCTTCGTTGGCTTCTTACTGATTTAGAGATATCTCAATCGACCTCCACTGATCTTTATTGTGATAATCGTAGTTCCATTTAGATTGCCCACAATGATGTTTTCCATGAGCGCACCAAGCATATTGAGATTGATTGTCACTTCATTCGTCAGCATCTTCTTCGTGGTGATCTCCATCTTGTCTCCATTGACACTCTTGATCAGCCTGCTGATTTGTTCACGAAAGCTCATTCTCCTGGTCGCTTCTGCACTTTAGTTTCCAACCTCAAGTTGGTTACAGCTCCACCCACTTGAGTTTGAGGGGGGATGTTACGATATGATTTGATATGATACGATATGATTTGATTATCTAATTATTGTGATTGATATTGTGTAATCATATTAGGATATTAGGATATTAGGATTGATTAGCCTTTATTTCTTTGTCTCTTTTTCTGCTCTATAAATAGGAGCACTCTCTTGTAACATTTACACAATACATGAATATACAAAACCTTTTCTATCTTATTGCGTTTAATTTCTACACAATGGAAAAGTGAGGAAAGGGACCAAGAGATCAAGACTGTCAAGAGTGATAATTGTATCGGTAGACTTTTAGTCATTGGGAGAAAAATCTACTCAATAATGCTTTTCTTTTTTAACCATTGATGTATTGTATTGAGAAATTGAATCAATGAGAGATTATATTTATGTATGTATTATATGATATTGATATATTTGAATTATTATTTGATATTGTACATGAATTCTTTAACTGCATTGTGATAAGCTAGTTTGGAAATGGGTATTGATGTTAGATGATTATATGTAGTTTTGATTCTTCAATTCATTTGTTTGTATTCCATGTTAGCTGCTCGCAAATATGTTTGAACTGTTTTCTTGGAGAATTTTGTCCCCATGTTCATGAACACTAGCAGCAAAAGCTAGAAAAGAAAATCATGTTTACATAGTAATAATCTGTTTGGTCTTGGATTTGAGATATGGAATAGATCTTAAACATGCTTTAAGCCTCTTTTCAATCTCGCTCATGTTCTGTCTAAAATACATGGTTTATGAGAGAAATTGGCATCATTCTTAGTTGTATTGTTTTCAAGAACCACTATGGTTTGTTTTCATATATATATCTGTGTGTGTGTGTGTGTTTTGCCTAAGGTTCAATATGATATGCTTATATGCTTGAAGATCATATCTAAATGAAAGGGAGAAAATAAAAAGAATGGGGTTGAATTATGCTTTTAAAAAACATTTTTTTTTTCACTGGAAATATCAATTGAAACAATTTAAGACAATACGAGCATATTTAGGTTCCTTTTAAGCAAAAGGTTGAGAATATGTAGACAAGTATTTTGAAAGTTCAGGCATAACATATGAAACTTAGATATAAAGTTATATTAACTTGCTATTATAACAATATAGTCAGTAAAAGTAAAATACTCAACTCTAGTTAGCTCAAATTAAATTTAAAACAATGCAAAAGTAAGCAAATATAATAGAGAAGAGATAAGAGAAATGACACCAGATTCATCCGAATTTTTGACCCAAATCTTGGTTTATGTCTAGTCCCTAAGCAGCATTGAGATTTGTCACTAGTTTGTATTCTTTGTCTGCAATCTCTTCAGGTTAATTTGCAACAACATCTTTTTTGTCCTGTAACCTCTTTTGGTGATCTTACAACAAGTTTTCATTGAACGTAGCTTTTTCGTATTAATACGGTAGATATTTATGTAAATAATATATTCTGATTATAGAAATATTAGGTAATTGTGATAGCAATTAGTGTACGTTATTCTGTAATAATTGATCATTACTACTTTGATTGTATATTGTTTTCTTCAAAGCACTATATAATACATTCTCCGTGGTGTAGTAGAAACACAAGGGTTATACCAATTGTCTCTTGTTATCCTCTCTTTTAACATGGTATCTAGAGCCTAACAAGAGGCAACCCTAATTTGTGCATACCTAATGGACCTACTGTCCATCAGTGAAACTTTTTCTGTGAAACTGTGTTCTCCTTCCGGTTTTGCACCTTCTTTGGTGGATGTGTTCTTCTTACGATGTCATATCTTGTCTAGTCCGACTCTGTCAATGATTATCTGTCGCCAGCCGCCGTCGTCCATCGCTGGCAGCCGTCGATGTTCGACGCTGTTCGACACATTTCCGACCGATGGAGATTTCAAGTTTCATGGTTTCAGGGCGTTTGTCAATATCATTGTGGACTTGGAAGCGACTGCTACTTCGACTATACTAACGAGAAAATTCGATGCTCTAATCACCTCTGCCATCAATTTTGGGGACAAAATATCAATATATGTGAAAAGGAAGACAATATTAGCTAATTTTCTATAAAATTTATGAAATTACCTAAATATTCTTCTTTGGCTATGTTTGGCAAGTCCAATAAGATAGCTTATAGCTTATTCGTCTAGCTTATAGGCTTGTTTGACTGAAATAGAAGTGTTTGGTAAAAAGCTTATCTCATTAGCTTATAGTTTTTTCTTCGTAAGCTAATTTATTTAGCTTATGACATCTAACTTGTAGCTTATTGACTTTTTTCTCGTCTTTACCCCCATTTATTTTTATGTCATTTTACCTTTATAAGCTAATTCAACCGCTAATTTTATCAAACACTTCAAATTCAATCAGCTAGCTAAAGATGTAATCATGGTATGAATCTCATTCTACTTGAATCTATATGGTAGATATTTACTTGGTTTAATTAAGGTTGTATCTTATCTGCTACTTATAAAGATTGGGTTTGGCTAGCTTTTCCGTTTGGTTTTATGATATTTTGCTCTTATCTTCACATCAACAATATTTCAGCTCTTTCGTAATCTAATTTAGGCTCCATCTCTAACACTTTATTGTATCTACTCATGACCTTCCAGCCTTGTGTAACATCCAGTCGGTGCCACATGGAACCTAACTCACTTAATCTCAATCATCGGGGAAATTTAAAACTTAAAACAAACATTCATATATGAGAAGTCAAATACAGACATCAGAGCTTTATCTTGAAACCTCGGTGCTCTAAACATATATATGATACAACACTACTAATACCAAGGGTATGGCCTGCAAGTAGCAACGAAAGACACTCTACTGGTCGTGGCACAAAAATAGTAAAGGAACTTAGTCGGTGGTGTGACATCAACGTCACTTTTGGGAAGCAACTCCCACCTCCATCATCATCAACCTCCTAGGTACTTTCACCAACAGGTAACACACTTATGTCATCAACCACCATCCGGGCAACCACATAGAGAAACATAGAAAATATATGCCCAGAAGATAAGAAAAACAACAATAATCATAAAGTAGGAAAACAAAGCAGAATACAGCACAATAACATGTATATTACACTGTCACAAAGATCTCTCAAGTCAATTATAACAGCTATCCCCACAATCATATCAACTTGGGATCATCGCCTGAACTATAAGTGCGATTGGTCCTACGTGTCATGAGAAAAAACAAAAGTTAACACAAGAAGGGGGTTGAATTGTGTTTACCAACTTTTTAGGAAACTTTGATCAATATATTCGCAGGCACATTAAGCAAAAATAAAGCTATTGAAAGTTAGACGGGTGACTCGTCTAATTTCATAACAGAACACACGCGAATACAGAGAAGGTTAAAACATGATTTGATATTCACAATATTAACTCCCCAAGTTAAAAGCTAAAACAAATAACTCTTAAACAAATTAAAGATATAAGGGAAGAAGAATATCACTCAAAAGTTTATACTGGTCTACCCCAAATTCCACAGGGATACGTCCAGTTCTTGGCAGCACCAAGTTTTCCACTATAACTGATCAGATTATGGTACAAGTATTCTTTTCACACCTAGCCTCTTCAGGCTCACACTCAAACAAGTATTCTTTTCACACCTAGCCTCTTCAGGCTCAAACAGTAAGGGGTAAAGGTTTTGAGCAATTAATACAACTTTGCAGGTCTTTCAGATAACAATCAGAGAGTGGAAAAAATAAAGGAATGAAAGACTGTGAAATTGATGTCAAATGATTAAAGAGCTATTCAATGAAGGAATGAAGAAGTAAATGAGCAGAGTAAATGCTTCTTTGAATATATGCGCAGAGATCTTAACTTCATCTTCATGGTTTGCACTATTTAAAGGCTTCAATCAATTTGATCCGTTAGACATAGCTTCAGAAAATGTGCTCCTTTGATTTGAACTTCTGGGACGCCATTAATGCTAAAGAGTCGTTCTGTGTAAACATTGGGACATTGGAATTTGACATATGCGACCAAGAGTACACTTTGCTTCTGAGCAGTTGTTTCAGAGTTGCAATAGCAGACTTCTTGTACTTGCAGCAGAAAACTTTCCATTTCACTGCAACACTCATTTCACTTTCTGGAAAGTGCTTTTACTTTGTACTAAAACAGCTAAAAGCTACTGACTTTGGTGCAGAGGTAGCGTGTTTATTCCTCAAACACTTGAAAGAATGAATTCTTTATTCTTTGTCCTTGGTGTTATTGTCCAGAGGTCTTTGATATCCTTAAGGAAGGCATCTTTTTCAAATAAGGTTGACTTGGACTTTCTTCTGACAGTCTGACAATAAAACTAGTGCAGCAGAGTCTGAAAATGAGACGGGTGTTGTACAGTCTAAAATTAGACAGATGAGGTGATCCAAAACTTAGACGGGTGAGACAGTCTTTTTCAGGCGGGTGAGACAGTGAAGCTTCTTCAGACTTTTGATCCTTGCCACGTCATCAACTAGATCAGAACTTTGACTTAGAGTTGACTTGATCTCTCTCTCTCTCTCTCTCTGAGTTGACTAACTTTCAGACGGATGGTCTTTCATATGAGTGTGAAAAACTGCTTCTTAGGGAAATTAAGATGGGTCAGATTTATACGAGTGACCTTAAGTCTATTTTCCTACACACTTAACAGACATATCAGTAATTTCATATGGTTCAATATTACCATACTTAATATAGTTGGAATAATCAAAACTTAAAGAATTTACACATTGAATGTGTTCCAGACTTATGAGGTCTCAACATTCTCCCCCTTTTTGATGATGACAAATAATTTTGCTGATTTTATTGAACATCAAAAATTAATAGCAGATATTTAGACAAAAAAATATAAGTATGAAAATATGCTCCCCTTTAGTTTGTGCATTAGATGTAAACAAGTATTAGAGCAAAAATAAGGGCAAAACAGATTATATCTTGTAAAGTTATATTTCTGTTACTTTTACTTCCTCCCCCCTTTTGGCATCAATAAAAAAGATAAATAACAACCATACATGATAAAGAGTAAGAGGCCAAAAGTAATTAAAACATTTTCATTTCATTCAGAGTTAGAACAAATGTTTACAAAATATGATAAAAACATCACTGACAGTACATTGCAAGACGTTAGTCAAAAGAAAAGCTAAGAACTAGGCCCTCCATGACTCTTCAAGAAAGCTTCCAGCATCTTCTGCATTGCTGCTTGCTGGGCTATGACAGTGGCCTGAAATGAAGCTTGTTGTTCCATGGCTTCATCTTGTTTCTGCATAACAGCTTGTAGACAAGTGACCATTTCATCCAGCCTTTGATGAGTAGCAGGATCATGAGCAACAACAGGAGCAGTAGAGTCAATTGTAGCCAAGGAAGTTGAGGGATCAGCATATGCGGATGGAGGAGGACTAGGAGGAGGGGTAGGAGATGTAGGAGGGGTAGGAGGTAACTCTTCAACCAAGATTTCATCCTCAGGTTGAGGATCCATATAGATACCAGTTGAAAGAGTGGTTTCAAAATCAGAGTTTGGAAAGAAGATATCCAGAAACCATTGGATTCTTTTCATGATGGAGGGGTGACTCAATGTGGGTAAGCATAAACTCATAAGATCCCCTAATGAGATTTATGGGAGTTACAGGGGTAGACTGTGGAAAGTTTAAAATGAAGAAAGGTAAAACTACAAAGAAAGGGGGAAAGTATAGACAGGGGGTGCAAAAGGGGCAAAGGCTTGGCTACCTCTAATGGGAATATCCTTCTTTTATTCATCAGCCAACCCAGAGCAAGAGCCACATCCCAAGTAGATGTCTCCAACCTTCAGGTACTTGGAGGAGGTGGCAGTGGTGACTATCCTCTTTCTGAGTTTCAATCTGTCATCATCCAGTTAATGAGACAGCCTATTTGTTTACCAGGCATATAGACAACTTTCTGCTTTCCTTTCAGTACCATTGACTCTAGCATCACTTTAATCACAGTTGAGGGCTTCATGATGAAATGTGGATTGGGCTTCCACCTTGTAGAAAACTTCTGCTTTTCAGCCAGCTTGACCAGTTGTCTTTCTGCTTCCAGAGATGCAATTATGTCCAATTCATTGCTAAACCGCATATCAGAGCTGCAAGCATCTGAGAGAGAAAAGGGAGAGGTTCTGGAGGAGGGATGATATTTGGGTAGGGTGGCTTTGGGCAAGGGGTTATGTCTAGTTTCAAAGAAAAGATCAGGAAAGATCTTCCTCAAGGGAACTTGACACTGATATTTGATGTGATCAGGTGTGAGTGATCTAGGTGGAGGTGGAGGTGGAGGTGTGGTAGGGTTGTCAAAGAAGTCAAAATCATAAAAATCTTCATGATGAGATTCAGAAGAGTGGGAAAGTGTGATGAGGATGGTTCAGACATATGATGTTCAGTTTTAGACACATGTGGTTTTGAAATAGAAGTGTGTGGTTCAGAGATATTTGGTTCAGATAAAAGTGGTTTAGTTTCAGGAATGTGTGGTTTTGGGACAGAAATGGGTGATGGTTGTCGTGGTGGTGTTGGGGCTCTTTGTGGTTGTAACACCTCATTTTTTGTATAAACGCTTGTTGTGTATGCTTTGTTTGTTTAGGACATTTAGAATGGGCTAAGTGGGGTTTTTAAGCTAAAAATCCCTTCCTGACGCATGAGCACGCCCGTGTTCATGTATCAGCACGCCCGTGCTTGATGTACGTGCCTTGTGGCTGCCTGAGCCACAAGCACGGTCATGCTCAATAGGTGCACGACCGTGCTCAGGGGGAAAACGCATCCCGTTGATGCTAAGTTGAGCATGAAGGAGCACGATCGTGCTCGGGTCAGAGTCTATATATAGATTGCTAGCAGCGAGGATTAAGAGTTAAACCGTCTAAATTGGCACTTTAGGCAACCCTATGTGTGATGGCAGCCTCTCTCATTCTTCCCCTTTGAACCCAATCATTGCTTGGTGTTCCGTTCGTAGTTAAGAGAGTACAATCACGCGCTAATGCCAGTTAGCAAAGGTAATGGTTCCCTCTTCTGTTTCCTTTTGTTTCAGGAATTGGGAACTAATTGGTTAACCCTGTTGTGTTGACCAACGCTTGGGATCGTTTGTCGAGCTGTTCGAGGGAACCGGTTTAGGATCGTCTTCAGTTTAACGAGAATTCTTCATACCAGGTATGGGGAGAAGGAATAGTATGAGTATATAGGCTTGGGGGTAATGTAAGATGAAGGGTTCCCATAACCCTTTATGTTTGATAACATGTTTGTATACCTTTACGTCTAATTGTTATTTGATGTTTAACTGTTTGTAATGATGTTGGTATGATTATTATTATTGATGCCATGAATGAGTGAATTTCCATGTTAATAATATTGTGATGTATTGGCTGTTGATTAATATGAATGCATGACGTTTAAAACGTTAACATTTGCTAATAATGTTAAGGGAGGTTGTTCCCTTTTGTTCATAAGACTGAATAATAGTAATGAGGGAGAGAATTATGCCAAACGGTTTAGTCAAGACTATAGTGATTAATCTTTGAGCGATTAGGGATAATTAAATGGCCTGAGATTAAAGGATTAATTCCCCTTCAATTTGTAAGACATGAACATTTAATCAGAACCAATAAAACTGATGTAAATGGATTAGTAAAAGCTAGTGGGATTGAATTAATGAACCGTCCTAAGGATTTGGGCAATGGGCTCTGACCCTTTCTGCCCAGATCAGTACGGCCATGCTCCATTGAGCACGGTCGTGCTTAACAGGGAGCACACCCGTGCTCCATTTCAAAATCTAGAATAGGGCACACACTTGAATACGCCCGTGCTTAACAGGCAGCACGACTGTGCTTGCTTGAAGGTCCAGCATGCGTATCCTGAGGGTGAGCACATTCGTGTTCACCTGACCAGAACAGAACGCAAAACAGTGCAGAAAGCAGGGGTTTCACCCCAAATGCCTTAAAAGACTTAATATGACCCTCAACGAACTTGAAGACAAAAGACAAGAGAAAAGGGAATGTACCTTGGTAGCCTAGTGGCTAAGGGGGCCTTAATGCATGATGGTCAAGGTGGTAATCTATAGTGCTTAATGGCTAAAGTGTTAATTAACGATGATGATGTACCTTGGTAGCCTAGTGGCCAAGGGGGCCTTGATGCTTGACGGTCAAGGTGGTAATCTCTGGTGTAGAACGACCTGAGTGTTTAAAAGAATAAATACGAAACGATAACAATAATCCTCGATAGCCTAGTGGTCAAGGTGTTGATGGTGATAAACTTGGGTAGCCTTGGGGCCTAAGAGGAGGTGGTGGTTGTGTTGTGTGTTGTATTCAGCATGCATTCACGCACAGGAGATGTTAGTGGGGGATGTTCAACATAGGGGAGGTCATCCGAAATTAAGGTGATCTGGCTGTCAGCAGTGATTCATCCGAGAGTTAGGTGAATCTTGCGCCCTGATAAGCCTTCAGCTTATCTAGTTTTACAGCTAGAAAAAGTCAAGGTTCTGATACCAATTGAACGATTTAAACTCGCTAAACACCAAAATTTGGCTTCGTTTGTCCCTAGGCAGGGTCTTAAGTCTATTAGAGAGTTTTTAGGAATTTCTGGTTGTTTTGAGTCAATAAAGCATAAAAATGCTATTTTTATTTTTCAGGTTAAAAGTGAAGCTCGAGGAAGCTAGGAAAAATAGAGAAAACAAGCAAAAAAGCAAAACTAGTCATTTGCCCCGCGAACTGACACTCGCCCCGCGAGCCAGAAGAACAGATTAAGCAATGTCAGCAGCCATTCAGCCTCGCCTCGCGAGGACGTGTTCGCCTTGCGAGCCAGACACAGGGAATTGAAGATCGTTCTATCTCGCCTCGCGAATAATCCAAATTTGAACTGGCGCCAACTTAAGATTCGCCTCGTGAATCCATGTTCGCCTCGCGATCACGCGCAGATCCCAAACTTTATAAATAGCTTGTTTTAGGTCAATTGGAGAGAGTTTTTAATAGGGATTGTAATCCTAGTTTTCTTAGGGCTGGGTAGCGAGTTTTAATTTAGTTTTTTTGAGGATGAATGCTTTATATACTTTGTTCGTTGTTATCGTCTCTATGAGGAACTAATCCTTATTTCTAAGGGAACGATGAAGCCACCATTGAGGGCATAGTGAATCCAAGTAATATTTTCTTATACCCTTGTCTCTTTTCTTGTTTCTTAATTCTGATTTGTTTGTGTTAATCATATGCACGCATGGTTAACTAGTCTAGTGCGTTGAGGCTAGCAGGCGAGTCGTACTTAGGACTTGAATTAAGAACACCGTTTAAATATTGCTAGGCATAGAATAGGAAAGCGGTGCAATCACTATAGGGAACCAAGAACTTAATGAATCTAATCGTAGGTTGAATAGATTGGCAGATTGATAACTCACAATTTGAGATATTTCCTTTTGAAAATCGGCAGTGACATTAGGATAATTAAGGGTTCCTGGTTGACAAAGAAATTAAATTGAACATAGGGATAAGGAGATAAACGCTTGGGTAACTTGCTTGATGGGTAGGTGGATTCGAGACCTTAGAGCTTTAATCTTAATCAAATCTCATCATAATCTTTTAGCATCTTTAATTAATTGTTTTTGATATAATCTTTGAATCAATTTTCTCTTTCTTCATAACTATTTCCCTTTGACTTGGTCAAACACTTTGAATTTCTTTATTAAATTGGTCTTCCAATCCTTGTGTTCGACCTCGGTATTTACTTACCGTGTTTTTATTACTTGCAACGAAACGGTACACTTGCCGGATCGTCATCAAGTTTTTGGTGCCGTTGCCGGGGATTGGCACAACCAATTTTCCTAATTTTTAGGAAATTCAATTCTCTTGATTGAGTAATTTTTATTTTTATTTTTATTTTTATACTTTTTTTTTTATCTCTTTTTACTTCTTTGATCCCGCTTGGTCTTGCCTTATTTTTGTGTATGTGAGGTACCCTTTCACAGGAAGACTTGCTATACGATCCAGAGATCACCAGGACCGAGAAGAGGTACAGGAAGGAACTCAGAGAGAAAAAGAGGCTTGAAGCGAACTAACTCATCAATCTTGAAGGGATGGCGGAAGGAGATCCTCCACCCTACAAGCCTCTTTATGAGTACAATCTTCATCACTTGGATGATTGTGCTTCAAGTGTTGTTAGGCCTTCTATCACGGCCACTTCTTTTAAAATAACGGAAGGTGCTCTGCGTGGAGTGAAAGAAAATCAATTTGATGGAAGTGCATACCAAGATCCTCACAGGCATATTACTAACTTTTTGGAGACTTGCGACCTGTTCAAAACTCCAGGAGTTTCAGATGATGCCTTTCGTTTGCGACTATTCCCTTTCTCTCTTCGGGATAAAGCACGCGATTGGTTAGACCTGCACTTGGATCGTGCTAGCATCACTACTTGGGAACAAATGGCTCAGAAGTTCCTCACTAGATTTTTTCCTCCTCAGAAAGCAGCACAGTTGAAGATAGCTATCACTTCCTTCAAGCAGCATGATGATGAGTCCTACAATGAAGCTTAGGAAAGGTACAATGTGCTTTTGAGAAATGCCCTTCATCCTACTTTGACTTGGTAACAAAGGTACAACACTTCTTTAATGGGTTGAAGGGCCGCTACCAAATGAACTTAGATGCCGCAGCTGGCGATTCTTTCTCTTACAAATCAGTAGAGGACGGTTGGGCTTTATTATAGAAGATGTCCAGGAATGATTATAACCGCAGTACGGGCACTTCTAATGCTTCTGGAATCAGTACCGCATCACTTGAGGCTATTCTTGAACAGAACACACTCTTGAAGAAGCAATGTGAGGCACTGTCTAGCAAGCTCAAGGTTAATGCAGTGCGAGAAGGCTCGCATCTGGGGTGTGATTTTTGTAATGGTGAACATGCCAGTGAGAGTTGTCCCATGAATTTTTCACAGGAACATGTGGACTCATGTCACAACTTTTATGACACAGTGCCACAAAACAACTATCAGAGGAATAGGCAGAATGACTACAATCAGAATCGGGGGTACATTAGGAGAGACCATCCGGGTTTCACTTGGAGCAACACTAGTGGTGGTCTAGCCGGGAAACAACAACATAATCAGAGGCCAAATTATGGAATTCAACAGCACAACACTCAACAGGCTCTCCCTCAACCTACTCAATTGCAAATCACAGATGGTGGGAAGCAGACTTGGGAAGTGGCCTTTGAGAAATTAGCCAGTCATACTAGCACCACCATTGAGAAGCTGACAGTGCACATTGATACCTCTATTGAGAAGCTAGCAACTCACACAGGGTCGGCAATCCAACTCCTGGAAACTCAAGTATCTCAGCTAGCCAAACAAATGAATGAGCGTCTTCCAGGCACTTTTCCGGGCAACATAGAGAACAACCCCAAGGCCCAATGCAATGCCATATCCACTAGAAGTGGTAAAGTGTTGGAACCAAAAGGGAATCCCTTGAAGGCTAATGAAGGTGAAACTCCAGAACAACCACAAGAGGAGAAGGAGCAAGCTAAGGAAGATGAGGTAGCTAGTGAAAAGATGCTGGAGCAAGGGGTAAGATTGAAATTAGTAGATGAAGAATTCCAAAAGAAGAAGTGAGTTGAGCCCTAAGACCTTCCTCCCTTCATGAAGGTACCATATCCAGAGAGATTGAAGAAACCCCTGCAAGACAAGCAATTCAACAAGTTCCTTGATGTTTTCCACAAGCTTCAAATCAACATTCCTTTTGCGGAAGCCTTAGAACAAATACCATCCTATGCTAAGTTCATGAAGGAGCTTCTCTCCAAGAAGCGGAAGATAGTGGATGAGGAAATAGTTGCTTTGACCGAGGAGTATAGTGTAGATGTGGTGAAGCCTCTTGTCAAACCAACTCCTACACATGAAGCAAATGGTTCAACACTAGAAGGGGTGTTGGTAAAATCCCACACTTTTGAGGATGACATGGAAAAGGATGAGTCGGCGGACTTGGGCCATAAAGATGAGTTGCATAGATCCATTAAGGATGACCCAAGCAAGTTGGAAGGGAAGCCACAAGAGCATCATGAGTCACTCACTGAAAGAGCCGGAGCAAAAAAGATACTTGATCCAGTCCAACTCAATGAAATCCGCTTGAGGGCTTATGAGAAAGATAGAGGCAAAAAGGGGCAACCCAAGGCACGACTCGATGATCCAATGATCCCTAGAAAGAAGTTATTTCCAAATCAACTGAAGTCTTGTTGGCGAGTGAAAGTTAGGAAGAAAACAGCTCTTCCTCATGATGATTTTAAGGAAGGGTACAAAGAGCCTGGGGAGACATTAGATGATAATGACCAAGGGTTGAAACTGCTTTTTATGGAGGAAGGAGTTGGAGACCATCTGATGAGTTCGCAGTGACTTAGCCCTTTAGGGCCATGACCGTCAGGCTCGAGACGTTAAACAAGCGCTTCTTGGAAGGCAACCCAAGGGTTATATCCTTTTATTACATTTAAAGAGTCATAAAAATACAAAGTGTCTTCATATAGGGTCCTTAGTTAGAAAATTTCATTAGAAAAGCATGTAGGACTTAGATGCATTTAGGAAAAGAGGGGCAGAATTCTTCTCTGGCTCGCCTCGCAGGCAATAATTCGCTCCGCGAGCCTGAGGGATATCAAAATCCCTGCATCTGACTCGCCTCGCGAAAAGGGCTTGGCCAAGCGAGGCCGAAAAGTATAAACTCAGAGGTGGGCACCTCGTTCTGCCTCGCGTCGTGGACATAGGGTTCGCCTCGCGATTCTGGGCAAGTTAAGAACTCAAAGCTGAAGCCCAGATTCGCCTCACGAAGCCAGGCAAGAATGAAATGATTAGAAATTCCAGATTGGCCTCGCGAGACGCCTCTTGCCTCGCTAAAAAAAAAATTGAACTGTTTTTGATGCCTCGGTTCGTCTGGTTTGCTAATCCTGGGGACCAGGATCCTCACCCAGGAGGGGGCGAGTCCGAGGTAAACATTTGATGATTTTCAGGTGGATGAAACTCCAAAAGAGGAGGCCACAAAGACTAGTGAGCCGGAAGGAGAGGAAGAGAATGAAGAAAGGATGAGCACCAACGAAAGTTTGGGGTCCTTTCGGACCCCACGAGATAACAATTTCTAAACCTTACTCTTTTCTTTTCTGTTTCTTCTCTTTTTGCAAATTGGTCATGTACAGTCATATGTGTCGAGTCTTGTGTTGGTAAGCTTGAAGGGATTTTATTGACTTTCGTATAGATAGATTGCATGATAAATGTTGATTTTTGATGATTTCCCCTAATGAGTTGAATTTTGAAAATTGAACCCCATGAAAAATTGAAAAAATAGACTTATGAGAAATTTTATTGTGATTGCATGATTTATGACAAGTTTGGGGTGAAGGAGTGCACACACTAGAGATGTATCTCAGTCAAATAATTTGCTAAAAATGTCCAGGTGAGGAATTTGACCCTCCAACATTGTTTTTGAATTGTGTGAATCACTTTTAAGTTGCACTTTCCCGGATTTGCTTGAATCTCTTCTTGATTTGCATGTTTATATGTTAGCATCAAATGATTTAGGCAATTTTCTTTGAAATAGCTTCTTGGCCTAAAAAGAACCATCCCTAATGCATGTTCCCTAGTTAGCCACATTGAGCCTAATAGCCTATTGTTCTTAATAACCTTACAATACAAGCCATAAATCCGAAAAAACCATGTTAACCCAATCTTAGGATATAGGAGAGCATGGAAACTTAACAATGTAAGTGTTGTTTGAAAACAAAGTTTGGGGTGGCTACAAGGGTTTATTATGTTGCTATGGGTTGAAAAAAAAAAAAAAAGGGTTGAAGCCAAAAGGCAAAAGAGAAAAAGAAAAAGGAAGAAAAATACAAAAATGCCAAAAAGGGAAAATAAAAAGGTTATCAAAAAGGTTTGTAGCCACCCAAAGCGAAAAAAAAATGGAAAAAAAGGAATTCGAGTGAAAATAAAAGTGTAAAATGTTTCATGCTATCTTAGTTCCTAGGGTCTTAGCCTTGTACCTTTGAATATCCTACCTTTAGCCAGGCCTCATTACAACCCTTAAAAGACCTTTTGATGTTGCATACATGTTTTCGTGGGAACTATTTTTGAGATGAAAATCAAATTCATGGAAAGTGCTCTTAAAATGTGAAATTGAGTGAAAGTTGAAAACCTTGACAAAAAATGAGCGAATGAGTGAATTATTATACGCCCTTGTGAGGAAGGCAATTATTTGAAATTGGTGATCTCCCTTTTGTGTGTATCTTGAATCTTTTACTTAGAGTGATGAATGCATGATTGATATAATTCTCATGGTTTGAGAAGTAGATGAAAATGGGGATTGAATAATTAAAGTAAAGAAAGGGAAAACATTGAGTGAAGATGAATTGACGATATTGCATGAAATTTTGGGCAAGGGTGATTAAGTCCATTGAGCTTACCTAGTTCTGAGTCTTTCAATTTGTTAAGCAAAGTTTAAGTTTGGGGTATTTTGATAAGCCTTCAGCTTATCTAGTTTTACAGCTAGAAAAAGTCAAGGTTCTGATACCAATTGAGCGATTTAAACTCGCTAAACACCGAAATTTGGCTTCGTTTGTCCCTAGGCAGGGTCTTTAGTCTATTAGAGAGTTTTTAGGAATTTCTGGTTATTTTGAGTCAATAAAGCATAAAAATGCTATTTTTATTTTTCAGGTTAAAAGTGAAGCTCGAGGAAGCTAGGAAAAATGGAGAAAACAAGCAAAAAGGCAAAACTGGTCATTCACCTCGCGAACTGACAATCGCCCCGCGAGCCAGAAGAACAGATTAAGCAATGTCAGCAGCCATTCAGCCTCGCCTCGCGAGCCAGACACAGGGAATTGAAGATCGTTCTGTCTCGCCTCGCGAGTAATCCAAATTTGAACTGGCGCCAACTTAAGGTTCGCCTCGCGAATCCATGTTCACCTCGCGATCACACGCAGATCCTAACTTTATAAATAGCTTGTTTTAGGTCAATTGGAGAGAGCTTTTAATAGGGATTGTAATCCTAGTTTTCTTAGGGTTGGGTAGTGAGTTTTAATTTAGTTTATTTGATGATGAATGCTTTATATACTTTGTTCGTTGTTATCGTCTCTTTGAGGAACTAATCCTTATTTCTAAGGCAACGATGAAGCCACCATTGATGGCATAGTGAATCCAAGTAATATTTTCTTATACCCTTGTCTCTTTTCTTGTTTCTTAATTCTGATTTGCTTGTGTTAATCATATGCACGCATGGTTAACTAGTCTAATGCGTTGAGGCTGGCAGGCGATTCGTACTTAGGACTTGAATTAAGAACACCGTTTAAATATTGCTAGGCATAGAATAGGAAAGCGGTGCAATCACTATAGGGAACCAAGAACTTAATGAATCTAATCGTAGGTTGAATAGAATGGCAGATTGACAACTCACACGTTGAGATATTTCCTTTTGAAAATCGACAGTGACATTAGGATAATTAAGGGTTCCTGGTTGACAAAGAAATTAAATTGAACATAGGGATAAGGAGATAAACGCTTGGGTAACTTACTTGATGGGTAGGTGGATTCGTGACCTTAGAGCTTTAATCTTAATCAAATCTCATCATAATCTTTTAGCATCTTTAATTAATTGTTTTTTATATAATCTTTGAATCAATTTTCTCTCTCTTCATAACTATTTCCCTTTGACTTGGTCAAATGCTTTGAATTTCTTTATTAAATTGGTTAAATTGGTCTTCCAATCCTTGTGTTCGACCTCGGTATTTACTTACCATGTTTTTATTACTTGCAACGAAACGGTACACTTGCCGGATCGTCATCACGCCCCCGTGGTGGCCTATCCGAGAGTAAGGTGCATCGACTATCCTTGGGGTCCACCCATGGTAAGATGAACTGCCCCGGTGTTGGTGTTTATTGGCCAATGTGTTTATAGGGGGTCACATTTAGTGCTATCAGAGCAGGTCTGACTTATCAGGCCGTGGTATGAGTCTGTTGTGAGTCTGTTATGTGCTCTTGTTTGAATTGCCTTTATTTATATAGGCAATGATGCTTAGTGATAAGAACCAATAGCTTTTCCTGCTTTAAGTTCTCTGTATTTAATAAGCTGCCTTGGCATTTACAGGAACTTATGGCAGGAAGAGGAGGCAGAAATAGCCAGGCGATCACTGATGCTTTAGCACTCCTTGCCAATGCGATAGGCAACTAGAAAGCCAATAACGACGGGGGACCAGCTGAGTCTCAGGGTCTCGACAAGTTCCAACAGAACAATCCGCCGTCTTTCAAGGGAGCTTACGATCCTAAGGGTGCCCTTGTTGTGGATGGGTGAGACTGAGAACATATTCCGAGCCATGGGATGCAACGAACAACAGAAGGTCATCTTTGGGACCTTTATGCTGATAGAAAAAGCTGGGCATTGGTGGGAGAACTGTCGTCAGTGTTTGCAGGCTGAGGGTATTGTGGTCACATGGACTGTCTTCAAGGACAGGTTTCTAGAGAAGTATTTTCCGGCAGACATCAAGGACAAAAAGGAGATGGAATTTCTGGCGCTGAAACATGGAAATATGTCGGTAGGAGAGTATGCGGCTAAGTTTCAGGAGCTCGCCCGTTACTATACACTGTATCAATATGTGGTGGACGATCGCTCCAAGTGCGTAAAGTTTGAGGATGATCTGCGTCCAGAGATTAAGCAGGCTATCAGCTACTAGGAGATCAGAATCTTTCCAATTCTAGTGAACAAGTGTAGGATCTATGAAGATGCCTACAAGTCTGGAGGGTCAGCCTCCAAGGGATCAGACAGTCAGGGCAACGAGAAGAGTGATCAAGGGAATAAGTGGAAGCCGTGTCTCGCTCCAGCTGGCCGGGACTTCAAGCGGGATGGCAAGCCCTAGTTTTTGTCAGACAAGTCCAAGAGATGGGATTCTTCTGAGTCTAGGCCCCTTCAGTGCGGCAAGTGTGGACAGGGTCACTTTACTGCGCAATGCAAGGAAACAGACATCATCTACTTCAAGTATGGCAAGCATGGCCACATCAGCCAGAACTGCGAAGGAGGAAAGTCGTAATCACAAAGTGATGGCAAGAATCAGAAGCCTCAAGCCAACCGACTGAAGACCATGGGAAGAGTTTTTACTCTTAGTGGAGCCGAGGCCTCCGAATCTGAAGATTTGATTCGGGTGCGACTCATTCGTTGGTATCACATGAATATGTTAATCATCTTAATTTACCTATGACACTTCTTGAGTGTGATTTGATTGTTGCCACACCCATGAATAAACATGTTCTTACTTTTTATGCATGCAAGAATATTCTTACTACCATAGATGGTAGAGACTTTATTGTCGATCTTGTGTGCTTGTCTTTGAAGGACCTTGATATTATTCTTGGCATGGACTGGTTATCTTCCAACCATGTCCTTCTAAATTGTTTTGATAAAACCATAGTTTTTGAACTCCTGTGGAGTCTAAGGATCCTAGATTTCTCTCTGCCAACCAAGTTAAGGCTTCGATGAGAGAAGAAGCCCAAGTGTACATGATGTTATCTTCCCTGGAAGTTGAGAGCCCTCCTGGTGTTGGAAGCGTGCCTGTTGTGCGAGATTTTCCTGAAGTGTTCCCGGGGGATGTTTATGAACTACCCCTAGAGAGAGATGTGGAGTTTACCATAGACTTAGTGCCTGGCACTGGACCTATATCCATAGCACCCTATAGAGTGTCTCCTCTAGAGCTAGCTGAGTTGAAGAAACAGATAGAGGACCTGATGCAGAAGCAGTTCATTAGACCTAGCGTATCCCCATAGGGAGCGTCAGTGTTGTTATGAAGAAGAAGGATGGCAGTATCAGGTTGTGTGTCGACTATCGACAACTCAACAAAGTGACCGTTAAGAATAGGTAGGATTGATGATCTTATGGATCAGTTGATCGGGGCTTGTGTTTTCTCGAAGATAGATTTGAGGTTAGGGTACCATCAGATTCGGGTTAAGTTTGAAGACATCCCTAAGGCAGCGTTTAGGGCGTGTTGTGGTCACTATGAGTATTTAGTTATGCCCTTCGGTGTGACTAATGCTCCTGTTGTGTTCATGGAATACATGAATAAGACCTTTCACCTTTACTTGGATAAGTTCGTGGTGGTCTAGGAACCTTTGCATGGAAAGTACGCAACCATCTAGAGTGAGATTGAACGTAAACACATCTTAGAGTTTTTGGTTTATCGTTTTTATAAGCTTAAGGGTTTGAAATAATAAATTTGGAGTTAGGATTGTTTGAGGGTTTTAGGTTGTTTATTAGGTTGTGTGAGCCTATATCTCAAATTTGAGGTCAATCGGACGTCGAACTGACGCAGAACGCAACAAAATGACTTCTAGTCAATGGTCAATGCTTAAACGTTGAAAACCCAACGTTGAAGCATCCACAGAACGCGTAAGCGTGGGTTTGTCAATGCTCAAGCATTCTGGTCAATCAAACAAGGTTTGGCGTTGACTTCCACGTGTCAAAAGGGGCTTACGTGGCATCTCAGAAGTGGTTGCATGGTGCGGTGGCTACCTGCCTCCAACGCTCAAGCGTGGAGAAGCCAACGCTCAAGCATTGGAGCGCTCAAGCGCTAGGGTTCCAACGCTTGAGCATTGTTGCGCTGATAGGTAAAAATAAAATGACTTAAGTGACTTAAGTCAATTAAGTCATTTGGGTAAAAACAGAGAGCAAAGAGTGGAGAGAAGGCAGATAATAGAAAGAGTGAGGTGGAGAGAGAAAGAGTGAGAAACTTAGAGAGAGAAAGGGTTTTGACTTCATTATTGACTTGACCGATCGTCCAGTTACGATTCCGAGTACGTGGTTGCGATCGTGGCGACGATGCCTTCACTTTCCTATCCTTCTTTTTCTCTAGTGGAGGTAATTCTTACCCTTTTATGTCGAAATGTTGTCCGTTACGATATTTGACTTATCTCTCGTTTAAGTTATCGGATTTCAATTCCGACTTCGTATTAGGACTCCTTATAACGTACGCTTCATAATGTGATTTTTGGGTGAAATTTCGGAGGCTCGGAAGCCTTAGTTCCTTGCGTGGCAGAATTGAGAGCAGTCGAGGAGGAGTGGTTTCGTGATATTCAAGTTACCGTACTACTTTCCAGGCGGGGGAAAGAAGCCATCTAACCTCGGAAACGGCAAAGTGGCATTTATTTCAATAATGGTGTAGGGCGACCTAAACCCTACTAGGAAGCATGTAACGGACAATATCAATATCACGTTGGGGACTACTTAGTGGTACCAATGATGATATTGAAATTATAGATTTATCGCCGTTGAGTATAAAAATATATTATATCATTATTTGAGATTGACTAGTTGTACTGCTTGGCTGTTGGTATGTCGTTGATACTTGATGAGTTGTCTGGATTATGTGTGTGGATTGGATGATGAATATATTTATTTTATAATTATTATTTTAATTATATGTGGAGATGATTGGAATGATGACATGTTGATATGATGGGTGATTATTGTGATTAGAGATTTTATGAGTGTTGATACATGATAAGCTATGGTGATGTGTGTGGGAGTTCATGATACATATGTTCAGAGTGCCGAACCTAGATGATTATTATGATGTTGAGATGAGATTGAAGAGATATGATTATTTTTTAGGTTGTTTACGAGATAGTGATGAGAGGTTCAGGCACTAGGGGATGACCGAGAGATGGTCTATGATATTTTCATATGCACTAGGAGTTTTATTCCCCGAGGAATGTATTCCCGTGGTTCAGATTATTTGCAAGACCGCCCCAGACATTATTATTATTGTCGCATCTATAGTTCATGCATTGCATGAGCAACCTCGTGTTGGGGCCAGGGTGTGCACCAATGTGTATTGTGCAACTATAGTGTCATTGCTTTGCTTTGGCATTCTCACTCCGCGAATGAGGATGTGCGTCGGGGACTCTGGAGACGTGTCGTTGATTGAGATGGATATCCGAATATGTGGCCTTACATGATCATACAAATTGCATTGCATTGCATCACATCATGATGGAGGGTAGAGGAAAATAATAGACGTATCGAGGATGGTTGTACTTATATATTATATATATATGGAGATGTATGTTTAGTGTGCTATTATGGATTTAAATGTTGCTAAACCCTTTCCATGTTTGACGTTAAATAGTTTCTTATCCTCTTTCTGCTTTCTTGCATGTTACTTCTTTACTATTTAACCTTAGACCCGGATCATGCGGATGGCACATTGGGATCATCCATGGATGATGCAGCAGGCGGGGTTCCCCCTCACGGGGACTTTTGAGTTTGAATTTGTGGATCCCAACAGGTGGCTAGTGGACCCAGTCACTCGGTTCGCGGTATATAAGGTTCCCGTCTCGATGACTACTTGATTAGGTCAGGGAGATCCGCTTGGTTTGATTGGTACTTTCCGAGCCGGTCAGATGTTTCCTTTTCCTATCAGATTTCCAGATGCACCATTGTCGCCGATGCTGCCGATGCAGGAGATAGTACTAGTTCCTTTCTTAGTACCCTTTGAGGTATCTGCACCAGAGCCCGCACCAGAGCCTATCATGGCACATGTCCCTGAGGAGGACCCGGTGGTACCAATCATTGATCCGATGCCTGTCCCGGAGGTACCCGTGCTTCCCGAGGTTAGAGCGATAGGGTCGGAGTCCTCTAGAGTGTCATCTAGGTTGTCATCCAGGGACAGCAGAGCTTACCGACGGCTGTTCCAGAGGTCTTCTGATAGGAGCTCTTTTAATGGGAGCAGAGGAGTGGTGGGACCGTCGAGACTCAGGGGTGACGGCGAGGGTAGTAGTCAGTAATGGTACAGGCCAGTGCTATCTACCTAGGTATGTAGGTATGTGTGAGGTTTTGATGTACTTGGAGAGGGGATAGGAATCTGAGAGCCGGTGAGGCATCTTTCTTTTAGACTTTTGATGTATTTTTGTTTTAGTCCTCAGTTTGTACATATTTGGGATCCTAATGATGGGATTCCCTTTTTACAGCATTTATATTATGTATAGGTTTATGTATGGATGTATGTGTGTGTGTGTGTGTGTGTGTGTGTGTGTATAGATGATGGTTTTTATTTAAGTTTTAATTTTTCCGCTGTTTTTAATTTCACCTCGTAACACTAATATCACGATTAGGCTTTAATAATTTTGGGTTTTTCTTAATGGGGCATCGGGACTTCTCAGTTTTGGTGGCCTAGGATGAAACAGGATGTATCTGAGTTTGTATATGCTTGTTTAGTGTGCCAAAAGGCTAATATAGAACACCAAAAGCCATCAGGTGAGTTGCAACCTTTAAGTATCCCAGAATGGAAATGGGATAGTATCTCTATGGATTTTGTGTCTAGACTCCCTAGGACTCCAGCTGGTTTTGAGGCGATCTGGGTTGTTGTGGATAGATTGACTAAGTCTTCCCATTTCATCCCTATGAACATGGAATACCCTTTGGAAAAGTTGGCCAAGCTGTACATCAGAGAGATAGTTAGGCTGCATGGTGTACCCTCTAGCATAGTGTCAGATAGAGATCCGAGGTTTATTTCTAGGTTTTGGAATAGTTTGCAAGAGGCTTTAGGGACCAAGCCTTAGGCTAAGTTCAGCTTACCACCCACAAACTGATGGGTAGTATGAGCGAACCATCCAGTCCTTAGAGGACTTGTTGAGAGAATGTGTGCTAGAACAGTCGGGTACTTAGGACAAGTTTTTGCCCCTAATATAGTTCACCTACAACAATAGTTTTCCATTCCAGTATTGGGATGACACCTTATGAAGCTCTATATGGGAGGAGTTGTAGGACACCCTTGTGTTTGAATGAACCTAGTGATAGTGTGGTGCTAGGACCTGAGATAGTGCAAGAAACCACAGAAAAGGTGAGGATGATTCAAGAAAAGATGAGAGTAGCACAGAGTAGGCAAAAGAGCTACCATGACAAAAGGAGAAAAGCACTCGAATTCCAGGAAGGCGATCATGTATTCTTGAGAGTTACTCCCACAACTAGGGTCAGTAGAGTGATGAAAGCAAAGAAACTTACTCCCAAATTCATCAGCCCTTACCAAATTCTTAAAAGAGTCGGTGAAGTCGCTTACCAAATAGCTTTGCCACTTTTCTTTTCCAAACTACATAATTTTTTCCATGTGTCACAACTTAGAAAATACATTCATGACCCGAACCATGTGATAGTACCCGACACGAATCAGTTAAAAGAGAATTTGACTTTTGAGGTACTACCCCTTCGAGTTGAGGATCGGAGGGTAAAGCAGCTGAGAGGCTAGGATATTTCTTTGGTTAAAGTCGTTTCGAGCGGGATGACTGAGGAAAGTGCTACATGGGAGCTTGAGAGCAAGATGATGGAGGCGTACCCATATCTCTTCGTTCAAGGTGAGTAGATTTCAAGGACAAAATTTTTATAAGGGGGTGGAATTGTAACACCTCGTTTTTCGTATAAGCACATGTTGTGTATGCTTTGTTTGTTTAGGAAGTTTAGAATGGGCTAACTGGGGTTTTTAAGCTAAAAATTCCTTCCTGATGCAAAAGCACGCTCGTGCCCATGTATTAGTACACCCGTGCTTGATGCACGTGCCTTGTGGCTGTCTGACCCACAAGCACGGTCGTGCTCAATAGGGAGCACGACCGTGCTCAGGGGGGACGCATCTCGCTGACTTTAAGTTTAGCAAGACCGTGGTTAACAAGGAGCAAGACCGTGCTCGGGTCAGAGTCTATATATATATTGCCAACAGGGAGGGTTACGAGTTAAACCCTCTACATTGGCACTTTAGGCAACCCTAAGTCTGACGGCAGCCTCTCTCATTCTTCCCCTTCGAACCCAATCATTGCTTGGTGTTCCGTTCGTAGTTGAGAGAGTACAATCACGCGTTAGTGCCAATTAGCAAAGGTAGGTAATGGTTCTTCCCTCTTCTGTTTCCTTTTCTGTTTCATGAATTGGGAACTAATTGGTTAAGCCGGTTTAGGATCGTCTTCAGTTTAACGGGAATTCTTCATACCAAGTACGGGGAGAAAGAATAGTATGAGTATGTAGGCTTAGGGGTAGCGTAAGACGAAGGGTTCCCATAACCCTTTATGTTTGATAACATGTTTGTCATTGATATTTGATGTTTAACTGTTTGTAATGATGTTGGTATGATTATTATTATTGATAGATGTTGTTTATTATGAGTATGATAATGTATTGATGCCATGAATGAGTGAATTGCCAGGTTAATAATATTGTGATGTATTAGCTGTTGATTGATATGAACGTGTGACGTTTAAAACGTTAAAATCTATTAATAATGATAAGGGAGGTTGTTCCCCTTTGTTCATAAGACTGAATAATAGTAATGAGGGTGAGAATTATGCTAAACGGTTTAGTCAAGACCCTAGGGATTAATCTTTGAGCTATTAGGGACAATTAAATGGTCTGAGATTAAAGGATTAATTCCCCTTCAATTTTAAGACATGGACATTTAATCAGAACCAATAAAACTGATGTCAATGGATTAGTAAAAGCTAGTAGGATTGAACCTATGAACCATCCCAAGGATTTGGGCAATGGGTTCTGACCCTTTCTGCCCAGATCAGTACGACCACGCTTCATTGAGCACGGTCGTGCTTAACAGGGAGCACGCCCATGCTCCATTTCAAAATCCAGAACAGGGGGCGCACTTGAGCACACCCGTGCTTAACAGCCAGCACAGCCGTGGTAGCTTGAAGGTCCAGCACGCCCGTGCTAAAGGTGAGCACGCCCGTGCTCACCTGCCAGAACAGAACGCAGAACATTGCAGAAAGCAAGGGTTTCACCCCAAATGCCTTAAAAGGCTTAATAAGACACTCAATGAACTTGATGACAAAATACAAGAGAAAAGAGAATGTACCTTGGTAGCCTAGTGGCCAAAGGGACCTTGATGCATGATGGTCAAGGTGGTAATCTCTACTTCTTAATGGCTAGAGTGTTAATTAACAATGATGATGTACCTTGGTAGCCTAGTAGCCAAGGGGACCTTGAGTCTTGATGGTCAAGGTGGTAATCTCTGGTGCAGAACGACCAAAGTGTTTAAAAGAATAAATACGAAACGATAATGATAATCCTCTATAGCCTAGTGGTCGAGGTATTGATGGTGATAAAACTTGGGTAGCCTAGTGGTCCAAGCGGAGGTGGTGGTTGTGTTGTTTGTTGTGTTGATCATGCATTCACGCATATGAGATGTTGGTGGGGGATGTTCAACATAGGGGAGGTCGTCCGAGAGTAAGGCAATCTGGCTGTCCGCAATGATTCATCCAAGAGTTAGGTGGATCGTGTGCCCCCGCGGTGGCGTATCCAAGAGTAAGGTGCGTCGGCTATCCTAGGGGTCCACCCATGGTAAGGTGAACTGCCCCGACGTTGGTGCTTATTGGCCAATATGGATATGTAACTCCAAAGTTAACTTCCTGAGGTAGAAAGAATCCAAGTGCATAATGGAGTGCTGGAGCATGATTGCATTGCATAGCATACATGTTGTATGATGATGATTGTTATGATATTGTTGTTGTTATAACATGCTTGTTTGATGCATGCTCGTCTTGCTAACTACTTTCTTGCTATTATATTCATATACATGTTCTTACTCCCTATCTTTATGTTTCTTGTTTTGTGGTATGTATATTTATGCAGAGGAAGGCAAGCAGCCAGTTGAGGAATGACTCTGAAGAGCCGCGACTCGTAGTTAGGATTTCAAGCTTTTGATAGTTAGTTTATTTTTGTTTCAGTTTGTATCCGAGGATATTTTCCGGATTGGTTATACCAGCTCTGTATGTGACATCAGGGGTTGGGTTTTGTTTATGTTATGTTTTATTTCCGCATTTGAGATTTGGTACAATATGATGTTCTCTATCCGTAGTTGGTTTTTTAATTTTTAATAAATGATGCATGTTTTATTCTTACTTCTTTTATCTTTAATGCTTTATATGTCTACGGGGTAGAGGGTGTCACAGTGGTAAGGGTACTGGCAATGGTGATGTAGGTGGAGGTGTTTTGTTCTTTGGTGATGGAGAAGGTTTTTCTGTTTGAGTCTGTTTGAGTGAAGGTGAGGGTGTTCTGGTTTTGGTGGGTGTTGACTGTTTGGTTGGAGAACGTGAGGATGGAGGTGTTGGCAGCAGAACCAATCTCCTCTTGATTATGTTGACTGTCTCAAAGGCTCAGTGGCCTTCCTCTTTGTAGTAGAGGCCCTCTTCTTCTTAGAGATCACAGTCTCATTAGCTTGAGACTCCCCCTCAGCCTGTACAGCAAGTTTAGCAACCATTTTCATCTTGTGCACCAATTGATGCTCTTCCTCTTCGTCAGGCTCAACCTTCACAGTAGGACTAGCTGGTGCTTCTTCAATAGGAACTTGTTGAGGTTCCTCTACAACAGGGTCCTCAAAAGATGTCAGTGGCACCTTCATCAAAGATAGAGTCTTTGTTGTGATCTCAGTGCAAAGATGCACACTTAAGGCATTCCTTAGATCCTTCAGAGAATTTTCCCTAAACACTCTTGTCATGATCGTGCCATAGGGATAATCCTTGTTCTTCCCTTTGGCAGCCTTCTCCATGTGCCTAAAAATTAGATCAGTGATATCTATATTAATCTTTTGGACAAGATGATAGATAGCAAATTTCTCGATTTTACTCACATGGTTCCTAAAGCCAACTCTAGGCATCACACAGTTGATGATGAGTACATGGAGAAATCTTGTCTTAGCAGTCAGATATTTGGAGTCCTGATCTTCTGGTTGAGGAACTCTATAGAGTACAATGTTGATAGCTTTTTCTCCCATTGGCTTCATCCAATCCGCAGCATACCCAGCACATTCCCTTGGGCATTTAGTCACTTCAACGAGTGACTCAAGGGTGATGATGACATGCTCATCCCCAACATCTCCAGAAATCATGGAGGTAATGTTGTCCTTGGTAATCTTTACCGTTTTCCATAAATCCCTAACCAATGAGGGGTAGACAACCTCACGGAGATGGAAGAATGGCATCCATCCAACAGCATCAATCTCGGGTTGGACATCCATTCCCTTGATTTTTAGTTCCTCGAAGTTTGGAACTCTTCTTGGGTGAACCTTCTTCATCTCATTCACCGAGATTCTAGCTTGTCCAGCGATGGTTTCCAGGAAACTCTTGGGTGCCATTGACTCAGACAAGAAGATATTTTTAGGGTTTTGGAAATGAAGGGTTTTGAGAAGTTGAAGACGAAGAGAGAATCAGAGAGATAGGGACACAAGGATTTTGAGTGGAGAGATTGTGAAACGACTAAAGTTTGCTTTTAGGATAAGAAACGAAAACACTTGAGTGTTTTTTGCGTTGGGAGGAGAGAGGTTATGCCAAAAGAGTAATGAATTTTGAAATGATAGTTGTGAAAAGACAGAACTTTTTTAGAAAAATGAGGGAATCTTTGCGATGTACACGTGTCTCAGTCATGGTCATCACTTTTTTGGTGCTTTCAGCCACGTCATCAGACTCTTGGCTAAAGTAGACGAGTGAAGCATAAAAAAAATGGACAAGTAAAGCAAAAAATTTCAGACAATTAAATTTTCCGACATATCAGCTTACAATCATTCAGACATGTTATGCATATTGAGATTCCTTCTAATAAAAACAAATCTATCTTCACTTAAAGGTTTAGTCAAGATGTAAGCCCACTGATTTTCAGTGTTCACAAACTTAATTTCAAATACACCTTTTTGCACATAATCTCTAATAAAATAATGCTTTATTTCTATATACTTTGCTTTAGAATGTTGTATGAGATTTTTAGACAAGTTAATAGTACTGGTGTTATCACACCAAACAGGAACGTTATAATGAAACATTAAATAATCCTCAAGTTGATATTTTACCCAAAGCAGTTGTGAACAACAACTTGCTATAGATATATATTCAGTTTCAGCAGTTAAGAGACCAATTGTGCTTTGCCTTTTTCTTGACCAGGAGATCATGTTTGTTTCAATGAAGTTGCATCCACCACTAGTGCTTTTTCTATCAATTCTATCTCCAGCAAAATAGCATCACAAAATTCAGCTAACCTGAAATCTCCAGATTTCTTATACAACAGACTAAGGTTAGTGGGTCCAATTAAATATCTAAAAATTCTTTTAACAGCCTTATGATGAGATTCTTTAGGATCTGATTGAAATCTAGCAAAGAGACAAACACTGAACTAAATGTCAGGTATGCTAGCAGTTAAGTATAGAAGAGATCCAATCATACCTCGGTAGATAGTTTGATCTACATTTTTACCTTCCTCATCCTTGTTTAGAACAATTGATGGATGCATAGTAGTACTCATAGGCTTTGAATTTTCCATCTTATATTTTTTCAGAAGTTCTTTGGGTGTATTTTTGCAATCTAAGGAAGAACTTCAATTCTCCCATCATGCTCATCTCAAACTCATTCTGTATCAACTCAGAGAACTCTTTAATGAGCTTTTCATTAGTAGCACCAAAGATAATATCATCCACATAAATTTGTACTACAATGAAATCTTTCTTTGAGCATTTCTTGAAAAGTATAATGTCTACTTTTCCTATAATGAAATTATTTTCCAGTAGATATGTGCTTAACCAATCATATTAAGCTCTAGGAGCTTGTTTGAGTCCATATAAAGCTTTCTTCAGCTTATAGACATGGTGAGGATTTTCAGAATCCTCAAACCCAGGAAGTTACTTGACATAAACTTCCTCCTCAATTATCCCATTTAGAAATGTACTTTTAACATCCATTTGATAGAGAGTTATATCAGGTTGTGCAGCATAAGACATAATAATTCTAATATCTTCTAATCTAGCTACAGGGGCAAAGGTTTCAGTGAAGTCAATACCTTCCTATTGATTATACTCTTGAGCAACTAGTCTTGTTTTATTTCTTACCACTTTTCCATCTTCATCCAGTTTGTTTCTAAATACCCATCTGGATCCAATAATGGATTTGTCTTTGGGTTTAGAAACTAGAGTCCACACATCATTTCTCTTGAACTGATTCAGTTCTTCTTGCATCGCTAGAATCCAACTTTCATCTTGTAAGGCTTCTTCAATTCTTTTAGGCTCCCAGTCTGATATGAAGGCCATGTTATTGTTCTCATTGAAAGCAGATCTGATTCTAACTCCTTGAGATGGACTTCCAGTGATAAGATCTTCTGGATGATAAGTCTTGAATTTCCAATCTCTTTTCTCATTCTGTTTTTTAGATGTTTGAGCGCTAGTCTGATTTTCTGGAATTTCAGACACGTCTACTTTTCTGGAATTTCAGACACGTCTACTTTTGACTTGTCTGAAGACTTTTCCTCATAGGGACTTAGATCAATACCTGCAAGATCATCTTCTAGATCTGATAATTCTATATCAGTCTTTAAACCATCATTAAATTTGACATGTATTGATTCTTCTACAACAGAGGTTCTAGAATTAAAGATTCTAAAAGCTTTAGACATTTCAGAATAACCAATGAATATGCCTTTATCTACTTTAGAGTCAAATTTTCCCAAATGATCTTTTGTATTTAAAATATAACATTCACATCCAAATGCATAAAAATATGACATGTTGGGTTTTCTACCTTTCCACAATTCATAAGGAGTTTTATTTAGGATAGGTCTAACCAGTATTCTGTTTTGCACATAACAAGCAGTGTTAATGGCTTTTGCCCAGAAGGACTTAGGGAGATTATTTTCATTGAGCATTGTTCTACCCATCTCTTGAAAAAATCTATTCTTTCTCTCAACCACTCCATTTTGTTGTGGAAATATCATTTGAGAAATATCATTTTCCTCATAGAACAGTTTAAACTGCTCATTTTCAAATTCACCCCCATGGTCACTTCTAATAGCAGATATACAAAAATCCTTCTCATTCTGTACTCTTTTACTGAATACTGTGAAGACCTTATAAGACTCATCCTTGTGGGTTAAGAAGAGTACCCATGTGAATCTAGAATTGTCATCAACTATGACAAAACCATATTTCTTTCCACCTAGGCTAGCTATACTGACTGGTCCAAACAGATCCATATGTAACAGCTGCAAAGGTCTAGAGGAGGTGACTTCTGTCTTAGCTTTGAAACTTGATTTACTTGTTTACCTCTCTAACATGCATCACACAAAACATCTTTCTTAAAAGAAATATCAGGCATTCCTCTCACAAGGTTATGCTTTTTCAATTTCGACATTTGTTTCATACTAACATGTCCTAGTTTCTTATGCCATAGCCACTTCTCATCCTCTTTAGACATAAAGCATGTTACACTTTGATATGAAAGTTCAGACATGTCAATCTTATACAGATTGTGTTGCCTTTTAGCAGAAAAGAAGGTCTTTCCATTTTTGTCATTGACTATGCATGCATCCTTAGAAAAAGATACATAAAATCCACTTATCATATAATTGACTTATGCTATGCAGATTATGTTTTAACCCTTTGACATATAAAACATCACAGATGATAGGTAATGGAGGTTTACCACCAAATTTACCTACTCCAACAACCTTTCCTTTCTGGTTGCCGCCAAAAGTTACATGTATCCACCTTTCTTAGGTTAGAGGTCTAGGAACATAGACCTTTCTCCTGTTATATGTCGCGAGCATCTACTGTCCAGGTACCATAACAGGTGTTTGTTTTGTCCTGTTAAGCATATCTGCAACAGGAATTATCATGGACTTAGGTACCCATATTTTCTTGGGTCCTTTTCTGTTAGTGTGAGGAGTCTATGAAAACTTCTTTCTCTTTTTATGAATACACTTGGACGTTATATGTCTAGCTTTTCAACAGTAGGTACATATAGGTTTATTTGAGCTAATTGAAACAGATTTGACAGTTACTTTTGACAACTTTGTTGATCCATTATGATGTTCTTGACTGGAATAACCTATACCTTCTTTGTTAAGGGAGTGTCTCTAACTTCCCAAAAGTTTAGTCAGATTATCTCTACCACTAACAAACTTGGCAAGATCTTAAGTGAGCTCAAAACCTTTACCTCTTCAAAATGTAGAGTTTCAATTGAGATATTAGCTTTAGACTTTTCAGTCTTAAGCTTATTATTCTCTTCAACTAACTTCTCACACTCTTGAGATTTCTGTGTATACTCATTTGAGATTTCAACATACTGCCTCTTCAGGGATTTGATAGCCTTAAATATACCGTTGGATTCTTCTAACAGTTCATCATATGCATCACTCAATTTCTCAAGTTCAGATTATACCTCAGATTCAGATTCTGAATCAGTATCTCCCATAAGACAGAGATTGGCTTCAAGCTCCTCTCCTTCACTTTCAGTGAACCTTTCATCAAGATCTTTCCAAGTGGCCATCATTCCCATCTTTTTGTTGAAGCACTTCTTGGGAGGTTGCTTCTTGAGTTGAGGACATTCTGCCTTGATATGTCCTGGCATTTTGCATTCATAGCAGACAATGACATTTCTGTCATTTGATCCACCATCTTTGTTTATTATTCTTTGTTGAAGTGCCTGAAAGGTTTGTCCTTTCTATAGTTTCTTTTATTCCAAAGCTTTTTCATTTTTCTAGTAAGAAGAGAAAGTTCATCATCTTCATCATCAGAGTCATCCTCATTTGATTCCTCAGATTCTTCTGAAGATTCATCAACTTTGAGAGCTTTTGATGTAGATCCCTTAGATGATTTCTTGTCAGCCTTGAGAGCAATGGATTTGCTCTTCTTTCCATTGTTTTACTCAGTCTTGTATACTTTTCCTAGAGACTTCAACTCATTGGTTATAGTTTGAAATCTCTGATACATTTGGCCAATGTTTTCTCCTTCTTCCATTTTGAACAGCTCATATTTCTTGACCAACATGCTGACTTTGGTCTCCTTCACTTTACTAGTTCCTTCATGAGTAACAGCTAGTGAATCCCACATTTCCTTAGCAGATTCATAAGCACGGACTTTTTCGAACTCTTCTCTGTTCAAAGCACACATGATTGCATATCTAGCTTTGGCATTTAACTGTCATTTTGTTCTTTGATCAATGGTCATGCTTGCTTTAGGAATTTCTGCTCATTGGTCATCTTTAGGAATGTAGGGACCTTCTTCAATGATATCCCAGAGATCAGAGTTAATGGATTGCAGAAACCACTTCATCTTCTCTTTCCAGTAGATGTAGTCCTCTCCATTGAAGTATGGAGGCCTGGACATTGAGGATCCTTCTCCTGCATGATTCTTGCTTGAGCTAACTTCTCCTGCCATTTTCAAGATTTTTTCCTATACATTGTTAAGTGCTCAACCTAGAGGCTAAGCTCTGATACCAACTGAAATAACCAAAGTTAACACAAGAAGGGGGTTGACTCATCTAATTTCATAACAGAACACACACGCATACAGAGAAGGTTAAAACAGGATTTGATATTCACAATATTAACTCCCCAAGTTAAAAGCTTAAACAAATAACTCTTAAACGAATTAAAGAGATAAGGGAAGAAGAATATCACTCAAAAAATTGATACTGGTTCCCCCCAAAATCCACAGGGCTACGTCCAGTTCTTGGCAGCACCAAGTTTTCCACCATAACTGATCAGATTACAGTACAAGCATTCTTTTCACACCTAGCCTCTCCAGGCTCATACTCAAACAAGTATTCTTTTCACACCTAGCCTCTTCAGGCTTAAACAGTAAGGGGAAAAGTTTTTGAGTAATTAATACAACTTTGCAAATCTTTCAGATAACACTCAGAGAGTGGAATAAATGAAGGAATGAACGACTGCGAAATTTATGTCAAATGATTGAAGAGCTATTCAATGAAGGAATGAAGAAGTAAATTAGCAGAGTAAATGCTTCTTTGAATATGTGCGCAGAGCTCGTAACTTCATCTTCATGGTTTGCACTATTTAAAGGCTTCAATCAATTTGATCCGTTAGACACAGCTTCAAAAAATGTGCTTCTTTGATTTGAACTTCTATGTCGCCATTAATGTCAAATAGTCGTTCTGTGTAAGCATTAAATGTCTTAGGACGTTGGACTTTGACATATGCGACCAAGAATACACTTTGCTTCCGAGAAGTTGTTGTTTCAGAGTTGTAGTATCAGACTTCTTATACTTGCAGCAGAGAACTTTCCATTTCAGTGCAACACTCAGTTCACTTTCTGGAAAGTGCTTTTACTTTGTACTAAAACTGCTAAAAGCTACTGACTTTGGTGCAGAGATAGCGCGTTTATTCCTTAAACACTTGAAAGAATGAATCCTTTATTCTTTGTCCTTTGTGCTACTGTCCAGAGGTCTTCGAGATCCTTAAGGAAGGCATCTTTTTCAAATAAGGTTGACTTGGACTTTCTTCTGACAGTCTGACAATAAAACTAGTGCAGCAGAGTCTGAAAATTAGGCGGGTGTTGTACAGTCTAAAATTAGACGGGTGAGGTGATCCAAAACTTAGACGGGTGAGAGAGTCTTTTTCAGACGGGTGATCCACTAAAGCTTCTTCAGACTTTAGATCAGAACTTTGACTTAGATTTTACTTGGTCTCTCTCTGAGTTGACTAACTTTCAGAGGTGATTTTTCTGACGAGTCTGAAAAACTGCTTCTTAGGGAAATTTAGACGGGTCAGATTTAGACGAGTGACCTTAAGTCTATTTTCCTGCACACTTAATAGACTTATCAGTAATTTCATATGGTTCAATATTACCATACTTAATATATTTGGAATCATCAAAACTTAGAGAACACTACAAAAAAAAGGGTTTTAGCGACCGAATAATTCGGTCGCTATTTAATGATTTTCGGTCGCTAAATAGGTCAGCGACCGAATTAGCGACCGATTACAATCGGTTGCCAAAACCTTGGTCGCTAATTATTTAGCGACCGAATTTTTTCGGTCGCTAATTAGCGACTGAATTTTCGGTCGCAAAATATTAATCATTTGGTCGTTTAGATTGGTCGTTTACAATTTAAAATGACCGATTTTAGCGACCGAATTTTTTAATTTTGCGACCGAATTATCAGTCGGTAATGCAACGGTTATATTTAAATATCGCGTCCGAAAAATCGGTCGCTAATTCGGTCGCTAATTTAAGAAAATCGGTCGCTAATTCGGTCGCTAACGGTCATATTAAAAAACTGTGTCCGAAAAATCGGTCGCTAATTCGGTCGCTAACGGTCATATTAAAAAACTGTCCAAAAAATCGGTCGCTAATTCGGTCGCTAAAATCAACCAACATATCTAAATTTAGCGACCAAAAAAATTCGGTCGCTAATTTATTATTATTTTTTTTTTTTGATTCCACAAAAAATTAAAATAAGATTTAATTAATTAAAATAAAATTATAACATAAACTTACAGCAAATAAAATTAAATATCAATCATATTAAAACAGGTAATTTGATAAAAATTCACACAAAATATATAAAAGGCAAGGAGAAACTTTGATTAATACAAATATTTATAAGCATATCTCAGAATTGACAAGCTAAGAGTAACTTTGATTAATACCCCAACACTATCATCATCCATTAAGGAACAATTATTAAGTCAATTCCTTTTAAGAGCCAAAGCTGACAGCGAGACCAAACACATGAGCAAAACTGCAGCAACGAAGGAAATCACCACAGTCTCACTAGCAGTTTGGCAGAAGTTGGTGAATCCTTGACAAATAGCTATCCAATTGGCATCTTGACTCCCATTATGTGATAAGTACACAATGGCTGCTGCAGATGAAGCAGCAGCTATCACTAGACCCATCATCACCTGAAGTTCCACTTATCAATTCAACTTTATTTCAATTACTTATATATATATATATATAGCATTCAAAGCTAAAGATATTGAAGAGGATGTTTTTTTGTTAATCAATATATATATTCATTGGATGCAAGCTTACTATGTCGAAGGTCATTAGTAGAAGCCTTAGCCCTACTGCATGAGGTCGAACAATGCACACATATGAGAAGGGAAGGGAAAGGATCATGTATCCACTTATTACCCCATTTGAGACCACAAAAAACCTGCATATGAATGGGGGGGAAAAAATAAAGTAGAGAAAGAAAACAACATTGATACCTCTCTTAAATGTATCCTTTCCTTAAGCAGAGAGCTTTCCTCTTGCATAAGCTCAGCATAGGTCTAGAACATGCAAAAGAAGAATCATATACACGGATGATACATCAGTAGGCAATTAGAGGCAATTGGCTTCTCTTGCACTTCTTGGTGGAAGCAGAGTTGTCCCCATGTTCACCTGTAGTAGTATGGAAGAAACATATGGAAGTCAGTTAAATGTTGTAAAGACATTGCATCAAAGTCGAGGAAGCTAGTAATTTCCAAAAGCAAAGTAAGGTACTCTATGTAGAGTCAAAGAAGAAGACCCTGTTTTTGTAAAAATCACTGGCACCAACTCAGATGGATTTTTGGCTTGAAATTTTTATGGCATGAAGATTTACATGTTAGCTTTCAAGGAAAAAAAACGACGCTTCATTTCAAGTTGTATAACCAAAGTTATATATTAAAGAATACATGCTGTCAGAACATTTCGAAAACTGAAAATCCAAAACAGATCCAAACTTTAAAAAAAAAACTGGTATCAACACAGAAGCAGTTTTGGCCTGGAATTTTTATCACTTAGAGATTTATAAATTAAAGAATATCATGCTGTCAGAACTCAGAATGTAGCATGCATCACAGTTATAATCAACTAACTCAATGAACCACATCAATCACAATTCAATTCAACAATCATAACCAAAAACCACAGAACAAACACGACAGAGAATCTTACAGACAACAAATAACATATGATTATCTATACTCCTCAGGCTTACTCCCTTTACCTCTTGATGACCAGCGAAAGATCGTCTTCTGGATATTCCGATTTTCCTTTGACACCTTGCCACGTGCGCAAATAACTCCTGTTAGCTCCCAATAACGCAAATCACGCTTCTCCAAGTATGACCATCACCATTAACGTCCCAACGAGGGAACCCAAACAATTTGCACAACCAGAAAAATCAAGAAATCAATTACTTATTATATAAAAATCAGATTTGGGAAAATAGTGTTCATCACTAAAAATTAGAGAAAATTGATTTGAGTATAGAGTTGTGAAGTTGGTTTGTCAAAACATAAACTAACAGTCCCAATTACATATATACATAGTTGATTCTACAAAAACATAATCAATTTCAATAAAAATCAAATTGGGCTTTGGGGTTCATAACCTAAATTGGGGAAATCCAATATAGCCAAGGAACAATGAAATTAATTGAGGAAAACACTAATTCATAGTCTCAATAGAATAAAACAAACTTAAATTTCAAGATTATAATCTGAACTCAAAGGGTTAGGGTTAGGGTTTTCAAAATCACTTTAGGGATTTCTGAACTAGAAGAGATTAAGGGTAGAATACTTACCCATGGTGAAAGGAAAAGGGTATGGTGGCTGTCTTGGGTACAGCAGCGGCGGCACCCCAACTGTTCCGGCGAGCGAATGGCGGAGCAGCGACGGAAGGAGCTCCGTTTTCTGTAGCGAAGACGCGCTGCGAGCAGGGGGAGACGGAGGCATGGTTCGTCCTCTCCAGTCAAGCGACGAGCGGCGGCCGGACTGGGCTGGTGGTTGGCGGCGCGAACCGGACAGCAAGGAAGAGGGAGGAGCTGAGTTTGGAGGGAAGAAGAAGAAGTGGGGAAGAAGAAGAGAGAAAGAAAGGAAAGAAGAAAAAGAAAGAAATAGGGGGGTTTTACGGGTCTGCCAAAAAAAAAGAGAGAGTTTATGTTTTAAGTTAACATTTAGTAATAGGTATAAAAATGAGTGATAAATTCGGTCACTAAATCGGTCGCTAATAATTTAAGAAAATCGGTCGCTAATTCGGTCGCTAACGGTCATATTAAAAAACTGTGTCCGAAAAATCGGTCGCTAATTCGGTCGCTAAAATCACCCAATAATTCGGTCGCTAAATCGGTCGCTAATCATTAAATCCTATATTCAGCGACCGAAAAAAATCGGTCGCTAATTTTAAAATATAATCGGTCGCTAATTCGGTCGCAAATTAGGTAAATTTGGTTATCTTTCCGTACTTTGTTTTAGCGACTGAATATTTTGCGACTGCTGATATCGGTCGCTAATTCGGTCGCTGAATATAATTTGTGACCAATCCTAGAAAAAGGTAAATTCGGTCGGAAATTCGGTCGCTGATAGCAACGGATTAAATCGGTCGCTAAATTCGGTCGCTAAAACCAATTTTTCTTGTAGTGGAATTTACACATTGAATGTGTTCCAGACTTGCGATGTCTCAACATCATGATTGACCAATTCTACAATAGTCATTCCTAGGGGGTGGGAACGTGAAGGTCATCCTCCAACTGTGAGGACAAATAAACAGTCTTTGTGACACCTGGGGCTGACGAGGGCAGGGAGTGGTTGCCGGTTCAAGAAGGCATGCATAAGCAGCGACTCTTGGAAGGCTTCTAAGCGGAGGGACACATGAATAAACCTATTACACATCGGAGTAAGAGGGATCCTGAGACCGTGTAGGTATGGGACTGTGCAGTTAAGGATGGCTTATATGAATTGATTGGTATTACCTATACCAACAAGATGCATCTTCTTTTCAGAAGCTCGTACTTAAGAACTCCACAGTTAAGCGTGCTTGACTTGGAGCAATTATGGGATGGGTGTCCTCCTGGGAAGTTAGGAGAAAGCATGTTGAAAAGACCCGTGTTGGTTTGTGGGGACAGTCGTCCATCCATAAAGCAGCTAGGGATATTGCAAAATGGTATCCAAGCGGCACCTCTCCCAGTACGGTGTGGTTCGAGGATGAACCAAGCGGAAGCTGGTGGGCATGTGACACCTGGGGCTGACGAGGGCGAGGAGTGGTCGTCGGTGCAAGAAGACATGGACAAGAAGCGACTCCTGGTAGGCTTCTAAGCGGAGGGATACATGAATGAACTGATTACAGACCGGAATGAGAGGGATCCTGAGACAGTGTAGGTATGGGACTATGCAGTTAAGGATTGCTTATATGAATTAATTAGTACTACCTATACCAACAAGATGCATCTTCTTTTCGGAAGCCCATCGCTTAAGAACTCCATAGTTAGGCGTGCTTAACTTGTAGCAATTATGGGATGGGTGACCTCCTGAGCAGTTTTCCCAAGAAGCGTGTGAGTGAGGACAAAGCACGCTGAAAAGACCCGTGTTGGTTTGTGGGGACAGTCGTCCATCCATAAAGCAGTCAGGGATGTTACAGTCTCCAACTATGAGAGTGTCCATTCACCAACGTAACAATGTTTCCTCGAGTTGTGAGGACTTCGAGTCAACAGTTCAGGTAACCAAATCACGCGTTACCAAGAAAGTTCCATTACGCTAGATTAGGGATTTATTAATAGTGCACACTTAATAGTAGTTCAGCAGGAGACACTCTAAAAAAATGCTCTTAAGTATTTAATAGCGCAGACAATTAGAAACACTAATAAATTATAAACCTTTAATAGTGGTTCACCGAGAAAATGCTATCTTTACCCCCTATAACCTTTTTTTTATTTTTAAAGTGCTCTTTACCTCATACATCATTAGTAGCATGTAACAGGGGAAGCGCTGTCATAATAGACAAATTAATAGTGTTTATTTATATAAACGCTATGGAAGTTGTTACTATCATAGCGCTTAAATGGAAAAATGCTATCTTTTTCCCAAATTAAAACTACACTTTCTCGGTGACCAACTCTCTGCCTTGGGCGTAGGCATAGTTCATAGAACTGATGGAAGTACTATAAACTCTCTGCATAGTAATTCTGATATTCAACCTTCAATGCATAGAAAACTGGAAAGTAATCAATTCTGCCTTAATAAGTATTGAACTAACGCTCCTAAACCTAAGCCAATTTCTCCTATAAATAACCCTCCTCTGTGTTCTTATCCCACACTTCAAATTTAATAAAAATCCTATATTCTTCTCTGTGCTCTTATCATTCCAAAAGAGGCCTGAACTCTCATATCTTCTTGTCGTGTGTCATGGCTAGTGTCCAGATGAGGGATAGAAGAGGGTCAATCCTAAATGTCATGACAGACGACAAGAAGATATGTGAACGCCATCGTCTCTCCCAAATGCCTCACGAAATGAGAAGCGAGGGAGCCCATGTATTGCTCTAATCCTATATGAGGATTATCATGGAGTCCCCGGCGAACCGGAACAAAAGAGGAGCCTTTCAAAAAGATATGTGAATGACATATCACCATTATAAGGGATATCCATAAGGTGCCCGCATGAAATGACTGAAGGTGGCGGTGACGCTGGCGACCAAGAATAGAATGGGCCTTTCAAGCAACAAATCTTTCTTTTTGGCATGACAAACGACTAGATGATATGTGAAGCGAGGGCACCCTAGTGACCCTATGTGCAGATAAAGACACAAAATAGGTATCGAAGGGAGACAGAAGACATAAACGAAAGCAAAGCTTCATTCCGTTTTCTCCCTTGCCATCAAATGCTGTTGAGAAGATGCATATTTGAAGTGTAAAGTGTAAACTCAAAAGTGTATTGGTCTAGGTGAGCAGAACGGTACCCTAGAGAAGCCAACTGACATTGCAAGGGAGGCTCGTGTGTGGTAAAGGAAAAGAGAATGTCTGGGAATCAGAGTTCCCTGTGAGCGTTGTTGAGACCTTAAAAGTCTGAAAAACATTTGATGTGTGAATTCTCAAAGTTTTGATGATTCCAAATATATTAAGTATGGTTATATTGAACCATGTGAAGTTACTAACAAGACTGCTCAAGTGTGCAGAAAAATGGCTTTAAGATCACACGTCTAAAACTAAACCGTCTAAGTTTTTCTAAGAAGCAGTTTTTCAGACTTGTCTGGAAAAAGGATAGCTCAGCATGAGACCAAGATAACTCAAAATCAAAGACCTGTCTAAGAAGATGACGCGTCAAGATAAAAACCTATACAAGAAGATGACGTAGCAAAGACTAAGACTGAAGAACAATTAGTGGCTCACTCGTCTGAAAAAGCCTTGCACACCAGTCTAAAAACTGGATCAGTACACCTGTCTAACAATGGACTCTACTGCACCCGTCTACTGATCAGATGTTAGTATAAAGTCCAAGTCAACATCCTCTGATCAAGATGCCTTATTTGAAGACCTCGAAGACCTCTGGACAAAAGCACCAAACATGAAGAATAAAGAAATTATTCTTACAATATTTTAAGGAATAAACATGTTACCTCTATAAAAAGTCAGTAGCTTGTCACTATTTAAAGTACAATACAAAAGCACTTTCCAAAAGGTGAACTGAGTGTTGCACTGAAATGAGAAAGTTCTCTGCTGCAAGTACAAAAGCGATGTTGTTGCACCTCTGATACAACAATTCTTATTAACAAAAGTGTACTCTTGGCCACATATGTCAAAATCCAACGTCCCCAAGCATTTAATGTTTATCAGAACGACTCTTGGCATTAATGGCGTCCTGGAAGTTCAAGTTAAAGGTGATCACTTTCTGAAGTTGTTTCTAACGGTTCAATTGATTGAAGTCTTTAAATAGAACAAACCATGAAGATGAAGATAAGAGATTCTACACATATTCAAAGAAGCATTTACTCTGCTCATTAACTTGTTCATTCCTCCATTGATTATCTCTTCAATCATTTGACATTAATACGGAGTCTTCCATTCTCATATTTATTCCACTCCTTAAGTGTTACCAGAAAGACTTGCAAAAGTTGTATTAATTACACAAACTCTTTTATTCTCTTAGTTGTTGAGCCTGGAGAGGCTAGGTGAGAAAAGGATACTTGTTTAAGAGTGAGCCTGAAGAGGCTATGTGTGAAAAGAATACCTGTATTGTAATCTGATCAATTATAGTGGAAATACTTGGTACTGCCAAGAACTGGACGTAGCCCTGTTGATTTTTTGGGTGAACCAGTATAAATCTCTTGAATGATATTCCTTTCCCTGATCTCTTTATTTTGTTTAAAAGTTTATTTGTTTTAGTTTTTAACCTGGGGATTTAATTTGTGGATATCAAATCTCTTTTAACCATTCTATGCTTGCGTGTGTGCTGTTTCAAAATTAGACGTGCCATTCATCTAACATTCATTTCCTTACTTATTGCTTTTGTGCCTACGAAAACATTTTCAAAGTATTTGAAAAACTTGGTAAACACAATTCAACCCCTTTCTTGTATTAACTTTGGTTATTTCAAGCGTGATCGGCCGACATGCATAGGAGTGTGACTCCTTAGAGGATTTTGACCCTAGATGTGGATCGAGTATTTTTTGTAAATGGTTGACTCGCGAGATGCTTACTATATGTAAATCTCTGTTGTATGTTAACATGTTGTATTGTGCCCCGACCCTTTTTATGGTGTTATAGTAGCTTATTTCCTTTCTCTATCTCTTTTCTATATGTATCGTATTGTTGATAGATGAGCAGCAACAATCGTATAGCGACGACGATAGGACCGGAGCACCGACCGATGCACCACCTGCAGAAGATCTCACCAAGGGTCCAGGTCTTAGGCAACATTGAGATCGTCTACCATGATGACCGTGGGAGGCAGGTCGACCACTCACAGTTCTTCATGTGTTACGTCGTCCTAGTCAACATCTATATCCACCTTGGTGGAGGGTCGTTCTTCACCTTGCTTGGCTCTTACTGTATCTCCCAGCACTTGCCCTTCTCAGAGATCTAGTTTCCACCCCGCCAGTTGGAGTTTCCAGATGATATGTGGAACTAGGTGGATCGTTCCTATACACGTAGGAGTCGAAGTGGTGGACAGAGGCCGGAGGAGGAGGAGCGTGCAAACGATGTACCACTACCGTCACAGGAGGGTGGTCATGAGCAGTGATGAGACAATGAGGACTCAGGTGTATAGGCGTCGCTATGGCGAGTGCGAAGGTAGTTCCAAACGCCCATATCATCGTTGATATGGTTCGTCGGTAGTGTCTGCTAGGGGAGAGTCTCTGAAATCTTATTTTGGATTTTGATGTATGTTGCGTGAGGCAGGGCGGGTAGATGCTGTCTGTATTGGTTTTTTATATTTTGAGACCAGTGTTCTGAGACTAGTTTATTGGTTCTTTTATTCTCTCAGTTGTACAGTTGTTCTAGGATCATGACCCCTCTGTTGGGATCGACAGTACTTTAGATACTTGTTGTACATATTATATATATATGTCGTTTTTATTTTCTTTCAGTTGTGCATGTTTTATAAGTTTTAATTTTACCAGTTTCCGCAACTATATTATTTTCGTCTGTAATAATCTCGCTAATGCTAATAAATGGATTAAGGATTAGTTAATCAGGATTGTTCTTTAATGGGACACCGGGGTGTCTCACTTGTCGACGGATCTTCTAGCCATGCAATGGTCAGTTTGATGTATGCATATTTCGGCTACAATCATATCAAGATTTACCGCCTTCATCATTGTGAAGTGACTTTTGGCGTCTAGGGGGAAAATTAGGGTTTTATGCTGACCAGCAGAGGCATAGAGGCAAATCCTGATAAGTGTCAAGCTGTCATAAAAATGTAAAGCCCGAGCAGTGTGAAAGAGGTTCAGAGATTGGCATGAAGTGTACCATCTTTAGAAAGGTTTTTACCAAAGTCAGCGGACAAGTCGACTCCATTCTTCAAAATCCTGAAGAATCCCAAGGATTTTAAGTGGATCGATGAATGCGAGGATAAATATTGTATTATATTAAATTATATTTTAAGTGGACCGATGAATATGAGGTTGCCTTTCAGTGAACCGACGAATACAAGGATGCCTTTTAGTAATTATATTGTATTATTAATAATTTTAATCATCCAACTGAATTATTTTATCTATCAATTACTTTGATCGATGTTTAAAATTTCAATAGCATTCATTATGAATATTAAACTAGTTTTTCATTTTCCTATTTTAAGAGTCATTTATATCTTTCAAATTGTATACTCTTTCTTATTTATAAATGTGTGCTTTGAAGTTGGATACTTTTCATTTAGAGTTAGAATTTATTTTCTTATTTTCCTTTTTTTTTTTTCCTTCTTCCACCCCACCGAAAAGAAATTTCCCATTTATATATAAAACACAATCCATCCATCGCAAGTTATGACCTTAAACATGAACATGCACACACTCCAATGGAATATTTGACAGATTGATGCAAAGAAGCTAGCTTTCTTTTTCTCCTTTCTCAATATAACTCTTTTTATATTATGCTTAATTGCACTTTTGATCTCTCAAGTATAACGATTGTGCGATTTTGGTCCCCTAGGTTCTAATTGCGCGATTTTGGTCCCTCAAAAAAATTGTGCCAATTGGAACTTCCAAGTATCACGATCTTGCGATTTTGGTCTCCCAGGTTCCAATTACGTCCAGGGGTCCCCCAGGTATCATAGTTGTGTAATTTTGGTTCCCTAGTTATTACGATCGTGCAATTTTTAACACTAGTAGCTAACGTGGCACTTGTGGGAGGTCATCTTGACAACTTACCTACCATTCAATTTTGGTCCCTCGAATAAATTGCTTTCCATGATATTAAAAAGCACATGTCAAAAAGTTTTGAATACAAAAATAAACAAGGTAATCAAAATGATTAGAGAGTAATTTAACAATATATAATGTTACTATCCATTAATAATGATGATAATAGATAAAGAATTTATGTTATTAACAAGCACAAATACTGATACGTCTGTTCCGCGTGCATGTGTACATGTAAATAAATTAATTTTCTTAAGCTAGGTAAGTTACTCTTAAATTATTGTAAGTTTAATTTGTAAGCACTGCCAGTGTAAAGATTTTTACAGTAACAAACAATCATAAATCATGAAATTGATGACTTTAAAGGTGATTAGAATAAGAATCAAACATTTGGAATGATGCGTCAATTTTTTATTGGTTGACAGTGTAAAAAATATTTACACTGTTAGTATATATCAATTAAATCCTTATTATATTTCTTGAATGTTTCAATTTATATCTTACTTTCATTAGTTCTCTTTAATTTATTAAAATGCTAATTCAACATCTTCAAAGGTATGTGGAGGGAGGGGTGGGTTTGGGTGTGTGCACATGTAAATAAATTAATTTAGCTAGAATATCATTTTGGTCCCTTAACTTATTTTTTAGATTCAGTTTTGGTCCCTAAACTTCTAAAGATTCAATTTGGCCCCTTAATTTGTCTCCGTTGGCCCAAGTTAGTCCTCTCCATCAATGAGTCAGTAACGGTGTTAACTTTTTTAGGACCAGGTTGAAACTCATTAACAATTTAAAGAACCAGTTTGAATCTCGTTAACAATTTAAAGGACTAATTTGAAACATGATAACAATTTAAAGAACCAATATGAAACTCATATAAATCATAAGGGACCAAATTGAAACTCATTTAACACAGTTATTGACTTTATTGACGGAGATGACTAACTTGGGTCAACAGAGACAAATTAAGGTATCAAATTGAACCTTTTAAAAGTTAAGGGACCAAACTGAATCTAAAAAATAAGTTAAATGACCAAAATAGTATTTTAGCCAATTAACTTCCTTAAGCTAAGTAAGTTATTCTTAAATTATTATATTCCATGATTATTGTGATTTATATCTTACTTTCATTAGTTCTCTTTAATTTATTAAAATGATAATTAAACATCTTCAGAGATACATATATATGTCATATTGTGTTCTTTATAGCCAAAACAACTACATTGACACGTCTGCTCTGTGTGTAAGCGCACGTGCGCTGATGTGAATAAATTAATTTCCTTAAGCTTAAATTATTATATTCCTCAATTGTTTTGATTTATACCTTGCTTTCATTAATTCTCTTTAATTTATTAAAATGATAATTCAACATCTTTTTTTAATGAAAGATAATTCAACATCTATAAAAGCACATATATGTGCCAAATGGTACTCTTGCGAGCATATGAATAAATTAATTTCATTAAGCTTAAATTATTATATTCCCTGATTGTTTTGATTTATATATTGCTTTTATTAGTTCTCTTTAATTTATAAAAATGATAATTCAACATCTTCAAAGGGTACATAAATGTTCCAAATGGTGCTCTTTTTAGCTAAAACAATTTTTTTCATTTATAAAAGCAATATTGTTCGCATCACACGGGTACCAATACTAATCAACATATGATTGACATTAGTAAAACATTTAGTTATTGCCCATTAGAGTATGATACACGTTACATAATCCCTCTAAAACAACGATTTCCAGATCAAACATTGCAATAATACGATCTAAACTTTATTAAATAATACGAAAGAAGCATGCTTTCGCTAAAAGCGTAAATTTGTTTCGTATAGAATCTGTAAAAATTTAAATACAGAAAGAAAGTTCAATGACAGTTACCCACAGGTTAGAGAAATTACATGCCAGAAATTTTTCTCATGTCAAACGGTCAAGACACAGTACTGTTGTATTCGGATATGAACTCAACCAGTTTAATGTGCTAATACCAAACAAACTGGACATTCACTCATTTGAAGAGCTCTAAATAAAGATATAAATGGTAAATATAAATAATTGGACATTGGATTTCAAGCATGAATAGTTTTAAACAAAAAAGTAGTTAAAACATCTAAGGATATGGAACTAAAGGAGTATAATGATGTCATGTAATATACAGCAAATCACGGCCATATCAATCTAGGAAGGCGCTACTGATTCTCCCTTCCTTGCTGCCATTTTATTTTTTGAGTCCTTTTAGTTTCAAACTCTTTAGGGAAAGCACGCCAGAGGCACTCTTGCCTTGAAGCTTTTTTGTTGTCTTTACGACACTAGTCATACCTTTTCTTGCAGCAGCTCGCTGCTGTTGTCGACGGCTCATCATTTTCCGATCAAGTGGCCAATATGCGTAAGGTTCAAGCTTGCCCTTCCTATTCAAATCTCCACCTGCTGCTTTTTTGCTCGCATATTCCCTCCCCGTGTAAGCCCAACCCGAGTGTGATGTTTTCCTCCGCTTTTGGGCTTCTTTGGTTCCAGACCTCGCAGACAAATGACTATGACCATCAGGCTCATTCCTAATATCAAAATTTTGGTTGGCAGGTTTCTCCTTCTTCCGTTCCGCATCCTCATGGATAATCAAGCGTCCTTCAGAATCTATCTCCACATCATCACCTAACCTTGATGACTTTCTCTTGAGACCCTCAGCTGATCTAAGAGCTGATCTTGTTTTCTGTCGATCAAGCAAATCAAGTGGCTCATCACCGAATTGCTCAGGTAAATTCTTCTTTAGTCTGATATTTGGCCTAGATAGAACAAGCAAAGACAGTGCAAGCTGAAATTCATTTTCGAACAAACACGAATTGCTAGGATAGTTCTAGACTAGATTACTCATCACAGGATAGATTGCTCATCATAGATTCATGCCAATTTGCGCACTACAATAAAAAATAAAATAAAAAAGAGGAATGGAAAACAGGCATAAATCCAAGGATAAGGACTCTGTCCACATAGATTACATTTACAATTAACGCAACATTGCAGGAAAAAAAATTAGAATTCATGAGAAGAATAAACAAATAAAGAGCCAAAGCATACCGAAATGAAGATGCCGCTGATTTGATATGTAAGTTAGCCTTGCCACCTCTAGAAATTGTCTTGGCATTCAGGTATTCTGCATCACTACTGTCACTACCTCCGTCAAAATCCGGAAAAAAATTTGGATGATTCCACATACTTTTCCTGAAAAAAGTATCATAGTGGCCTGAAGCAGCTTAACATATGGCTTGCGATCTCAACATAGCATGATATTCAATGAAAAAATTATTAGAACTTTTAATAGTGCATGATTTCTTCAAAATCATAAGCCTAATCTCAGAACTAAAGTAATGTCCTTTTACTGGCAAAATTCAAGGAACAAAATTGTCATTTTTTGGGGTACAACAAGCATGCCATTTTAAAATGGATGTGTATATCTTATAAAGAAGAAAATATAAAACTTAAAAACCATTATTGTGCTGTGTCACTTTTTATTACTTCTCAACGAATATTACACGAGACTTTTATATTTGTAAAACCGCTAGCTCGTAAATGTGCTAGGGACAGATACTCAAAGTCTGGCATGGAGGTTTATGGAATTAAAACCACTATCTTCGCTTTGAATAATGCAAATAAATACAAGACGGTTACCTGGAAGTAGTTGCTTTTGACAGATGAGATCTTGTTTCTTCAGATTTAGGACCTCTATTCCTCTCTTTGCGATCCTTCATCTGTTTCACAAATGGATTGGAAATTCCAGAAAGACTACTACGTAAATAAAAAAAAATTAGACTGCAGTTCAACAAACCTTGCGTATGTTGGATAGAAGTTTCATATGTTCTTCAGGCATGACGGCTTTTACAGCTTCCAGTCCACACTTTGTGACAAGCATTCCTAAAAGAAGTTTAACCTGAAAAAAAAAAATATGAAACTCATTGTTTACAATAAGAACGAACAGCTTCAATTCAGATAAAACGGTCATCCAGTCATCGGCAACAAACCAATGATCACATAAGACAACCAGAACAACAACCTTTGCTTTAAAATGATTTTTGGTGTTGTCTTGCCACTTCAACAAACCAGCCACCATTTTCCCAAGGTGCATTTGCAACCCTTCCGCTGGTGATTTGACTACTAATACCTTTAAGAAACCTAGATTCGCCTGAAGCATGAAGTGACACAGACACTTAATTAGCAGTTCAAGGAAATTACATTACTTCACTAAGCAATGCATTTAACCAACAAAATGGAAAAGGAAACAAACCTTAATTATCTCTCTATTACTTATCGGGATGGGGAGGACTGTTGATGAGAGCAATTCCAAAGCATCTAAAACAAGGTCAGAGAACTCATAGGCCAAACACGCTAAACCTTTGGCTGCTGCACTTTTCATCTGTGGAGTTTCCCCAGCAAGGAATAGAACAACCTGAGTTCACAAAACATTTCAAAATCAAATTATTCTCAATATGGGCAACCTATAAATTATACATTGGTCCACCATTGAGTTCATGATAATATCAACCCATAACAAATAAAAGAGGTGAGGCACAATTACCTATTAAGATATGCACGACCTTTAAATTGGGTACTTACCTTCTTAAAAAAGATGTTAAGTTTTTCTCTGTTCCCACCTCTCTCCTCATCCCCATATGCATAGGCAATTTCAATCAGAATGTCATAAGCCGTGTTCCTTGTGTTTTTATTAGCCTGCTAGGATACTCTTTCAAATTTAGCACCTAAGCAATCTTATGAAGTAAATTTAGAAGCTGTTGATGAGCAAAAGTAATGTCCATGCCAAACATCATCGATTCCTTTTTTCCACACTATACACACAATAATTAAAAGCACATAAAAAATAATAACAGCCTATTTATTGCCATAGCAAACACAGAGATAGCCATGACACCCTTAAAAAACTTAATACAGAGCTTTTTTTTTTTTTTTGACTCAACTTAATACAGAGCTAAGTTGAGTGAAAGTAATGTATTGTTTATAAGTATATGCAAAGAACAAAATAAAGATACTATTATGAATGAAATGCAATAAGTTTGCTTCTTTCAACAAAAAAACTAAAAACTAAAAATGCATAGACAAGAGATGACAATAAATTGAGAAAACAAACACAAGCAGAATTTTAAACTAGGAATTTTAAACAATAATATAAGCAATGCCAAACAGTAGCTTCTCGAATACTTCATGTTACAAAAGGAACCCCATACAAGGTCTCAAGAGGAGAACCAAACAACAGGTCTCACAATGTGTTATTGTGTTTGCAACAGACCTCCTATTAAGAGGACCTATTTTAGGAAGAAACCCCTTAATAAAAATGGGCCCTGTGTAACTGTTAATAACTGCTACTGCTAGTATATTGTAACTGTTATTTATTGTGTTAACTGTTTCGTATTATTGTATTTATTGTGTAACAGCTGTGTATTATTGTAAATGACTAAATGCTACTTGTAACTATTACGTAGTGGGTAGGAGGAAAAAAATAGGCATTCGGTAGTTTGGGAAATTCTGGTCAGGGGAGAGACTAGGCTCTCAAATCCTAGTATCCTTCTATCTATTTGTAATTTCTATTTCCTGTATGTATTCAATCTCTGTTGGAAAACACTTCCCAGAGAATTTTCAATAAAAATATCAATATTATCCAGTAAATTAGTGTGATTTCTCCAACCAGTTCTACCACTGGTATCAAAGCTCTTGGATTCTGGGCAAAATTTCATGGTTTCAACCAGAAGAATGGAGGCAAGAGTGGAATCCCTGGAGCGAGCGTATGAAGGGTACATGGCCACACGCGAAGTGATACAAGAGATGAGGAGAGTTCTTGAAGCAGAAAAATTCGAGAATCAAAGGCAAATGGGAGAATTGCTAGAAACGGTTAGAGGTTTGATGAACAATAATGATCACCAGCACTACAACGAAGGTGAAGGAAACAGTAACTCTTACGGTTCCAAAAACCACGATGAGCAGTGAGGAAACTTGCGATTCCAATCTTTGAAGGGGAAGATGCATTCCAATGGACAAGTAGGGTGGAAAGATACTTTGAATTGAAAGAAGTCAGCAATCAAGAAAAGATCCAGGAAGCCATGGTTGCGATGGAAGGGAAAGCATTATCATGGTACCAATGGTGGGAATTTTGGGCGAAAAATCCTACTTGGGATGATTTCAAGACAGCCCTTATACAGAGATTTGAACCTACTATACTCCAGAGCCCTTACGAGTTATTATTAAGGCCTAAAACAAACCAGTCTGGTGGAATACCGTGCACAGTTTGAGTTGTATGCGGGACCACTCCGAGCAGCTGAACCTGAATATCTTCATCAATGGCCTGAAGGACGTTGTAAAGGCTGAATTGAAGTTACACCCAGTAAGTTCCTTGCCTGAAATGATGAATTATGCCCAATGAATTGACGAGAAAAATTAATTGTTGAATAAGAATAGTTTGGGAATCAACAAAGGAGGGGTTTCAATAGGAGTTATCCATCATCAAGAACTGTAACATGGGATCCCGGAAATAAAGAAAATTCGATCCAAATCAGTGGCAGCAGTTCGAATGGAGACTCTAATAGTATGAAGAAAACAGGATATTTTAGAGGAAGGGCAATTAAAAGATTATCTGATGGTGAAATGCAAGAAAAATCAAGTGTGAGGGGGTCTGTAAGACATTGATTCTCAACATTCAAAGGCTGGAAATTCAGCAAGATTTTTTCATCTTTGAACTAGGAGTGGATATAGTGCTGGGTATGGAGTAGCTGGCTGGATCAGGGGACATTAGAGCAAACTTTAGGGAACTCACTTTTAAGGTTCCCACACAAGGAGGAATTCGAACTATGGAAGGAGAATCTGCTTTGTTTAGATAAATGGCATCATTCAAAACAGTAGTCAAAGCTCCACAAGATGAAGGGAAAGGATTTTTGTTGGAATATCTCGAGTTGCAAGGAAAACCGGCAGCAGAAAATTGTTTGCCATTTTGGATTACAAAAGTCATAGAAGAGTATCGAGAGGTATTTCAAGAGCCTCAAGGTCTACCACCACCCAAAAGACATGATCATGCCATTGTGTTGAAGGAAGGAGCCACAATTCACAGTCTCTGGCCATACAGGCACCCCCATTATTAGAAAAATGAAACAGAAAAATTGGCAGATGACATGCTAAATTCAGGAATTATTAGGCCCAGTATCAGTCCTTACTGTAGTCCTATAATACTAGTTTTGAAAAAAAGATGGAGGATGGAGATTGTGTGGAATATAGGGCTTTAAATAAAATTACTATTCCTGATAAATTCCCTATACCGATAATTGATGAGCTGTTAGATGAATTGGGAGGGGCTACCATTTTTTCTAAGCTGGATTTGAAATTTGGGTATCACCAAAGAAGAATAAAAAAGGAAGATATTCCCAAGACTACTTTTACAACGCATGAGGGACATTATGAGCTTGTGGCGATGTCATTTGGGCTCACGAATGCACCTTCGACATTTCAAGCTTTGATAAATGAGGTTTTGCGACCCTATTTATGGAAATTTCCTCTATTTAAGTAAGAATGAAGATCATAAAAAGACATTTACAAGCTGTCTTATCTTTATTCAAAAGAGCATCAATTGATTTCCAATAAAAAAATATAGTTTTGGGCAGCAACAACTGGAGTATTTGGGTCACATAATTTCAGCCCAAGGGGTGTCAGCCGACCTAATGAAGCTGGAGCAGATGTTTAATTGGCCCAGACCAAAAGATATCAAGGCACTTAGAGGTTTCTTGGGCCTTGCAGGGTGTAACAGAAGGTTTGTGAGAGATTATGGCAAGATTGCTAGCCCATTCACCCAATTACTAAAGAAAGACAGTTTCAATTGGAGTGCAGAAGCCCAGGCAGCTATTGACACTTTAAAGAGAGCAATGGGAGAGCTACCAATTCTTACAGTACCTGACCTCAACAAAACTTTCGTCATAGAGACAAATGCTTCAAACAAAGGCCTAAGGGCAGTCCTAATGCAAGAAGGTAGACTGGTGGCTTCCTTTAGCCAAATTTTATCTGGCAGGGCCCCAAAAAATCAATCTATGGGAGGGAGTTAATGGCCATAGTCATGGCTGTCCAAAAGTGGAGACATCATGACCTCCTATTAAGAGGACCTATTTTAGGAAGAAACCCCTTAATAAAAATGGACTTGTGTAACGGTTTGTAATTGCTACTACTGGTATATTGTAATTGTTATTTATTGTGTAACTTGTGACACCCTCTACTCCATATATAATAAATATAAAATAAAACATCCATTTATTATAAAATAAAATAAGCAATATCCATAAGGTAGCGAGTCCCACATGATCCAAAACAATAAACAACTGCGGAAAACATTATAAAAAAAAACATAAACATAAACCTAGTACCTTGATGTCACATATCAAAGCTGGTAACCAATCCAAAAATTATATCGAAAAACAACTAATATAAAAATCCTAAACAATGAGTAAGCGATCTCCTCAGGATCACTCAACTTGCTGCTCATCACCCTTTGCATAACCAAAATACATCCAAAGAAAGCAATAACAAAAAGGGAGTAAGAAATAATTCATATAAACATACACAACAATGGAATAGTTAGCAAGATGTTCACACAACAAACATTATATATCATAATATAAGATAGCATCATTCATTACAGCACATCAATACTTTATGCTATGCCATTCAGCGTTACATAACTACTCTATATGCATGTGGATCCATAACTAAAATGGGAAGACGACTTCGGAGTTACATATCCACATTGGCCAATAAGCACCAACGCCGGTAGTCCACCAAACCATGGGTGAACCCTTTGGATAGCCGATGCACCTTACTCTTGGATGCACCACCACGGGGGCGCACGATTCACCTAACTCTCGGATGAATCACCACGGATGGCCAATTTCCCTTACTCTCGAGGGAACTCCCGTCATCATAACTTCCCCTAATAGCTTCATGCATGAATGCATGTATGCCAACAAACAATCAGCATTAACCACCACCTCCATCAACACCATTTATTATGGCTCAACAACTTTGACCAATAAGCATCAAAGCCAACTTTGACCAATAAGCATCAAAGTTTAACAACATCATTAATCTTGGTTTTACAAACTTTGTCCAATAAACATCAAAGTCCAACATCTTTAACGTGCGATAACATCTTAACCATTATCAACATCTCATCGTTAATCATCATTTATTAAGGCTTACAGCATTAATTATTTATCGAACTGTCACTCTTGTTTTATCATTGTCACGATTGACTGATGCCTCTAAATCAACAATATGAAGTTGGTTAGTTAGTTAAGCATAACTAACTTAGACAACTTAAAGCTTCACAAGAATCAAGACTCACATGCATTGATGACTCATCAAAGCTATTAGTGATTGGTAGTTTATAAATACATATCATGTAATAAGTGATGACTGCATGAGTGACACAATGTAACTGTGAATAGAAGAGAGGGATTTGAGTGTGAGACAATTCTATCTTGAGGGAAAATCATAGAGCGATTATGAGTTGAGGATCAAGAGTTGAGAGAATAGAGAGATAAGCTTGGGTTTTTCCATGGTTCATCAAGAAGATGAAAAGGGGCAAGAACACAAGGAGTTTTCTATTGTAACCAGGATTCATGCTCATGGTTCAAGATAGAAAAGTGGCAGAAGAAGACTTGTTGTGCTCTCTCCCGTGGATGTAGGTCATGTGTGGCCGAACCACTATAATCTTAGTGTTGATCTTTTATCGTTTTTACTTCTTTATTCGATTGTTCTTGTTATGGTTGATTTGCTTTTATGTTCTTGTATTTTTCCACGGCGCTTGCATGTTTCCGTGACCTCAAAACCCAACAGTCACTGTCTCACCTATTGGTCCTAGGGAACCTCACAAGTTCTCCTAAAGCACTCAAGATCAATCCCTAAGTGTCATTTACGATCCTTTGGGCACTAACCTCACCCTCTTTGCTATCTTCATGTCTTACAAAAATTAATAACTAATCCTTAGCCTTAGATTTAAGGCTAACATTCTTATATCCTTAATTATCATGGTTTAATCACAATAACAGTTCGTCATAGCGACTCCTCAACACAGCTCATCATAACAGTTCCTCACATCAAGGCATGACAACAAGAATGCATTTAATCATATCATTTCTAGATGGGATCCTTATAAGATTCGAATAGGATCTTAAGATATAAGTACGGAATGGGTTCTCCTATCTTAATAAGGACTCAAATCTGATTGATTAAGGGACTAAAATCTAAGAGTTACACTATCTCGATTTAAGGCCGCGTTTGGGTACAACTTAAGCGCTTATCGCATAAGACCTTATCGCATGAGAGCTTATATCATAAGAGCTTTAAATCAATAAGCTATGCGCGTTTGGATGCACACTTCGAAAAGCACTTATATAAAATTAAGGCGTTTAGATACATTACTGTTGGTTGTGGACGGTGTGGACGGTGTGGACGGTGGAATTCTTTTCTTTGTATTCATGTATCCTATGTATTTACTCTCCTAAGACTTAGCATAGATAATTAATACTCTAGGAATCAACTTTCTCTAATTATTAGGATTCTGATTGTTGTACATTTTTCTTCTATTTAAACCCTTTGTACCTAATCTGGTTAATGGAATGAAATCAATATTCCACATGGTATCAAAGCAACTGTTCTGATCCGTGGTAGAAAAAGGGTTTCCCATGGCCGAAAAGCAAAGCAGTTCAAGCATCTCTGATGTAGACCCAAAGTCGACGGTTGCTGGTAGCACCACCAGTCAGACCGAAACTATCCCAATCACTGGCTACAAACTCAATGGCCAGAACTATACACAGTGGGCCAGATCGGTCCGAATCTTCCTTCAAGGAAAAGGCAAAGAAGATTACATCACTGACGAGACAGAGAAGCCAAAGAAGTCAGACCCCAACCACGCAAAGTGGAAGCTTGAGAATAGCCTGGTGATGTCTTGGTTACTTAGCTCCATGACGAATGAGGCAGGCGAAAATTTCATGTACTATGATACTGCTGCAGAAATCTGGAATGCAGCCAAGGAGACCTATTCGAATGTGGATAACATTTCAGCCATATTTGAGATCAAGAGCCTCTTACATGACTTGAGACAAGAAGACTCTCCAGTCACAGAATATTACCATACTCTCACAGGAAGCAACTTGATATTTACGCGGACATGGAATGGAAGTGTCCAGAAGATGACAAACTCTACAAGAAGCTGGTAGAAAAAGATCGGATTTATCAGTTCTTATTGGGACTAAACAAGAATTTGGATGAGGTAAGGGGAAGGATACTTGGAACTAAGCCACTTCCTAGTATCCGTGAAGCCTTTGCAGAAGAAGGGAAGAAAGCAGGAGGAAAATCATGTTGGGAAGTCAGACCGTGAGTTCCAACATAGAGTTTTTTGCCCTAGCTGCAAGAGGACCGCCAAAGAAGGGTCGAGGGTGGTGTGATCACTGCAAGAGGCCCAGACACACAAAAGAAACATGCTGGGCACTCCATGGAAAACCTGCAGACCTGAAACCACGATACAAGGACAACCGTGCATATACCAGTTCAGTTGATGAGAACAAGTCCAGAAATCCTTCGGAGCCTAGCCCATTTAATAAAGAACAAATGGAGATGTTGCAGAAGCTGCTGCAGCAAACACTTCAAAATCTTCAAAATACTAGTACCACTTCTTCTTCTGCTACTCTTGCCCAAAAAGGTAATCCTCTTATTGCTCTTCATGTCAGCCACCAAAAAACAAACTCTTGGATCGTCGATTCTGGTGCCTCGGATCGCATGACTGGGGACATCAATGTATTTAGCAAATACGCCCCCTGCCATAAAGGTTCCATTGTCCGCATAGCAGATGGTACCACCTCCAAGGTGGCTGGTAAAGGTTCAGTTGTTATATCTAAGGACATTACCCTTGATTCAGTTTTGCATGTCCCTAAATTAGACTGTAATTTATTATCCATCAGCAAGCTGACCCAGGACTTGAATTGTGTTACTAAATTTCTACCACACTTGTGTGAATTTCAGGATCTAGATTATGGGAGGAAGATTGGCAATGCTAAGGAGAGTGCAGGCCTCTACTTCCTTAGAGTTGAAAACTACAACAAGAAATCTGACCAGGCTGCTGCCCTTATTTGCTCTTCAAAGGATGATCTTTTATGGCATTATCGTCTAGGACACCCAAATTTTATGTATTTGAAAAGGATATTTCCATCACTATTTAATAAAAATTCAGAGTTGTTCAAGTGTGAAGTATTGTGAACTGGCTAAACACACTAAGTCCCACTACACTATTCAACCTTATAAGCCATCCCATCCTTTCACCCTGATTCATAGTGATGTGTGGGGGCCATCCAGAGTAAATAATGTCACAGGAACTAGATGGTTTGTCACCTTCATAGATGACCATACAAGGATCACTTGGGTGTTCCTCATGAAAGAAAAGTCAGAAGTAGGAGGCATATTTGAAAACTTCCATAAAATGGTCCAAACTCAGTTTCAAGCCAACACTAAAGTTCTAAGAACTGATAATGGAGGGGAATACTTCCATCACTCCCTTGGTGCATACCTTGCCAAGAATGGCATTGTACACCAAACGTCGTGTGCACACTCTCCACAACAGAATGGGACTGCAGAAAGAAAAAACAGACACCTTTTGGAAGTCACTAGAGCCCTCATGCTATCCATGAATGTACCTAGCCATTTTTGGGGTGAAGCTGTCCTCTCCTCGGCCTATCTAATAAACAGAATGCCCTCCAAAACTCTCAACTTCACCACTCCGCACCAAACCCTCTTGTCATTTTATCCCACTACCAAACTTCTCACTAACCTCCCACCAAAGATCTTTGGATGTACCGCCTTTGTCCATGACCAGAAACCAAACCACAACAAACTGGACCCCAAAGCCATAAAGTGTATCTTCTTGGGATACTCTCCAACCAAGAAAGGATACAAATGTTATTGCCCACTCAAGCGGAGATTCTATCACACCATGGATGTCACTTTCTTTGAAGATCAAGCCTTTTATCCCAATGTTGACATTCAGGGGGAGATAGTGACCAATTGTGAATATCAACCTTGGGAAATTGTCAGACCAGATCAGATTTATGGACCTGAACTGAAATCTGTCCCTACAATTTCAGAATCTCAGCCGAATCCAGAAACCACCTCTGCTGTTTCCGAACCAGAAAATGAAGGTTAAGCAGGTGTTCTTGAAGGTCCAGCAGCAGTTCTTGAAGGCAAAACCAATGGAAGAGAAGAGCTACAAGTCTACATAAGGAAGAGGAGAAAGCAGCCGACTCTTAGGGACGTAGAAACCTGCACTCTTCCAAGGCAAAGCCAAGATTCTGACCAGATTTCAGACCCTGGAAATACTCGCACAGGTAACACACCAACCCTTACTCTTCCTCAGATTCATTGAATTTGAAATTATTAGACAATGCTCCAATTACTGAAGTCCTAGACTTGCCCATTGCTTTAAGAAAGGGGGTGAGGTCATGCACTAAACACCCTATTGGGAACCATGTGTCTTTTGAAAAGTTGTCACAGGAATATAAGGCTTTCGTCAGCTCCTTGGACAGCACCTACATACCTCAGGACTTTCATGAAGCAATCCAAGTACCTAAGTGGAAAGCTGCGGTTGAGGAAGAAATCAAGGAACTGGAAAAGAATGGGACATGGAAGCTCTCACACTTGCCAGAAGGTAAGAAGCCAGTTGGATGCAAATGGATATTTTCAGTAAAATACAATGCAGATGGGAGTGTCAACAGATACAAGGCTCGATTAGTGGCAAAAGGGTTCACCCAATCCTATGGGGTAGACTATGAAGAGACGTTTGCATCTGTGGCAAAGCTGAACTCAGTTCGGGTACTCCTTTCCTTGGCAGTAAATCTAGACTGGCCGCTACACCAACTAGATATCAAAAATGCGTTCTTAAATGGTGAACATGAGGAAGATGTTTACATGAGAATACCACCCGGACTTGAAACTTCAGAAAATTCAGGAAAGGTGTGTAAACTAAAGAGATCTCTCTATGGTCTCAAGCAGTCTCCTCGGGCATGGTTTGACAGATTAACACACGTGGTTAAATGGCATGGCTTCACCCAATGTTTGTAAAATACTCAGAGGAAGGAAAGGTAACTGTCTTTATTGTCTATGTAGATGACATCATTATTACAGGTGATGATCATCCTGGAATTGAAGGGTTAAAGTTGTTTCTAGCTAAAGAATTTGAAGTCAAAGACCTTGGTCAATTAAGGTACTTTCTTGGGATGGAGGTGGCACGGTCCAAGCATGGAATCTATTTGTCTCAAAGAAAATATACCCTTGACTTACTCCAAGAAACAGGGATGTTGGGATGCAGGCCAGCAGACACCCCTATGGAATCTAATGTGAAGATTGGAATGGAAGAAGGAAGTCCACCCACTGACAAGGAAAGGTATCAAAGACTGGTTGGGAGACTAATCTACCTAACCCATACACGACCAGACATTGGATTCTCAGTTAGCATGGCTAGCCGATACATGAAAGACCCCAAGGAGGCTCACATGAAAGTGGTTAACCATATCCTATAGTATCTTAAAAAGGCACCGGGAAAAGGATTGCACTTCAAGAAGGACCCAGGCAGAAAAATAGAAATATTCACAGATGCTGACTGGGCTGGTTCTGTGACTGATAGAAGGTCAACTAGTGGGTATTGCTCGTTTGTATGGGGCAACTTAGTGACCTGGAGGAGCAAGAAACAATCAGTGGTTGCTAGAAGTAGCGCAGAAGCTGAGTTTAGATCTATGGCTCATAGAATTTGTAAAGGAATGTGGTTGCAAAGGATGCTTGCAGAACTTAAGGTTCCAACTGACCATACTATAAGTGTGATGTGTGACAACAAAGCTGCCATAGTATTGCTAAAAATCCAGTGCACCATGACAGGACAAAGCATGTGGAGATTGACCAGCACTTCATTAAGGAGAAGATTGATGATGGGCTAGTTACTCTTGAGCACACACCTTCAAGTCACCAAACGGCTGATATCCTGACCAAGGCACTACCAAGAGCTAACTATGAAAACTTGAGATTCAAGTTGGGCATGATTAACATCTATGACCCAACTTGAGGGGGAGTGTTGGTTGTGGATGGTGTGGACGGTGGAATTCTTTTCTTTGTATTCATGTATCCTATGTATTTACTCTCCTAAGACTTAGCATAGATAATTAATACTCTAGGAATCAACTTTCTCTAACTATTAGGATTCTAATTGTTGTACATTTTTCTTCTATTTAAACCCTTTGTACCTAATCTGGTTAATGGAATGAAATCAATATTCCACAATTACTATATAAGGACTTATAAATATTTTAAAATTAAAAAAATGACTTAATCACCACAAAAGAAAGTTCCTCTCACAAGTAACAGACACCCACATATTTTTACATCCCAATTCAAGATATATCAAAAAATAACTTGAACCACAACCAGAAAAACCCATATTCCTTATTTGAGAACACCTTGCACAACTTAACAAAGAACAACCCACCCCACGAGACAATAGCTACAACGAAAAGTATTTGAGAACCTTCAACCAGAAAATTATAATTGCAGCATCTGAAATTGGTCATCCTATTCACCAAATCCTACACAACCCCTACTGTGCTCAGCCTTCTAATTGTGCTTCCCATTTTGACAACAATTCATTGGACTCATACACCAATTTGAGAACATCACTTTTGTTGCTGAGTAGCTATTAAACCAGCTCCAATAATTTTAATATTTTCTAAACTTGAATACAGCTAATGAATTCCTTTATCTGTAGAGTATTCAAAATTTTGAAGGTGAAAAGGATAAAAGTTCCTTAGAGTGAGGTTGTTTCAAAGTGGACAAGGCTGGGTTGAAGGGAAAGGGAGAAGGGGAAAGAAAAGAACATTCATCCAACCTGAGAGCTAGGTTGGAGGCTGAGCGAACGGGAGGGGGAGGAGGAGGAGGAGGAGGAGGACGGCAGAAGGCGGCAGGCAAACGACTTCGAGCAGAGACACGAAACACGACGAGAGGAGGAAGGACGACGTCGGAAGGCAAAGAAGAAGGGTGTTCGTGGCGGCGAGACAGGCGGATGGCGGCAGACGGCCGGCCGCACTTTCTTCAACCATAGCGGCACTTCTTCTTTGAGAAGAAGGGTGCGTAAGGGTCTAGGCTAGGGACTATACGAAGAGGTGATGAAAAGATAATGAAGGGAAAAAAAATGAAAATGAAAAAAGGGGCAGGAGAGGATTCGAAGGGTGGCAAACACAGAGGAGTGTAGGGGCATAAGCTCTCATGTTAAAATTCCATAAGCTTCTCCCAGTAACTTATGAAAATAAGCCCAAAACTCCTTATAGGATGACATAAGTTTTTTTTATAAGCTCTGCCAAACACACTGCATAAGCTCTTATGTCATAAGATAAGTTAAAAGGAGCTTAAATAAGCTCTTCCAAACGCCACCTAAATACTAAATCACACGATATCTCGTGCTATCATTCATAATCACTTATTAATACATAAGATGACATATTATCAATTATATTATATTAATAATAATACTAATGTCATTAGTAATAATAACAATGATCTTATTAATAATAATAACAATAATCTTATCAATTATATTATATTAATAATAATACTAATGTCATGCCTATATTTGGCACTTTAGCTAGTCCTCTTCCTAGTCCCGATCAAAGCAGTTCTAACACAATGTTAGCAGAACCTATTTCCACTCATGTGCCAGTTCTACTCCTGGCATCATAATCTCAGTCCTGTCTAAGTAAGTCCAACTCATGTGCCAGTTCACTCGAATCAGCTGGGTTTACATCATCTTAGTCTCACTCGGGTCCCACCTCAACCAATAGTTGTTGTTCCACTAATTCCAAATCATGTTCCAAATAGTCCCAATCAGCTGAGATCACCTAGTCCTAGTCCTAGTCAGGTCCCACCATAACCAATCACTATTGTTCCACCTTCTCCCTTTGCTTGCCATTCAGACACCTCATCCTCATTCATTTCTCTACACTCTGGCTTCACACCTGAATATCCCTCAGATCAGTCAAGCACTTCTCCTCCCCCCACTAATACTCACCCTATGGTCCCTAGGAGTAAGGTATCAGTGATTTCCATGGGGATCATACAGTTTTACTCAATCATGTGGAACCTAGAACCCTAAAGGAGGGCCTAACTATTCCCCGTTGGCAAGAGGCCATGCAACAGGTGTAAAATGCCCTGATGACAAACCGTACCTGGACACTGGCTGCAAACGAGTATTTTGGGTCAAGAGGAACCCAGATGGGACTGCCAACAAGTATAAAGCTCGGTTGGTGGTTAAGGGATTTCATTAGAAACATGGGTTTGATTACACTGAAACATTCTCTCAAGTGGTCAAACCAATCACTGTCAAGGTGCTTTTAACCCTGGCCATCACTAAAAGCTAGCCCATTTAGCAGCTGGATGTAAACAATGCATTCCTCAATGGACTTTTGGAGGAGGAAGTGTACATGGAACAATCAGTTAGGTTACAAAGCCAGCAACCAGGCCAAGGGTACAGGCTCAACAAAGTCATTTATGGCCTCAAGCAGGTGCCATGAGCTTGGTTTGAAAGGTTGACCAAGACTCTTTTCAATTTGGTTTTCAATCAAGCAAGTCTGATCCATCTTTGTTCATTGACAATAGATCAGGCACTCTACCTATGTTCTAGTTTATGTTGATGTAATCATCACTGGATCATCTTCTCAGAAAATCTCAGACCTCATTGCTAAGCTGAAAGCTGAATTTGTCACACTAGATTAGGGCACTCTACCTATGTTCTAGTTTATGTTGATGATATAATCATCATTGGATCATCTTCTCAAAGAATCTCGGACCTCATTGCTAAGCTGAATGCTGAATTTGTCACACTAGATTAGGGCACTCTACCTTGCTTGGGGACTGTAACTATTTCCTGGGTGTAGAAGTGAAGAAACAACAGTGTGGTGGACTCATTCTTTCCTAAACCAAATACATTAAAGACCTCTTTATGAAGCTCACATGGGAGATGCAAGAGGTATGAGGTATGTAGAACCCAATTATCAGCAACTACAAGTTCACCAAGTTTGATGCAAACTACATGCCAGATCCTTCTTTATATAGATCTATAGTTGGGGCACTCCAATATGCCATCATAACTAGACCTGAAATTTGGTTCAATGCAAGCAATGTTGGTCAATTTCTATCTCAACCATTTGAGGAGCACTGGAAAGCAGTAAAGAGGATTCTCAGGTATCTACAAGGAAGATCCTTTCATGGTTTGGTGCTAAAACATGCCTCCTAAAGGTCAGCCTCTAGCACTGCAGGCCTTTAGTGATTCAAACTGGGCAACAGATCTGGTTGACATAAGATCAACCTCTGGGTCGTGTTTATCTTGACTTTAATCGTGTGGCTTGGTGGTCAAGGAAGCAGCCACTTGAAGCCAGGTCCAGCACTGAAGCAGAGTACAAAGCATGGCTGCCACCACCACAGATGTACTTTGGCTACAGTCTCTGCTCAAGGAACTGAAAGCTGACACACTGCAACCAGTGGTTTGGTGTGACAACCTAGGCACTATCTCTCTCTCACAAGAACTAAACATATGGAACTTGACCTCTTCTTCATCAGGGAAAAGGTCCTCAACAAGTCCCTGTCAGTCTGTCTCAAACAAGGTTTGAAGAACTGAGAAGCAATCTTGGAGTATTTGACAAGCTGTGTTGTAAACCTTCCTTAGACTTGGAAGGGGGGTGTATTAAGAGTATATGTGCATAACAGTGTTAGTGTAGATCAGGTTGCAACAGATTATTGACTCATGCTGAGTTAGCTAGCTTGTTAGGAATTAGCTTCCTTTTAGCTTCCTTACGACTCAACCTAATATGCTACAAATAGCAAAATTGTACCTATTATACTCAAGTTAATAATACAGTTTTAGAATTCAGTTTTCCCTCTCTTCCCACTCTTTCTCGCTTCTCTTTCTCTTCCACCATCGTTGAGTTTCTAACACATACAAACAATGCCAACCATTGCACCAAGGCTTCCCTTCAACTTGCAAAATGATACAAAAAAATTTAAAATAAAAATAAAAAACACTCTACAATATTGGGCTTATAGGTTGAAGCTTTTTAGGGCTTTTATATGCTCAAATGTAAATTAGCAAAACCCAACAAAAAAACCAAATCCTATTCGGAGCCATATGTGCTTGCTGGAACCTCAGATGACTATGGGTCTGCTTGATATGTAAAGATCACCCACTTGATGGTCTTTATGGAATCAGGAGTACCTTAGTTTATTTACCACTTAAATACCATCATTTTGGATGATGCCGGTGGCATGCAACAGTCAAGAAATGTGCCAGCTCCAGGAAAAATCTGGCAGAGCTAATAGAAGACACTGCATACTCATCCATTTTTATCATAAAAAAATTGCTAGTGGAAAAATGCAACTAAAACTGCATGAGTAGCATGACTAAAAAAGCTTTGACAATTAACACTACATTACCTCTTTAAGAGCAAGTATTATGTTGGTAAGAAAAGAATCAACAATTTTTCGCAAGTGCCCCAAATCATCCTGTAGCCAGTGCACAATGTCAGATAAAATGCTCATACTATACTGAATGTCAATATTCTACAGCATACAGTTGCAACACGACAAAAGCACCTCAAGGGGACAAACATGGAAGCAACAACCCAGCTTTGAATACCTTTGACTTCGGGATGTGGACTATTAAGCAGTAAAGGCAATCAAGTCTATGACGTTTGGCAGAAAAATGGTATGAAGGAAGAATGTCATCTATAAGTTCCTCAAACTTCGACGAAGCGAAACTATCTGAACTCTGTCAAGAATAATCCAAACAGAAAACTGTAAGCTGCAATATATGACTAAACGAAACTAGAACAGCAGTAAGAAACACCAATTCTAAAGCTAATTTTTGGTGCTCCGAGAAAGATAATGTACATTATCAACACCTTTGATGATCACTTCAACAATTTAACCATTAATTAATATAAACCAACCATCTATTTTTCTGGACAACAGGCATACCAATAACAAAACTGGTGACTGAAACATTTTTTAACCAAGAAGTTGCAACATAAATACTTTGAGATGAAATGACAAAATATTAAAATACTTCTAAAATTTTATGTTAATAAAAAAATTTGAATAATATAATGCAGAGAAATACCCTGAGAATGATTGAAAGTGCTTTGTATGCCTTCTTGTGGATGACATCTTCAACATCCTGCAAATAATAATCACTATAGCCATCCAAACTTTCCTACTTTAAAAAGGAGTTTCGAAAATTCCTTGGAAAGAACTAAGTTAAGCACTATATCTCAGCCAAACCTGCAATGCTGGCTTTATTTCTTGAAATAATGAAGCAATATCTTTATCATCTAAACCAGGCAACAGTGAAACTGCAAAATCAAGAAACTGTTCCCTGGAATAAAAAGAAATTCAATGACTTGAATACAGACACCCAAAAAGGAAATAAGATAATTAAAGTGAAATGCAGAACAGGCTAATTTTTTTAAACTTTATGCAAAAAAGAAACAGTTTAAACACATTGGAGAGAGAGAATATTATCGATACCTCAAAATGGATGGAGACACAGTATATGATACATCATCAATCTGCATACAATTATTGGAACAGTCTATTTCATTAGCCTTTTGAATGCATATATCAAGCTTCTGCTTTTTCTCCTCGAATAAATTGTGCACATCGGCTTTATTTGCTATAGAAGCAATATAGCCAATTGTGCGCTGTAAATAAAGCAAAATCATCATAAATAAATTTGCATATTAAATGTAACAAAAAGAGAACCAATCCGATTCTCAACTTTCGAGTAATGAAGAAACCTGAAAATAGAGCACCAAATCTGTTCATGAAAAGGATACAGTAAACCATGAAATGTTAATACATCAAAGAACTTGTCTATATGGCAACATTCTACCTTTTTGTAGCCAAATTTTTTGGTGGAGTCCCTTTAACAAATTTCCACAGGAATATCACTGGCAAAAATTGCCCATATATCAAAATCAGGTATAGACTTTAAAGTAGCAGTCTTTCAGCTTAAGCTATGTAGTCAATCCCAGATAGTGGAGCGTAGCGGCCAACCCCAAAAAAGCTATAGCAGGATAGTAGGTAGCAGGATGGCCGCTACAATGAAGATCATAGGTATAGGATGGCTGAACAGAGAGACAACCTCCTCGTTAAAACAGAGGTTACAAACAGAGGGATGACTGCCGGAATGCCAATGGGCTTGCCGGAATATGGTCGTGCTTGGCTGGAAAGGAGATGGGGTGCTGGAATATTCATCCTTTCCAGCCATCTAAGTGAGGAAGAAATGTGTTGTGCAGCTAGTGTGAGGAACGTGTGAAACACTGGATAAAATTGACTGGGTAAAACTGACTAAGTGGGGGTAAAATTGACTTTTGGTGGGTTTAAGTGAGGGTAAAACTGGCTTTTACTGGGTTTAAGTGGGGGCAGAATAGATTAACTCAGAGTTAGAGGGCAATATAGAACTTTCAATAATGAAAGTTAGAATAAAAATGTAAGAACAAAGCTAAGGAAGCAGGAAATTCCTAATTCTAGTAGCAGAGAAGGTGGCAGCTGAGACAAACTGAAGAAAAGAGTACATAGGAAGGAAACCCACCAGAGCATCGTGGGAAATAGGATTTTTGAAGGGGAAACCCGTGCGACCTTCGATGTTGTGTTGGTGGCTGCCGCGATGATCTCGTCATTCACGAATGTGACACCCTCTACACAACAAAGCTCCACTATGTGAGCTATGTAGTCAATCGCGGATTGCGTAGCGTAGCGGCCGACCCCTGAAACGCAATAGCGGTGTAGCGGGTAGCGGTATGACCGCTACGCCGAAGTATAGGGAAACTATACAAGAAATTTATACCATATACATATGAAAGCTAAAAAATAAAAGAATACACAAAATACACAAAATTAAAGACATTCATAACTACTAAATAGCCAGCATAATATTTTAATTTATATACATGAAGATCACAAAGATAATAAATGTGTAAGTGCAATTTACAAGAAAGTAATTAAGCTATCACTATTTCCTAAGATGCATTGAACCTTCTACTTGGTGTACAAAGAATATGGGCTGCTTGGAAAGCGAAACATTAATGTACAAAGTGGAACATTAATCTAAACTATAATTAATAGGAGATGGAAAGACAAAAAACAAAACACAAAACTGGAAAAGAAAAGGAAAAGTCATGAACCAAACAGAGGAAGGTGAGGTACAAGGAGGCTAGGGCTGCCAGAAAACGACCAGATTTGAAGTGGGGCTGCCGGGAAAACGACCGGAAATGAGGTGGGACTGCCGGAAAACGACCGGAAATAAAGTGGGTCTGCCGGAAAAGGGCCGGAAATGAGGTGGGTTTGCCGGAAATGGGGTGGGTTTGCCGGAAAAGGGGTGGGCTGGCCGGAAAAAATGGTGGGCTGCTTGAAAAATCACTGTAGCGGCCGCTACGGCCGCTTTTTGGCCGCTATTTGCAGCGCTACAGCCGCTCCTCAAAAGCGCAACGCTACCCTGTTTCGCGTAGCGCCAAGGGGCCGCTCCGCCACGCTCTGCCGCGATAGCGGCCGCTACGGCCGCTATTGACTACACAGTATGTGAGTACGTGTGATCTTGTCATGCCCTAGTGCCGCTCTGCTACGACGCAATAGCTTCGCTATTGGCCACTATTGAAAACACAGAACTTAAGGAATTAACAATAACACAGATGCCACTAATGAACATTTCCAAAAATCACCATTAATCTAATGAAGACTTATGACCTATGGTTGTCTTGTGCTTCTTGGACTCACCTATCTGCAATATGTCCCTTCTATATTCACAATTGAAGAGTTGAAAACTGAAACAACACATCTAACAGAGTTATCAATCCCGGATAGCATAGCGTAGCGGCTGACCCTGAAAAAGGCTATTGTAGGATATAGTGTAGCGGGACAGCCGCTATTTTAGGCAAGACGGGGGGGGGGGGGGGGGGACTGACAAGGAAAGAGGGAGGAGAGGCAGAGGGGAAAGAGGAATGAAAGTGGAAGGGAGAGGAGAGGGGGAGGAAGAGACTCTGAAGCAGAACAAAAACGTAAGAGGGAGAAGGGGGTGGAGGAAGAGTTAGTAAAAGAAATAAGGGTAAAAGAGATATTTTAGTGGGTATAAGTGAGGGTAAACAAGTCATTTACATAAATAGAAAGAGCAAAACAAAGAATTGGGGAGTTAAAGAAGGGCAAAATGGAGAATTTGTGAGTTAAAGAGAGGGTAGAATAGGAATACCCGATTAAAGAATGAGCCAAACTTAAAAAAAATAAAAAAAATAAATAAATAAATAAATTGAAGTAGCAGCAGCAAGAGATGAAGACCCAGCCGAGGGAGAGGGAGACCCAGCCGTGGAACAGCGGGCCAGCGGTTGGGAGTGGCCAGAAGACGCTCGTCGGAGGGTTCTCTTGGCCCATGAAGTCATAGCAGCCGCTGGCTGCTCCGCCCCACACCACTGCAATCGTGCCACGAACTCGCGCAGCGAGCTATTGACTGCCCTGACTTCTAGAGCTTTCGTTCTTGACGTGGAGAACTAACAATCAATAAAAATCAATAATCTTTAGAAGGCTAGAAGTGAGTTCAGACAATGTACATTTTAGAGAGAGACAGAGAGCACATATATGGACTTAAATCAAGACATAAACTTATTGACTATGTACATGAAGTGAGTTCAGACTATTGTACAAATACAAAACTGTGACCAAAGCACAAATTGCTGGTGAGAGTCATTTGTTTGACACTGACCAACATAATATGCCATAAATCATTGTTGCTCCAATATAGTGATTCATGCAGGACATCAAGTATCTCAACCAATTAACATATCATAAGTAAATCTGACAAGTATTAAATGTAAAAAGCTGTATCAAAATATACAATTACAATGAAAACTGAAACATGTGCACTGGATGCATAGCCCATATGCAGGCAACACTCAACAGAAAACATAGAACCATTAGAGAGCAATAACATTTACAGAATTGCAAACTCTAGTTTTATGTTATGCCAACATGTGTGCTCAAAAAATGTGGGATGCATACATTCTGCTTAACTACAACACAATGAAGCAACTATTCCCAATTTATTTAGTTTCAGTACCTGCAAACAACCACCATCATCTTTCGTAGAATTCAGGAATACTTCTGACAGATCTTTCAACAAGTTCTTTGATGCTGACTTTTCTATAGCAACCTGTTGCGAACAACCAACCAAAACTTGTTCTTTGGCAATATCTTGCCCAATATAATCCTTATCGTTTGAATCCACAATATTATTGTTTTGTTGAATCAGAAGCTGCAAACTAGTGCATATTATTCCCCGAATATCATGTTCTTCTTTTAGCTTATTACATAAGTGTTTCTGCAGATCCATCAAACTTTTAGCAGTATCCATAGGATAGTTACAAAATGAAGGCAACAAAGATCACAAAGAGTAAGCAAGTGCATCTGCATTCCTTGCTGACACTATCAGTCCCTGTCTCTCAAGCTGCAAAGTGTAGAGTAAGAAATGAAAACCATTCAGAACAATAACAATGCACCTCAAAGTTTCATACCTTTCGAGCCTTCTCCCTTATACGTTCAATCATAGGCAAAATTTCTTCTGTAAAATAGTTTAAACGCGCGCCAACAATATATTGTTTTAGAATTGGAAAAAGCCATATATTTGCATCAGATAAATCTTCAGCTTCTAAATTCAGAGGTATAAGGGATAAGAAAGTTTCAGGTCCCATTGCAACAATAGCTGATCCAAGGCATATATGAAGCTGCATATGTACAAAGTATCAGTACTACACATCAGTAATTTACAACAGCAGCAGCAGCAACCAAAACCTTTTCCCACTTGGTGGGGTCAGCTATATGGATCAATTAACAGCATAATATTCTGTCATGAACTATATCTACAAATAGTCGTTAAATTCTTTATCTCTCTTGATAATTTGGACTATAGTTTTCGTTGGTCTCCCCCTTCCTCTAACTATTTTACTATCCTCAATCTGGCAATTTGATGTATATCAAAAATTATAAGATCAGACAAATTCCCAGATCCTCCAATAACAACCACCTTATTGATATTGGCTAAGAAATGAACCAAGAAAAAAGTAATACACCAAAATTCATATAAATCAATAGAAACCCAATACTGTAGAACTGGACAGCTATATTTTGTTATTGGCAAATGTGCATCATTCATCAACAGCATTAAATGCCCCTGTTAATACATATCGCAGGGATAAATCCAGATTTGTGTAAAAATGTTGCTAAAAACCACCTATTTGCTTCTGAAATTTCAAGATCTGTTAGGAACCCAGCAATTTAGAGATACAAAATAAGGAAAACTGAACTGTGTTATTAATATCCCTAGCCTGCAACAAGGAGTTACAGTGCTGGAAGAAGAAGAAAGAAGGAAATACAAGATAATAGGCAAATTAGAGAGTGCCTAATTCTCTCCTAAGGTCCCAAGTCCAATTCCAGCCTAAGACTCACGTAACAGCCCCCTTTACAATATATTCCCTCAGCCGAATTGCTCTCCCCCCTACCCTCTCTTTCCCTTTCCACATTAGCAGTTAGTTAGGCTGGTTTTGATCCCATGCATCACACCTCTTAGTGTCACCATGTGTCCTTTTCATTTTGAGTCTCATTCTCACACAAACCTTAGTAATTCTGGGCTTACTGGGCCCATTGGGCTCTAGGTCCGCATCAAGATCATAATATGTTTCAAAAGACATCCAACTTTCTACGGGTCAACTCATGAGAAACTGTTCAAAATTGGGACATAGGCCCTGCTAGGAAAATAGAACACATCCAAGCTTGATGTATAATATCTTGACATTCATACTAGTATAAGTTATCAAAAAAATGAAAAACAACACAGAAAAGAAGGGTAGACCTGCTTCCTAAAGGGAAAATCTTCATCAGGCCGCTTCTGCATATTTTCCAAGTTTTTGAGTATTCCTGTCATAAAGTAAGTAGAATAATCTCCTGCATAAATAATAGCATCAATAACAAATATTAGTAACTGATAGGTACCAGGAATTAACAGGGAAATTAGAAAGGAAATATGCTGCGTTATTACTCTCCTCAAGCCTGTATCAGCAGATATCAGTGCTTGGGTATGGAAAAGAAAGAAAGACTCTGATCTCTCCAGCCTGCCTCTTACTCTCTCATTCATTCCCTATATACCCATCTTACAACTGACTCCCACACCCTCACTACCCTCCCTGCTGTCACCTCAGCAGTTAGTTACATTGGGTCATACTCCCCTACATTACACCTCTATTTCTCCTCACATGCACCTTAGTTATTATGGGCTCCTATTAGTAACAAGAAGCTTACACCACACTATTATTTTTGGAATGAGATTAAAAAAGACTGCAAGTCCAAAGCTAATAGAGAAACCAGGAGAAGGACCACAGCAGGTTGTATAAATTAATCAAACACGAAACAATACTTACCCATGACAAACCAACATATTATCAAGTCAATGCAAGAAAGTAAAACAAGACTTGACGGTCCGAATACCTAATTTATGAAACATAGCTGAAACAACTTGAAATACTCTGTCCCAGACAGTAGTATAGCGACAATCAAGTAAGCTCGAAATAGTCGCACAAATTTCTTCAATAATGGTTGGCCCTGATCTCTTCGATGCTTTGTTTTCATCCAAAGTTATCTGATCCACTCCCTGTTTAATCAATCTTTCATCAGTACAATAATTGATCAAATTCTTGAGTGCATCAGTGGCTGCATATCTGGCTTCTTCATGTTCAGATGCCAAAATGTCTGCATATTTAAAAGTAAAAATTACATACACTTCCATGCTTGGTTCTGGAATTAAGTTACTATATGTACAAACATCATAATATAATAATTCAAATATCATTCATACCTTTGAGATAATTAAAGACAAAAGGAAGCTTATCTACACATATTTGGCTGTTAAGGGAATAAAGTTTATTGATTCCAGCATCAAGCAGGCGTGCAGTAAATGCCATTTCGTCTCCAGAGATGTTCTTCTTATCTGATGAGATAGAAAGCGCCAATAAGCTTAACAACTCCTCCTCAAGTAGTAGCGAAGAATTTTGAATGTTCAACAAGACATCACGAAGACACAACTGACATTGCTTTCTGACCTGTTGAAATATCTTATCTAGTTAGCGCGCACACACAGCATTGATTCGATTCAAGTGTGTATGTATAAATAAACACATACATACCTTAGGTCGTGAATCAGTAAGAAACCCTAACAAGGCATTGAACAAGTTGTGAGTGTCGCCGTTGATGAGCAACAAATGCGAGAGGCACTTGAATCCGTAAACAACAGCGCTCTCTGAAACCACCGAGGGAGAGCGTAGAACTCGCACGAGGAGCTCCGACAAGGGCTTTCTCTTCTTCTTCAACACCACGACAGGCACTCTGGGGAGGAGGAGGGAGAGAATAGTGAGAAGCGCGTCGATGAGGTGGTTAGGGGGGTTAGATTCCGATGCGATGCGGTCCAGGGAAGAGCATGTGGCGCCCAAATAGGCGACAGGGGAAGAAGGTAGTTTCTGGTTTCTGAGCTCCTCTGACATGGCACCCATGACGGCGCAGAAGTGCCTCTGGTTTTCACCCAAGCCAGAAAGAATTGAATTGCAGAAACCATCGTCTACGGCTTCCTTCTCCACTTCCATGTTGCACTAAAACTGAACTAAAACACTCTCAGGCTGCCTCCTACGGCAAGAGTGGTCTATTATATTATTATTATTATTTATTATTCAGAGGAATAAATAAATGACACACCCGAACCGAAATAGGTTTAGGGCCCCAACTATTCAAACCCTTTTTTTTTTTATCCACACCTTGCACTTTTTTTTTTCATTTTCTTTTCAAAACTGTCCTTGCTATCCCTCCCTCACACCTTTCACCTTGCGGAAAACCCTTTCCCTCCCACCCTTTGGGATGTCAAGATCGTGAAGAAGCCCGGCGGCACTGTCGAGGACACCGAGCTGTTGACTGGGCGAAGTTCATGGATGCATTGTCGGCAGTGGCGTACATGGAGGGCGTGGCGGTTTCAGGCGTGAACATCGTGAAGGAGAAAGCAGTGGCGGCGCTGAACCACGGTGGCTCTCAGTCTGGAGAGGGAGATGAAATGTGCTGCCCCAAATGTAATGTGTCCGGAAAGTGGATTCCGGTAAGCTCCGGAAAACGAAATCTGGATCTACGCAAAATCAACTTCTTTCCGGAAAGTACTTTCTGGAAGTGATAATTTTTATACTTCTAGAAAATATAATCCTATAGATCACAAAGGACTCACAAATATGCATCCGGATTTTGAATTCCGGAGGTGTAACGAGTGTCCGGATTTCGTTTTCCGAAAGTTACCTTGCGGAAAAAAACTTGCAGAAATTGATATTTTTAGGTGAGTGAAAAGGGTATTTTTGGAAGAAAAAAAATCAAATTGAAGCTGCAAGGTGCAAATAGCAATTTGCAATGTGTAAATAGCAGTGATGTTTATCAGGGTTCACCTTCACATATTTATGGGCCAGCCCAGTTCATTATACTTGTTTTTATTAGGCCAAATTACTTTTTGACCAGACTCTTATGCGACTACAATTGTAAATGCATATACCAGAGCACTCTTCGATAGTTTGACACTATTGATAAGGTGGATGGACCATTCGCCCCGCGGATGGTGCACTTCTAGACTGAGCTATGATTTAAATTTCGCCCCGCGAATCGCTCATACCAGAACTTATAAATTCTGGCCTTTTGTACGGAAATAGGGTTCCACACTTTTCTCTTTTGGCTGCGTCTCCCTCTGTTTTGCTGCACCCAGACCTTCTTTTCTTGATTTCATGTTGGTTTCTTTGATTATGTTATTGATTCCTATGATGATGAACTAATTCCTCCATTCTAGGGAGATGATGTAGCCGACGGTTTGAATGTTTTTATGATATTCTCGTAGTTTCTCTTCTTCATCCCTTTTGTGTTTTACTTTTGTGCTTAATGCTTGTTTATAACTGGCCATTATTATGCATGATTTGCCAATCATAATGATACCGAGAGGTTAGTTATGTGTTTAGAGCATTGGGGTAAAACCATATAGTTTATGTGGATAGAGATGTACCGTAGGAATTGTATGCAACCTTCATAGGGAGTCATAGAACTTAATGAATTTCTTAGTAATTAACCATCATTGAGATATAGTTGGTTAAGGGTTAAGGGGTGTTTGCTAACCGTACTCGAGAGAGACGTTGGGATAATTTAGGACTCTTGGTTGACAAAAGTAGAGGATTAGTAATTGTAAGGATTCATAATTGCATCAAACTTGATAAAAGTAGGTGAAATCAAATCCTTAGACCTTTCTCATAATTGTTATTCCTCATAATATTGCGAATGTCTTCTCATTACTTGCGTTAGTTTACTTGAATTAATAGTTTAATTGCTGTAATCATTGTTTCCAATATTCTCATAATTGTTCGTTCAAATAGTTATTAAGTTTGCGAAGTGATACTTAATCTATCAATCCCTGAGAACGATACTAGGTCTCACCGTTTTAATTATTAGTTGCATCAACTCGGTACACTTGCTAGGATCCAACAAGTTTTTGGCGTCGTTGCCGGGGATTGGTATTATCAATATCATTAGTACCAAAGGCGATAGCTACTTTGAACATTTTTTTTTCCTTTACTTTTTACTTGGGTTTTCTCATCTCTGCTTGATCTTGCTCCTAGTTTCAGTGTATACGAGGTACAGTTCACCCTGATAATCTCTTATACGATCCTAAGATTCGGAAGACTGAGCGAGCTTTGAGGAAACAAATTCGTGAACAGAGAAAGGCGTTACAGCAAACGCCTATTGCCACTGCAGATATGGCGGAACAAGATCCTCCAGCATATAAGCCGATGATTGAATATTCTCGTCTTAACTTAGACGACTATGCATCTCCTATTGTTAATCTGCCCATTCAAGCTAATAACTTTGAGCTCAAAACAACGTTACTGCAGTTACTTGCACTTCATCAGTTTGATGGGTGGGATAATGAAGATCCCCACAGGCACATTTCCAGGTTCTTGGAGATATACGACACCAACAAGTAGAATGGTGTCTCTGATGAAGCTCTTAGATTGCGGGTATTCCCATTCTCATTGAGGGATAAGGCCAGTGACTGGTATGATTCTATGAACAGCAAGAGCACAACTACTTGGGTGGACTTAGCTCAGAAGTTCTTGGCTCAATTCTTTCCACCGCAGAAAGCTATACAAGTGCAAGCCGCTATCACTGCTTTCAGGCAATATGATGGTGAATCTCTTAGCGAAGCATGGGAGCGGTATACTGCACTGTTGAGGAAGTGTCCATAATCTTTCTTCACCTTATGGATGCGTGTCCAGTATTTCTACAATGGTCTTCTACCTGACACACGAGATTTATGTGATGCATCTGCCAATGGTTCACTTGCTTATAAATCTGCCGAAGATGCTGGGAATTATTGGAGAAAATGGCTCAAAATGATTATCTTAAAAGGAGTGAGCGAGGTGTCACCAAGCAAGGAGTGCACGAGTTTGAGACTTATAGTGCCATGTTATCTCATAATAAACTTTTGTCACAACAAATGGACCTTCTCACAAAGGAAGTACAGAGTTTAAAGATGAATGCGAGGAAGAATACTATGGCTACTTGCTGTTTTTGCCAAGGGGAGCATGATGTTTCAAACTGTCCTGGAAATATGTTTGCTAATCAATCTTCTCATAAGCAAGTGTATGCAATGCACAATTTCTATGACTCTCATCCTAAAGGGGGGAATGGTTATCAGAAGACTCAGAATAACCCCTATGCAAGCATTTATAATCCGAGGTGGGAGAAGCATCCGAACTTCTCTTGGACCTCTAATGGGAATCTTGGACAGCAAAAGCAAGGCTTTGGAAAGGATAATTATTCTCAACAACCCCCTAACCACAATTCCTCAAATCAAATGCAAAACAAGAAGGGGAAGCGTGATTGGGAGATTGCTTTTGAGAAAATGGTCAATCAACAAACCATCATGATAACTCAACAAACTTCATTCCAAGATGAGACTAAAGAGAAATTTGGTAATGTGGAATTGGGATTCAAGCACATCACTTCATCCATCACCAACCTAGAAAATCAAATAGGTCAAATCTCCAAGCAACTAAGTGAAAGGCTTCCGAGGTCTTTTCCGGGAAATACCGAGAATAATCCTAAGGGTCAATACAATGCCATTTCAACTAGGAGTGGCAAGGTAATTGCTCCTAAGGGAGAGCTTTTGGGAAAAATCGAAGACATGCAAGCTAGGGATCTAGGAAAGAAAGAAGAGAAGCCAAAAAGCGTGGAAGAAGAGGTGATTGTAGAAGATGTTGAAAATGAAAGTGAGAATGATCAACCTTCTTTGGAGAAAGAAAAGGGCCCAAAACTGAAATTAGTTGATGAAGAATTTGCTAGAAAGAAGTTCATTGAAGCTAAGGACATTCCACCATATGTGCGGGTTCCATATCCTCAAAAGTTGAAGGCGGGATATGAAAAGCAACTTTCACGCTTCCTAGATGTTTTCCAGAAATTGCAAATCAATATTCCATTTGCGGAAGCTTTAGAGCAAATGCCTTCTTATGCCAAATTCATAAAGGAACTTTTGTCCATGAAGAAGAGCTTGAGGTATGATGAAACTGTAGCTTTGACCGAGGAGTGTAGCGCTATCTTACAAAGGAAATTGCCTCCAAAGTTGAAGGATCCGGGGTCATTTAGCATTCCTTGCACCATTGGAGGAATCACGTGTGGTAAGGCTCTTTGTGATCTTGGGGCTAGCATCAATTTGATGCCCCTCTCTATATTAAAGGAGCTTGGAATAAAAGAAGTCAAATCTACTATGATGTCTCTTCAACTAGCGGATCGCTCTATCAAATATCCATATGGTGTGGTTGAGGATCTTCTAGTCAAAGTGGACAAGTTCATCTTCCCGATAGACTTTGTTGTTCTTGACATGGACCATGATTCGGAAATACCCCTCATATTGGGTAGGCCATTCTTAGCAACCGGAAGAGCTCTCATAGATGTGCAACAAGGCAAGTTAACATTGAGGGTGCAAGAAGAGGATGTGGTCTTTAACGTCTTTGATGCAATGAAACATCTGGAGTATAAGGCTCGATGTTGGAGTATTGACGTGGAGGACTCTTTAGTAGCATCATTTGCTCATGATTCTCATTTTGGTTCAACACTTGAAAAAGTGTTGGTAAAATCCCAAGGTCTAGAGAAGGATGCGGAAATTGAAGATGATGAGTGCTTGGAATGGGTGAAGCATTTGGAAGCATATTGAGATTAAAAAAAAACAGCATAAGAGATCAACAAATATAGAGTACACAAAGATAGTATAGCTAATTATAGATGGTATTCATAAGAGAACAATCTGAACTGGCATTAAATGTAGTAATGGAATTTTTTTTTTTTTTTTTACATACTAATGGAAGTACTAAATGCACAAAAGTAAGAACATTATATTATATATGGTGTATTTTTTGTATTGTAATTGCAGTTTTGAATTCAATAATCCAGCTTTGATATTAACTTTCAAGAACCATAACCAACATTTAGGATTCAAGGTTTGATAGTGAGCTTGCAGATTTGAAAGAATGGCAAATTGTAGCAACTCTAGCTCCAATGAATCTAGGAGGAGATTTGAGGGAGCAATATATCCAGATCTGGTAATTAGTTTTCATTATCATCTAATGCCTTTTATTTAAACAAATCAACTAAAGTCTAATTTTATTAATCTGTCAGGATGAAATGATAATCCCTACAGAATTTGTGAAGTACTGGCAAGGACAGACTAAGACTGGTAGCTGTTTTGTAACAGATCCTAGAAATAATACAATCAACCTTGCTATTGAGTTAGATGATGATAACTATGGAATAATCACCCATGGGATGAGAAAGATATCTGAATTTTATGGTCTCAACGACAAGCATCACGCATATTTCAAATATGCAGGCAACAATGATTTCTTTATCAGGGTTTGCAATCTGGATGGGGAGAAAATTGATTACCCACTAGCAGGATCTGACATTCAAATAAATGACCCCTTTTTGTATGAACTGCTTCCAAATCAAACAGTACTGCAAACCATTGATGAACCAATCGAAATATCATCAGATGAGGATGATACCCCCACATACTAACTCACCAACAAATTCATGGACTGTGGAAGTCAACGATCTAGCATGCTTAAGGAAGAATGCATTGGTAAATCTTAAAATTCTATTCTATAATCAATACATCTTTATTAGTGATTTGATAATCATTGTATAAATGTAATTTGTTCCATTTGTGACTCTATAGGGAATTCCTGCAAGAATGGTCTCTCAATTCTTCATGAATGACCAGCAAACTATTTTAATCGAGGATGAATCCAAAATATCCCACAACTGCAAGCTATTGAGATACCTTAAACGTCGGGACATTGAATGCAATATTGGTGGACATAGCTGGTATAAATTCTGCAAGGAAATTGGAATAAAGAAAGGAGATGCGATGCAATTTACTGTAGCTGAGGATTCAAGAAAGATAATGGTGAAATAATCCGGGGTTAACTAATACAGCAAAAAAAAAACAAAGCCTAGAGTATTGTATTAGTTGGAGTGTATGTTATTTAATTCCAGTCTTCCATTAGAACCAGTAATATAATGATACTGCTTATGTGTTGCTTATATTCCTTGACATATTTTATGTTGCATGCGTATAATTATAAATAATTACAATATTAGAACAAAGTTTGATTTCCTAATTCCTTAGTGTGTCTAATGATTACTTACTGCCATATATGGACGTGAGATTAAACACAAGCAAAGATCTGTAAAACTTTATTGGTAAAGTTCAATTGAGTTGTAAAAATTGCAATCCAACTATCTATTAAAGTTTTATATCTCAATAAAGGTAAATTATTTTCATAGTGGATTTCGTAAATAACAAATAAGGAAGCTTGCTTTACAAAAAAAAAAAAAAAAAAAAAAGAACCAATCGAAAGGTAACTGGATAAATTCAACATTATATGTTCATATATGATTAATAGTAAATGTGTGTTTTGAAACTACTCTTCATCAAGAGTTAAATATTCATAGCACACAAATTTAAAATACATATCTACAATATTGTATTGGTTCAATAATCTCAGATAGCATCTGCTAAACCAAAAATTCTACAAACATTATGGAAAACATTTTAAATCAAACTTGCTCAAAAACTTCTTTGTAGACGACATTCTTTACCAATTTGCATGCCACGCCATGATCATCACAACTTAAAATCTTCAAACCACTCTTACATTTAACTCTAGAAATAGCAACATATAATTGCCCATGTGAAAAAACAGGAGCAGGTAAATATAGTCCAACATGAGATAATGTCTGTCCTTAACTTTTATTTATAGTTATCGCAAAGCTAAGAACCAATGGAAACTGGCGCCTTAGAAATTTAAATGGCATTGTGTGATCTGATGGTTCTAGATTAAATCTAGGAATATAAACTTTATCACCAACATGATTTCCAGTAGCAACTCTAGCACCAATGACATTCACACCCAACTCAGTAACAACCAACCTCGTACGGTTGCATAACCCAGATTGATCAATATTTCTCAACAACATAACAGGAACACCAACCTTCAATATTAGCTTATGATTAGGAAGTCTAGAGCACCTAATTTGATTAAGAAATTCAGGAGTTAACCACTCAGAATTAATGCCATTTGTTTCCTCCTTCACAGTAATAGAATCAGAGCTAAGATATTCTTTTCCTTCACCAGGAAACAACGATAACACGTAATTTTTTACCTATTCCACAAACTTCAATTTTGGTACCAATATCGCCTTTTCTTCATAATATTTGAAATCATTCATATGACTAACCAAATTAGGATATATATGAGACACAATAGTTGCTATCGAATCAATTGCATCCAATATTAACAATTCTTCAGGGGGATAAATATCAAAATCACAATCATTGTCAACACCCAACCTCCCATCACCAATATCAAGAATCCACTGTGCAAATTCCTTATTCGATTGATTATCAAGAACACTTGAATCCATCTGAATTCTCATATTTTTTGTAAGCCTCACCACCTTACAATGCTTCCAAAATATAGATGAGTTAATGGTGGCCAAAACAATATCTGCCCTACTTCCCTTTGGAACAATAGGTAATATCTGCCTAAAATTACCACCCAGGACAACAACCTTTCCACCAAATAGTTTCTGAGAATATTCTACCATAACAATTCCCATAATATCCTTTAATGTCCTATCCAATGCCTCAAATGCCCATCTATTAACCATAGGAGCCTCATCCCATATTATCAAAGTAGTCTCACGAAGTAAATTTGCTCTAAAACTATTTTGTCTAATATTACAAATTGAGTCTTCATTTAATATCAAAGGAATAGCAAACTGTGAATGTGCAGTTCGACCTTCAGGAAGCAAAAGTGAAGCAACTCCACTCGAAGCAACATTTAAAACAATCTTACTCTCAGCACGAAATCTATAAGACAAAGTCTTCCATAAAAAAGTCTTCCCCGTGCCACCAGAACCATCCACAAAAAATAAACCACCATTTTTTGCTAAGACAGCATCAACAATTTCATCATATACAAATCTTTGTCCAATATTGAGTTGTCCCAAGCATTCAAGATGTTTAACAGCCATTTCATGTGTGTCATATGAAAGTTCTCTAAGGACAAAAATGTTACTTAAATAAGATAAGTCTTCAATATGAGGAAATGGCATAGTATCAAAATCCTTCAATGACTTCCCATTCAAACGCAATAATTTCTCCATCTCAACCAAACAAATAACCTTCAACTGATCATCACTCAAACATAAATCTGCACATTGGAATAGATTTACGATCATAAATATAAAAATAAAAGTAGCTATTACCTATTACCTATATTTTATACATAAGGAATATAATGAATATAGATTCCAATAAATAAGGTATAATCATATAAACTATTGGTAAAATAATAAATAGAACAATTTAATAAAACTAATAAATAAAATAATAAAATCATAAATAAATCAATCAAGTATAAAAAACAAAATTCGACAAAATCTACTATTATAAATCTACAAAAATATTATACCTGGGTAATGTAATTGTTTACGTCTTTAGTATAATAAACCATCTACTAAGACTTCCCAAGTCTCATCCCATACATGATGAGGGTTGCTCATACTATTTGATAGCAATAAAGTGATAAAAAGCCTCCTCAAGTATGCCGTAGAAGCCAATACTGCAACCTCACGAAGTCCATCAATATATTCTTTATCATCAGATAACAAACCCATAGCTGCACATGCTTCTTGAAAAGACCGATAAGTACTGTTATTAACAGTTCTCAAACATTCATAACTCGTACAACCCCTTTGAATATTAAGCAATAACCTCATGTAATATACCTCACCACTACCAGGCGGCACAAAATTCAAACGACCAATCATTTGACCTCTTTTCCTAGGTTTCCATTCCTTCTGCTGTGAAGAAACACAAAACTTGAAGGAAACTCCGCATGAGTTAGATGTCTACCTTCAACATATTTACGGTTAGCATTCATCCATGCCTGAAACATTGTCACCTTATTTTTATTCTTCTCAACAACATGATCAATTTTTTCAGTATCATTAAACAAAAAAAACTACTCTCTAGGAAGATGGAACGTCAAACGTTGTACAAGAGGCCATCTTTCATGAATATCAAATGCAAAAAGTCTCCAAGCAGATTCACATCGTGATAAATAGCGACAATCGTAATAATGCTTTATCTCATCAACAGCAAGAATTTCATTTAATTGACTTTGACCATCGGTGACAACAGCTGTAACACGATCCGGCCCCTTATTAACATATTTAAACAAATACTTGATACAATGAGACTTGTTGCAATATTCAATATGAATATGGGCTCGAAAACGTATCAACAATTTAGGATTGTAAGGGACAACATACTGATTGTCCAAATGTACACCACCCTTAACAAAGGTAACACCATTATCTCTTCTCCTATAAATTGGATATCCATCATCATCAAATGTAGTATGATCAACAAATTTCTTCGGAAAATATTTCGAACATTTACCACCCTTCATGCAAGGAGAACTACGATTTACACTACCACAAGGTCCATGAAGCATAAAATTGGTAACAATGTTGTATAAATTAGGGAACCTGGTCTTGTCCGGTAGCTCGGCAGAAATGATTGAATCAATAAAATCAATCGACTGCAGATTATCCTTCTCTTCTAGCCACAACAATATATGTGCATGTGGCAAGCCACGTTTCTGGAATTCAATTGTATACATACCTAAGTAATAAAAGAAAAATAATCAACTAACTATCAAATATAAAGAACATCATGTAATATATAATATAAAATCATATACAATAAATAAAAGCTTAATAATAATACCTGCTATAACCTTGCCAAAAAATGAACCCTTCTTCAAATCAAACATCATTTGATTTAATTTCATATGAAACACTTTGCACAAAATGTCTGGACGATCGGAAGCAGTCAGTCCAATGGAAGATACCAAATGACGAATCTCATCCCACTTTGGATTACAAGTAAAAGTTAAAAACAAATCTGGATATCCAAATCTTCTGCAAATTGCCATAGCATCCTGACAATTATTGAACATGTATCTAGGACCACCCGTGAATGAAGATGGAAGAATAACTCTTTTGCCAATAGTTGTTGCTTCTACATCACCTTGATCCATAGCTTCCTCAACACCTTTCAAAAGGTCACCTCTGATAACATTTTGGTGTCTTTTTTATAAACGGAAGTCTTTGGGCTTCAAGCATTGAATAACAATCAACAACAAATTGCTGAAACAATCTTTTACTCTTCAATATAGTAGTTTCCTCAAAGTCTCTATCCATTAACCTAAATGCCAAGAACTCTCTCAATGATACATGACCTCTTTGAGTTTCTGCAATAGTGCTTTTAGCAGGCACAATAGGCAAATCTTCTTGAAAACCATCTTCCCCATACGGAAATAATAATGGATATTGCAAGGCATAAACCAAGCATCGGTCTCAGCAATCCTTTGCAAATACCCGTCTTTAGAATGGACAATGACATCTCGACCTCGATCACAATTGTCAAAATCTCCAACAATAAGAGCAGCAACTTCATCTAAAGTTGGTAAATTATACATTCGCGCTTCAACTACCCAACTACGAATTAATCTTAGTGATACATTTAAACCACTGTCCTGCTGAAAAATATCTCTAACACGTCTAAAACTCTTTGCACGAGGATTAAAAGTATCAACCATTTCCAACAACTCTTTCACCAAAGTTTGGTCTAATTTTTTTTTTGTCTTTATCACTCCTGTACCATAAAAACAAAGCATCAAATTGTTGGTAATCAAAGGATGTTATACACACATTATAATATACGTAAAGTGACAAATTTAATTTAAACAAAAAACAGGTTAAAGGCTACCACTATTTATAACAAGGTCATAAGAAATAACATATACAAAACATTTAAAATAGGAAACGTCAGATATGACATTGAACAATACATAGAATAACATCAAAATTATATGCAAAATTAAATGTTATATATAGTTTATAAATAAGCACTAAAAAATTTGTAAATACCTGAAATGAGATATCCGATTTAACACCTCATTTTGAGTATCATATATATATAATTGTGCAAACTTTGGCTTCTCCCCTTCGAGGGGCAACAAATTCCCTATTCGATGATAATTTTGACCACCAATAATAAACTGAGGAGGACCATGACTTGAAATAACATTAGTTTGAACTTTACCTCCCATTGATGTAAAAGCAAACATGCTATTATATGAACGTATATTTTCAAGGAAATGAGCACTCCTTGGGTTTTGCCTATGAATCAGATTCCAAAGCAAATCAGGGGGCTTCTCTAAATATTCCAAAACAATTATTCCCTTCATACAACATATACAGAACTCCACACCAACGTTTTTCTTACTTTTATCAGCACGTTCCTCAAACCAAACGTTTGCTCCACAATGTTGACAGACATAACTCATAGCTCCAAAATCAACATAATCTAAATTCAAAAATTTTAAAAAAAGATTATTACCTATATTATATATATAGTCAACATCTTCAAAATAAATTATTTTGACTTAGATAATTCCTAATTTGAATATACCTTCATTTTCTGCTTTTTCAAACAACAAATTTAAAGTTGACACAGGCAAACACAAGAAGGGGGGGTTGAATTGTGTTTGTTAATATTTTTGGAAAAACAACCTTTTCAAAAAAGATTTTCTCACACAAAGATAAAGAGGCAGAATAAAGCACACAGAAAAACAGTCTTTTGAAAGAATAACAAATCCAAGTTCAAATCCCCACAGTTAGTATAAACACGTAAAACCAAAGAGATAAGGGATTAGAAGATTCACACAAGATGTTTTATCCTGGTTCACTCTCTTCCAACCAAGAGCTACGTCCAGTCCCTTCTACTTGAAGGATTTCTCCACTATTTTCCAAATAAATTACAGCAAGTATTCAACACCTCTCCAGGCTCACAAGTATTTCTTTCTTACCAAGCCTCTTCAGGCTCTACCTCTAATAAAGAGTTTTTGATTTCTTTGATCTTCTAACTCACTATGTGTGAGAATGTGAAAGTTTAAGATCAGATGAATATTATAGCAATATTCAAACTATGATATTACAGACTTTTGCTTTTTGAATGAATAAGAGAATTTTTGCTCGCAAGAAATTTCTTGAGATTTCTTTGTATGCGCAAAAGTTGTTTCTTCAAAAGCTTTAGTCTTCTATTTATAGGGTCCTTGATCTCCTCTTCAGCATCATCAACGATTGTTTTTGAATTTTCCGTTTAGTAATAGAGTCAACCAAGTAAATATCCGTTGAGACTCAGCTTGCTCGTGGCCTTTGTACTATGTGACAAATTCTTGCATGAAATGGCACACCTCTGAGCAAAAGCAGCTTGAAAAATAGTTTTGCCTTCCTTGTACAAGTTCCAGCTATTTCAGCGTAAAAGGTGACAGGGTACACAACGTTTTGCATTGTACTATTCTGCTTTTTGCAATTCCTTATTTGTACTATGTCTCTCTCATTGAAACAAGGCAATAAGAACCGTTAATAGAAAATGAGAAGAACCATTATAAATGAAATGAATATCAATCATAAGAAATAAATTCGCTTTGGTTCAGATTGGTATAAATGCTTAAAATTCTTCGTCCAACAAACGAAAGCAAAGGCAAGGTAAGTAAGGAGAGTTTTAAGGCTCCGTCCACTGACGTGGCAACCAAAACTTCGTCTACTTAAAACATTGGTCTTGCCAGTACTTGAGACATTTAAAATCTCCGTCCAGTGACGTAGCAATAGAAAACTAAGGTTATTATTTGAGAGAAGCTCACGTCTACAAGAAAAGAAATTCTCCGTCCACTGGAAACATTCAAGCGCTCGTCCACTGACGTGGCACTTGAGTTAAAGGGAGATCCTTGATAGAGTGGACTCGACCACTCTTTCAGTATTAAATATTCAATATAAAATATATGGACGCGGATTTGCAAAGAGAATAGACTGAACATTTTAACTAATAAGAACAGAGATTTCTTTAAGACTAAAGGCACTTGTTAGATTCAAAGCATTAACACTTTGCTACACAAATTTAATTCTCATTGTTAACATCAAAACCTAGAGATTATTTAATCCAAATTATTTTGGTTCCAACAATCTCCCCCTTTTTGATGATGACAAAAACTAATTAAATTTATTTTGCAAAGTTTAAGAGAGCTTACAAGGCTCCCCCTAAGACAAAGCAGTCATCAGATAAAAGCAGTTAAGGCATAATAAGCTAAGTCTTATTTGCGATATAGTATTGGTTAACATATCAAGATAGCAGCCTATTAAACATTTAGAATTCAAAACAGTATCGAAGCAAAGTCATGAAAAAAAATGTTAAGGCATAGTATCAGCAAGATGAATATATACTTATGCATATGCAGACAACTATGTACTTTTAAAAAAAATCTGTATAAAAAAAAATCTCTGTATTATAAAATTTAATCTTTCCTTTCTCCCCCTATTTTGTCATCAGACAAAAAGGTAAAAGGGAGTGGACCATCATTGTCAGCAAACAACAAAAAGATAAAACAGAGAAGGAAAAAGTTTTTAGGTAGAAGGAGGTGGTGGAGGAGGTGGTTGGTTAGGATGTGGATTTTGATTCCTCTGAAATTCCAAGATCAGAGCTAGCATCTGATTCATCACTGCATTTGTAGGGGCCAGAGAGTCTTGAACTTGCTTCTGCACCCTTTCTTCAATCTGTTGAGCCATCTTTTCAGTCTTTTCCTCAACTATCTTGCCAACCTTATCATCAACAATTTTTCCAATGATGTCTTCAAGATTGGGTGGCAAGGTAAGTTGCCTTGAGCTCTCAGCAGTGTCAGAGACAGTGTCTTGAGCCTGGGCTGCTGGTCTGACCATAGCAAGAGCTAATGGTTGAGAAGAAGTCTTAGCAGACTCAGCTCCTTGCTTAGAGACACCAACCTCAGCAGACTGCTTAGCTTGTGCAGATGGAGGTTCAACTGAAGTAGGCTGAGAAGACAGTTGCTCATCAAGTTCAGGGCCTTCTACAATCAACTCTTCAGCTATCTGATCAGAGGAAGATGTTGCTGGAGGTGCAGTGGCAACTTTAACAGATTTCTGAGGTAAATCCTTTGCCCAGTGGATAGGAGTTATTTCCTCCACATCCCTGCTGGTAATAGGAAGTGCCCACAGATCTTTGTAGATCATGTGCCTTACTTTGGATAGTCCACACTTTCCTCTGAACTTGGGAATTTCTTTCTTCTCTTCCTGAGTCAAGCCAGAAGAAGAAGCATCCCTGGTGCAGTGGATGATATGAGACAACCAGAAGTCTGCAGCCTTCATTTCTCCAATATTCTACACATCCTCCATATACAGATAGAAGTCAAGCTCGGAGGGATCAAAGAGTTCCTGAGACAAATCCAGCATAGCAGAGTGAGCTTCAGGCATGACTCCCTTATTTCTTTTGCGCCTCATGTCTTTGTCCTTGTTGAGGTCTATCATGCCAAGCCTTGGACAGATGGGGTAGGGAGCAATGCCTACACGAGTTTCCTTATTATGTCTCAGCCATGTGATAGGAACCCAACGTGCAGCTCTTTCAATCTGGAAGTAGCTGAACTCCCACTTCAGAATGTTATAGATTAGTTGATCTGCGAAGGGGTCTGAAGCACTTCCATAGATGCTGGGATGCTCGAACTTCATCCATTTTGTGTTTCCATCCAATATAATTGGAACATGAGCAGATGATCTAGCTCTCTTCTCAGGTAAAGAAGGCAGACTGTTCCTCTTAGGATCAGTTTCCCATACAGGAATGATGTGCCTTGATACTCCTTCAGTGTGAGGAATCAATGGTGGGGTTTTTTGTAGGTTGGGGTAAATTTTTCTTTGAGGGAAACGGTTGAGGGGTAGATGGGTGAGGGGAGGGCCATGGTGGTTGTTCATCTCAGATGGAAAGGGACCTTTAGGGGGCTGAGAGTTTGGGTATTTGGTGGTCCAGGGGTATTCCTCATAGGGTTCATAGTCATAATCAGGATGGGAGTACCACCTTGTCAGAGGAATTTCAAGGTTAATTTCAGGGTCAGCTTTGTGAGTATGGAACAGAATTCTCCAATTTCTCTTGACCTGAGCCCAGTTCTCAGACTTATTGGCAAAAATAGTGGATGAGGGTATAATTGGTGGAAAGAGTTTTCTTAGAGGTTTAGGAAAGGGGGCACCTCGGCAAATTCCATCATCCTCTTGATGAAACCAAGGATCTGAGTCAGGAATTATGGGTGGAAAGATGGTTTTGAGTGGTGTAGGTTGGGGTGTGGTTAATTGAGTTGGGCTAAATTGTGGTGAAGATGGATTTGAAGTTTGGTCAGATTGGTCTTTTTGTGGTGAGGGTTGAGGTGTGGGTAATGTAGGTCGATATACATTATCAAAAAATCCTACTCCCGGAGTAGGGGCATCATCACTCATAGTATTAGTAGGAACATCAGAAGAGGTGTTTACCTCAGAGGCTGCAAAAGTTCTTGCTTTCCTTGCAGGTTGCCTCCTCTTGGTAGGCACAGCAGCATCAACAACAGCAGTTGCTTTCCTCTTTAAAACTGTTCCCAGAGGAACATTGTCATCTTCATCATCATCATGAGGCAGAACCAGCTTTCTAGCTCTCTTGGGAGCAGGTCGAGGAACAGGTTGAGGAGCCTCATTCCCAGGCTCATTGATAACAATGCCTCTGGTAGGCCTTCTAGGAACAGGCTTCCTGACAGCCACAGTTTTCCTTTTAGTTCCTCTCTTGAGACCAAGAATAGCTGCATTGTTGGCCTCAACAGCTTCTTCCTTAATTAATCTTCATTTTCTCCTCTTGTTTTGACATCTCAACAAGTTTGTATGTGTCAAGATGCATGCTGCTTAGGTTGCTCTTTCCAAAAATGGCAGCTTGCATCCCCTTCGAACGAAAGATCTTTTCTTGTTCTTCTTGAGGCTTTGCATCTAAGTAATCATACAAGCCTTGCTGCTTGAAGACTTTTGACAGAAGATGAGAGAAGGTGATGTGGGAGGCGGTTTCTCTGTTTGCAATGGCATCCTTGAAGCGATGAAACAGGATCCATGGTAGGTTTATTTTAGTCTCATAGACCAAGTTACAGAGACAGAACTTGTGAAGGGCAGAAAGGTTGTCCTTAGACCCTGCCTTATGAAGCACTGCCTTGTTCAGAATCTGATGAAGAATCCTGATGTGATCCTTCATTTCAGATGACTTCCACGAGTGAGTCCTCACTGTATCTTCTCGCATCAGTGTAACCGCGATGGTTTCTATACCACCAAGATCTTCCTCCCAGTTTTCTGTCATGATCAAACCCTCTTGAGCACAAACGATTGCATCAGAAATGGTCTTCTCAGAGACAGTTATCTTTTTGCCTAGAACAAACCCTACTACCTCAGTGTTAGAAATCGTTGGTTTTCTCCAGAAATCCCTTATTAAGTCTGGATAAATCGAGACCTTCTCCAGAAACAAACCATCCCAACCAGCAGCGTTGATGAACTTGCTTACATCCAAGTTATACTCACACAGAATTTCAAAGTTAAAATGATGTTCAGCAGCGATATTAATGATGTCAGTAACATAGGCAGGCTCGGGAGTTGAGGTTGAAGCCATTGTTGAGTTCTTGAGTACAGGTTTAGGTTTGAAGAAAAGAGATTTCGAAAACTTTCAGAGAGAAGTTATCAAAGATGAAGAGTAGCGAAAGGTTTTTCAGAGGGAAAGGAGTTACCTTTAAAGAGTTTCCGAATACCAACAGTTTTCAAGGAAAATTCAAAAAGAAAAGATTGATTAGACAAGACTTTAGTAAAAAAAAATGGCGTTGGTATATTGGGACCGTAAAAAGTTACGATGGGATTGATGGAAGTAGCTGACTCAGCAAGGAAATGATTAAAATCAAACGTTTTAAGATAACTGAGTTCAGATATCCAAATATTTTAAAAACAAATGTATGTAAGATTGGGTCCACAAAAGATTGAGGGTGGACGCATAAAAACATATGTAGTGGACGCGGCACACCAACAGTAGTGGATGCGTAGACTACACGTGCTCTGGACGCCAAAACCAGTGGACGCGCAGATAAAACATGCAATCAATACATATACCAAATTAAACCACATACAACATGTTAAGATGTTTTCTGATAAAAATAAATCTGTCCTCAGCAAGAGGTTTAGTAAATATATCTGCCCATTGATGGTCAGTATCTACAAATTGAACATCAAAAACACCTTTTTGCACATAGTCTCTGATAAAATGATGTTTGATTTCTATATGCTTAGCCCTAGAATGAAGAATTGGATTTTTAGACAGATTAATTGCAGCAGTATTATCACACATTAGTGGAATACTACTTACAAACACATTGTAGTCTTCCAATTGGTGTTTAATCCAGAGAAGTTGTGAGCAGCAGTTTGCAGCTGATATATATTCTGCTTCAGCAGTTGATAGAGTAATGGTACTCTGTCTTTTGCTTGACCATGATACTAGATTAGCTCCAATGAAGTGACATCCCCCACTGGTGCTTTTTCTTTCAATTCTATCTCCAGCATAGTCAGCATCACAAAAGCCAACTAAACTGTAATCTTCATCTTTCTTAAAGCACAGACCAAGATTAGTAGTGCCTTTTAAATATCTAAAAATTCTTTTAACTGCTGATAAATGAGATTCTCTAGGATCAGATTGAAATCGAGCACATAAGCAAACACTGAACATTATATCAGGCCTAGAAGCAGTTAGATATAAGAGGGATCCAATCATACCTCTGTATACCTTCTGATCTACCTTTTTCTCTCTATCATCTTTGTTCAGTATGGACGTGGGATGCATAGGTGTGTTCATAGGTTTGCAATCATCCATCTTAAACTTTTTGAGAAGTTCCTTTGTGTACTTAGTTTGATGGATGTACACCCCGTCCATAGATTGCTTGACTTGAAGTCCAAGGAAGAATTTGAGTTCTCCCATCATGCTCATTTCAAACTCTTTCTGCATTAGCTTTGAGAATTCTTTGCACAAAGATTCATTAGTAGCACCAAATATAATATCATCTACATAGATCTGTACTACTATGAAGTTGGAATTAATTGATTTTCTAAACAAGGTTGTATCAACCTTTCCTCTGACAAAGCCATTAACCATTAGAAAAGAACTTAGGCCTATCATACCAAGCTCTTGCGGCTTGTTTTAGGCCGTATAAAGCTTTCTTAAGCTTGTATACATGTTCAGGTTGGGTTTCACTCTCAAAACCCGGAGGTTGCATAACATAAACTTCTTCATTGATAAAACCATTTAAAAAAGCACTTTTTACATCCATTTGAAAAAGCATAATATTATGATGTGCAGCAAATGAGAGTAAAATTCTGATTGCTTCCAATCTTGCAACAGGTGCAAAGGTTTCAGTATAGTCTATACCTTCTTCTTGAGAATAACCTTGTGCAACCAATCTTGCTTTATTTCTTATAACCTTACCATTTTCGTCAAGCTTGTTTCTGTAAACCCATTTTGTTCCTATAACAGATTTATTCTTAGGTAGGGTTACCAGAGTCCAAACTTCATTCCTCTCAAACTGATTTAGCTCTTCTTGCATTGGTAAAATCCAACCATTGTCCAGCAGAGCCTCGTCTACAGTCTTTGGTTCCAATTCAGAGACCAATGCAGAGTCTTCTTCCTCTCTGAAGGTTGATCTGGTTCTTAGCTTATCGCTTGGATTTCCTATGATTTGATCCGGTGGATGATAATTCTTGAAATGCCAAGTTCTCTGAGCATTGCCTTGTTGAGAGGTGGATGCTTCTGGTTGATGAGAAGGGTCTTCAACTGGATCATCAGTTTTAACATCTTTTGTTTCTCCTGAGATGTTTAAGTCAAGATCTGTAAAACTTTCATCTAGCTCTGATAGTTTCTTATCAGGCTGTTTGTCATCAAATCTAACATGTATAGATTCTTCTACTATTAAAGTTCTTGAGTTATACACTCTAAATCCTTTTGAGGTTTCAGAAAATCCTAGTAGAATTCCATTGTCTACCTTTGCATCAAACTTACCAAGTTGATCTTTTGTATTTAAAATGTAACATTTACATCCAGAAGGATGAAAATAAGATATGTTGGGTTTTCTGCCTTTTCACAATTCATAGGGAGTCTTACTCAGAATAGGTCTAATGTATATTCTGTTCTGAATGTAGCAGGCAGTGTTCACAGCTTCAGCCCAGAAGTGCTTAGGGACAGAATTGTCATTGAGCATAGTTCTAGCCATCTCTTGAAGAAATCTGTTCTTTCTCTCTACCACACCATTTTGCTGTGGTGTTCTTGGTATTGAGAAGTTGTGTTGAATTCCATTTTCTTCACAAAACTCATTGAAAAGTTCATTGACAAATTCTCCCCCATGGTCACTTCTAATTGAAGCTATACACATGCCTTTTTCATTCTGTACACGTTTGCAGAATACAGAAAAGACCTTGAAAGACTCATCCTTGTGAGCAAGGAACATAACCCATGTCCATCTAGTATAGTCATCTACAATGACTAGACCATATTTCTTACCACTGATAGAAGCAGTTCTTGTTGGACCAAAAAGATCAAGGTGTAGCAGTTCTAGTGGTCTCTTGGTACTTACAATATTCTTAGATTCAAAAGAACCTTTGACTTGTTTTCCCTTCTGACATGCATCACAGAGAGCATCAGATTTGTATTTAAGGTTTGGTAATCCTCTCACGAGGTTATGCTTATTTAGCTTTGAGATTAATCTCAAGCTTGCATGACCTAGCCTTTTATGCCAAATCCAACGTTTATCTTCAATGGACACTAAACATGAGACACTTTGATTTGAGAGGTCCTCCAAGTCAATTTTGTATAAGTTGTTTTGCCTCTTAGCAGTGAATAAGATTGATCCATCATTTTTCTTGACATAACACATGTTCTTATTAAAAGAAACATCATATCCACTGTCACATAATTGACTTATGCTCAGTAGATTATGTTTTAAACCATTCACTAAAAGAACATTATCAATGGAGGGAAAATGATGTTTACCGATTTTACCTATACCAGTGATCTTTCCTTTCTGATTTCCTCCAAATGTCACCCAGCCACCATCCTTATGTTTAAGGTCTTGGAACATATACTTTTCTCCCGTCATGTGACGTGAGCATCCACTGTCCAAGTACCAGGATGTTTGTTTCTTTCCTGTTGTTAAGCAGATCTGCAACAGGTATTATCTTGTCCTTAGGTACCCAAACTGACTTGGGTCCTTTCATGTTAGTTTTCTTTGGACGAGAATATTTGGCATGCCTGTTATGTATGCATCTAGATGTAGAGTGCCCACTTTTTCCACACACTTTACAAAAGGTGTTGGACGGGCCTGATTTGGTTTTCGCATACCTAGCTGGAGCTTTTGAAGCTCTTTGCTGCATAGGTGGTTTTGACTTAATGTAAGATGCCTCATGCTTCTTATTGTCATAACCAAGGCCAGATTTATCAAAGGGTGACCTAGAATACCTTAGGATAAGACTCAGCTTATCTGAGCCTCCTACCAATTTTGACAGAGAGTCTGTCAAGTATTTTACATCTTGTTTTAGTTTTGCAACTTCACAAGAATTGTCAGGCTCACATTCAGATTTGTCAGTTAGACTGACATTCTCAAATTTCAGCTTATCATTTTCTTGAAACAAACTTTGTTTTTCCATGCAGACTCTATCATATTCTTTGGTTAATTTTGCAAACTTCTTTTTAAGACTTTTGTATTCATGAGACAATATGGATGAGTCATGCAGTAGTTCATCAAAGGCATTTTTGAGAGTTGAAGGTTCAGAATCTGTTACGTCATCATCATCAGTGTACTCATTTTCTGATGATGTGTCAGCCATGAGGCAAATGTTTGCCTCTTCCTCTGCTTCCTCTTCCTCATCTGATGAGGATAAGTCCAAGTCCTCCCATGTAGCCATTAAGCCCTTCTTTTTCTTAAAGAACTTCTTCTTCTCTTTTAGGTCAGGACAGTCAGCTTTGAAATGTCCTGGCTTTTTGCACTCAAAGCACAAAGATGGACCTTTTTCTTTGGAGTCTGATTTCTCCTTAGAAAATTTCTTGTTGAATGACTTTCTCTTGAAATTACCTTTTCTTCTCCACATATGTTGTATCTTTCTGGAGATGAAAGATAGTTCATCTTCATCTGATCCTTCATCACTGTCTGAAGGTTCAGCATCATCTGAAGACTTAGCAGCTTTGAGGACTTTTGAAGAACTTGCTTTCTTTGCCTTTAAAGCAATGGACTTTCCCTTTCTGGAATTGTCTTCCTCATTTAGTTCAAGCTCATGAACTTTTAATGATCCTAGAAGTTCTTCCAGAGAGAGAGTATTCAGATTCTTAGCTTCTTGAATAGCAGTGACCTTCGGTCTCCACTGCTTGGAGAGACTTCTCAGAATCTTTCTGATATGATCTCTATTCTCATATACTTTTCCCAGAGATCTGAGACTGTTTGTTATTGTTTGAAATCTTCCAAACATCTGATCTATAGACTCATGATCAGTCATCTTGAAGAGTTCATACTGGTGAACCAGCATGCTTATCTTTGACTCCTTCACTTGTGATGAGCCTTCATGAGCGAGAGCCAGTGTATCCCAGATTTCCTTTGCTGTGTTGCAGCTGTGAACTTTATCATGTTCTGATCTGGTAATAGCACACATCAAGTAATTTTTGGCTTTGAGATTTAGTTGATGTTTGGCTTTTTGATCAACACTCCAATCTGCTCTAGCCAATACTGCTTGATTTTCACCTCTTGGCTCAAAATAGCCATTCTCTATCAATTCCCAGATGTCTAGGTTCTGTGCATCTAGGAAGGCCATCATTCTCTTCTTCCAATAGTCGTAATCAGTTCCATCAAAGAGTGGAGGTCTGTTGATAGCTTGTCCTTCTGCATCCATGGTGGTAGGATCGTACTTCCTCAGCACTTGTTAGATGCTCAACCCTTTCGAGGCTGAGCTCTGATACCAACTGAAGTTGACACAGGCAAACACAAGAAGGGGGGGTTGAATTGTGTTTGTTAATATTTTTCGAAAAACAACCTTTTCAAAAAAGATTTTCTCACACAAAGATAAAGAGGCAGAATAAAGCACACAGAAAAACAGTCTTTTGAAAGAATAACAAATTCAAGTTCACATCCCCACAGTTAGTATAAATACGTAAAACCAAAGAGATAAGGGATTAGAAGATTCACACAAGATGTTTTATCCTGGTTCACTCTCTTCCAACCAAGAGCTACGTCCAGTCCCTTCTACTTGAAGGATTTCTCCACTATTTTCCAAATAGATTACAGCAAGTATTCAACACCTCTCCAGGCTTACAAGTATTTCTTTCTTACCAAGCCTCTTCAGGCTCTACCTCTAATAAAGAGTTTTTGATTTCTTTGATCTTCTAACTCACTATGTGTGAGAATGTGAAAGTTTAAGATCAGATGAATATTATAGCAATATTCAAACTATGATATTACAGACTTTTGCTTTTTGAATGAATAAGAGAATTTTTGCTCGCAAGAAATTTCTTGAGATTTCTTTGTATGCGCAAAAGTTGTTTCTTCAAAAGCTTTAGTCTTCTATTTATAGGGTCCTTGATCTCCTCTTCAGCATCATCAACGGTTGTTTTTGAATTTTCCGTTTAGTAATAGAGTCAACCAAGTAAATATCCGTTGAGACTCAGCTTGCTCGTGGCCTTTGTACTATGTGACAAATTCTTGCATGAAATGGCACACCTCTGAGCAAAAGCAGCTTGAAAAACAGTTTTGCCTTCCTTGTACAAGTTCCAGCTATTTCAGCGTAAAAGGTGACAGGGTACACAACGTTTTGCATTGTACTATTCTGCTTTTTGCAATTCCTTATTTGTACTATGTCTCTCTCATTGAAACAAGGCAATAAGAACCGTTAATAGAAAATGAGAAGAACCATTATAAATGAAATGAATATCAATCATAAGAAATAAATTCGCTTTGGTTCAGATTGGTATAAATGCTTAAAATTATTCGTCCAACAAACGAAAGCAAAGGCAAGGTAAGTAAGGAGAGTTTTAAGGCTCCGTCCACTGACGTGGCAACCAAAACTTCGTCTACTTAAAACATCGGTCTTGCCAGTACTTGAGACATTTAAAATCTCCGTCCAGTGACGTGGCAATAGAAAACTAAGGTTATTATTTGAGAGAAGCTCACGTCTACAAGAAAAGAAATTCTCCGTCCACTGGAAACATTCAAGCGCTCGTCCACTGACGTGGCACTTGAGTTAAAGGGAGATCCTTGATAGAGTGGACTCGACCAATCTTTCAGTATTAAATATTCAATATAAAATATATGGACGCGGATTTGCAAAGAGAATAGACTGAACATTTTAACTAATAAGAACAGAGATTTCTTTAAGACTAAAGGCACTTGTTAGATTCAAAGCATTAACACTTTGCTACACAAATTTAATTCTCATTGTTAACATCAAAACCTATAGATTATTTAATCCAAATTATTTTGGTTCCAACAAAATTTGCATCATCCTGATCAACAGGAACTTCATCTACACCTTTGAATATATTTCGGCAAAAAATTAAAATATTTAAGGGAAAACTCAAATAGTTCAAACTTAAATTAAAATAATGGAGTAATAACAAATAACAAAATAAAAAAGATACCTGAATATATACTATTTGCATCAGATTGCATGTTATCATCGGAGAATAGTATATACGGAGGAACAGTCGAATGACGTTGCTTGTTATTTATACTCCAAGCTTAAACAGTGAAATTTTTAACTATTCAGCAAAAAAAAAATGTTATGTTAGAAAAAATATAAAAGTTCAAAACCATATAAGCTGCAAACCTTCATTTTCCTTATTGCAACCCCTCTTATTGTTCCTTAACAAAGACATCCTCTTTTGTCTAGCCTTTTTACCATTGGAAACACAAGAACCATCCACTCGAACACGATCACAACCACTCATTTTTTTAATAAACTGCACTAACATCACAAAAAAGAAAAAGAAAAAATAGAATAAAAAAATTAAAGATGTTTATGAAATCTTAATAATTCTATAATTTTAATAAAATTAACAATAAAATTACGTGTTTATAAAGCTAGGTAACCAATCCTTTATTTTATCTTAGGACATGCCCTCGTGTGCTTATTTTTCTGTTTCATTTCATGCCTCCTCTGTTTGTTCTCAGATAGGCTTCAGGTAGTTTGTTGCTTTTTGCAGGACTTTATCTACTTTGAGTCATTAAAAAAAGAATAATTAAATGCAAACAACTATGATATTACTGTAATAAGCAATATATACGAAAGACTTTAATCATTAAAAGAACATTATGAAACACCACTTAAATAAGGACATGTGAGGAATACCCTAACACCCTTTATAATATAATTTGTATATGAGGATTGACTATAATCACAATCTTAAACACACTCCTCCTAACACAGCCTCTATTATTGGGTTGATTTCATGTGGGACCATATGCTTTGCTAAGTCTCACATGAAATCCATCCAATAATAAAGAGTGTGTTGAGGAAGAGTTTGATAAAGATTGTGATACTAGTATTTTTCTTTCTATATTCAATATGTCTGTGAGGAATACCCTAAACATAAGTAGACCATTAATTTATTAATTTATTATCATTAAACATCAGAAATATGACTAATATTTTATTATATGATAGAGAGTAGCACCAACTAAAACGCAGACAACATATAACCAACAAAAAATTCTCCCAAACATTCAAATGATAATAATAACAGGGACATAAAAAAAAATCCATATCAGAGAAAAAAATATCCAAGTAGAAATACCTGGCCTAATGAGATAACTTTGATATTGGATGAGGGAACTTGCTTACTTACGAACACAAACCACCAAACTTGCAATACCTGGTGTGGCGCAACAAATAGAAATGGAAAGAGAGGAATAAACAAAGGTTATATATGTAAGTTCATTGGGAGGTAACACACCTAACAATAAATAAATATAAAACAACAACCCTTTATGATAATTAATAAATTAATATTAATATAAACAAATATATATATATAAACACCTCTCTTCAAAGTATTCTTTATAGACGCGTCTGCCCATCTAGGCTATGACATCCCATCAACTTTTATTATACTTGAAAGTATTTCTTTAAGGTAAGACCATAGCATAGGAAGCTAAATAGTAAAAAGAAACCAGACATATTAGATTCTAAAAGAAATATAATTCTTTTTTTCCCCTTTTATTTTCCCAGTTTACACATTATTAAATCATTAAAAGTTAAATCAATTAAAGCTTATAACTATCTAATTTTATTCATAGTGTAGTTGTTATTAAGCAATTTATCAACCTTCAGGTTTGTATAAATTAATATCTGCGAGTGAAAATCGTGAAAATATAAACATGGTATTAGTAACGTCAATTGCAAATCATAAGATAGATAAAGAATACCTTATCTGGAATCAATAAATTCATTACCAATCATCAACAAAATACTTCATTAGTTGATTATTTGATGATTATTTTTTCATTATAATATGCACCAACATTCACTACAAGAAAACTGATTTTAGTGATCAAAATTTAGTGACGAATATAAAATTGGTCACTAATTATATACTATTTATGACTGTATTATTTCATCACAATTATTATCCACAATAGTGGCTAAATGACAATTCGTCATTATAATTTTGTCTTTAATGACCAAAATATATTTGTCACAAATAATTCATCACAAATATTATTCATAATAGTGACAAAGCGACAATTCGTCACTATAAACCTTTTATTAATGACCAAAATATAACTGTCACAACTAATTTGTCATTGATATTATTCATAATAGTGACTTAGTGAAAATTCGTCACTCAATTTTACTATTAGTGACAAATATATGTGTCACAAATAATTCGTCACTGATATTATTTATACTAGTGACTAAGCGATCATTCGTCACTATAATCTTATCATTAGTGACCAAAATATCTATCACAAAAAATTATCGCTAATATTATTCATAAGACTAAGCGACAATTCGCCACTATAAATTAATAATCACAAATTGTTTCCTCTTATTTAATGTAAATTATATCTTATTCTGGCCATCAGTTTTTTTTTAACAAGAATTTTAAGATTTATTGCTTGATAGGAAAAAAGGATTATGCTATGACATGGGGCTATTGCTTGAACAAACAGCCGTATGAGGTGTTAAGAATGTTTTGGGAGATACAATTTAGCGCGTTCGTGGAACCCAATGAAATAAATGTCTCGATCATTCTTCCTGCTATTTTATTACTACTTTAAAATAATTGTTAGAATAGAGGTTGAGTTGGTGTTCGTTATATTTAGTTGGTATTAAAATAATTAAACAATTGAATACGAGTGCTATAATAATTAACTATGCACTAAAAACAACATGATTTCAAGAAAGAAATACTAAACATAGCAAATAACAAAGTTTGTTTCACAGAGTAACGTATAATACTCCTTTTAAAAAATAAGTAACATACAATACTAATTAATTATCATCGGTATCATATTCATCAATATCATTGCTTTCCTCATCTTCAGTTGAATCAAAACTCTCACAATAACCTATCTCTTCATCTTTAACAATTTTTGTAGGCATAACTGGATTTGAATCAACTTTAGGCCATAATAAGTCGTCCCTATCTAAAGACATCATTTGTTCATCATCTATTGTATTAGGCATAAGGCGGGTCAAGTCAATCTCATCATTTTCTTAACATGCCTCATGTGTTGCCTGTGACACCCTAACTTGGGGTCATCACATAGTTACCCAAATGCGGAAAATAAAATTATAATTTCGCTGGTTGCTTTCGGAAAATATTAATTTCTCAACGCTTATCCTTTCAAAATATGGTGATAAATTTTTTTGTTCTTTCTACGAAATACTTAAAACAAAGATATATAAACATCACAATAGTAGCATTACTTTAAACTTACATTTATTCGTAAACCAAAACATTGCAACATATAAGCTTTTCTGAAATTGTTTTTCATACACCTGACAAGGTGTTTCAAACCATTTATAACAACTTTCACAAAAATACCCAACCCAAAGAAAATCCTAAGCTGGTCGTCTTACAAGACATCTACTGGAAAGACCCCGTGGTCATTCCCACACTCTAACATCTCTTCAACCTTCAGGACCAAAGTTCCCGAGTGAAACTAAGGACTTTTCTACACCATCTACTTTCGTGTACCAAGACACAAAAGCCAAACCAGAAAACCTGATATGTTTGTAAGGGTGAGACACCAATATATGGATTTAACACAATAGCTACATGTGAGACATAACACAACAACACATACACATATACATTTTCATAAAAAAATAGAAGCGTTCATAACAAGACAGTAGTTAATCAATGGGTTTCACACCCCAAACATCATCGTTTGAAAACTTATGCATGAACACTTCCAATACATCGTCTAACTTCACACTTAATCTCATGAGATATCCCAACCGTAGTGAGTTGATCAGGCTCAATTGCCACACTAGGCAAACAGGCACGCAGCCATTGGCACGCAGCCAAAACCCATTGCACACTGTCCAAACCCGAGGCACAGTGATAACAACGTAAATGGGGTTTCATTGTCCAACCCTGGCACAATGAAGAAAATCGTAGCATGAGACACCTGACGCCACAAGGTACTCACACATAAACCGGGGCACGTCTGCCAAATGCGTGCAACAAAACACTTTGTTCTTGACACTTTTCTTTGTGTTCAATCTCCTTTTGCCGAAGCTCACAATGGCTTACGACTAACCATAGTTTTAAACATCTTTAAAACTTTATTAATAACACAAGACCTCAAAGTCCGAGTGCTCAATCACGACACCCCTAGACCGATGCACCAGCCATAGGTTCGTGGTAATAGAAAACATCTTAAATGTTTTTAACTCAGTAGACACCAAGTCTACAGTAGACACCAAGTCTACAGGACCTCAAAGTCCAAAGGACACCAAGTCCATAACACAACACGAACCTTAGTACCCCGACGTCTCGGTTACTAAGTTCAAAACCACTTTTAACACAGTTGAGTTCAACTCGTTTTCGGAAAATCATTTCAAATGGGAAATAAATCGTAAGTTAAACGTTTAACTTTTTATAAAATATGGTCACTTGAGGCTCAAAGTTGTTTAAACTACGTACTGCCGCTTTAGGATTTCTTGCCGTCGGTATTTTTCCAAGTTGCCATCAAATTAGCCATTTAAGCTAAATTTTAGCTTATTTCACTTAAATATTTTTTCTAAAATCATTATTAAGTTATTTTTGAAAATTAATTTCATAAAATAACTTTTTACAATATTCCGGAATTTATTACGTAAAAATCTGCAGTACAAAAATATTTTCACGGTTTCGTCCTCATTGTGACTCATAAATCACTTTTACACTGATAAATCATTAAAATAATGATATTTTCCAAAACTCTTTATTTTTCCCAAATAAATATTTTCCATTAATATTATATTCCAATATTTTACCGTTAAAACATTGAATATAATTTACGAAGCTTTTCAAAGCTTTTATCTTATTAATTGATTGGGCACTGACCACTGTCAGGCTTCTCATACAACATCCACAAGATGATCACAATAATATTGCCAGACAGATCATGCATCACAACATTATAATAAATAACTGCAGATAACCAATTATGAGCAGATAAACAACACGGATAAAATAACACAACTTGAACACTTAAACAACCACCAACAAATAAATAATTACAGACCACACATTAGTCACACACATAGGTATTGGGAAAAATCCCTCAGGTAAGCTCCCCTTACCTCTCGAAGACCTCTCCGCGGTGTAATTGTCGGAAGTCCGGGTTCACGTACACAACGAACTTGCTAAACCTTCATCAACCACAATCAACTAATCACTAATCAAACAATTAAAATCTCCTAATTCTCTATAATAGGTCACGGCCTCCCTTAGGTTTAGTGGCTAAAAATTTCTAGAATTGCCTAAGTAATGGATTAATGATCCTTAACTACTTAAGATCATAGATTAGTAACTAAACAACTAGGTTAAGAATTAAAAATTCCTAACTCACCTACCCTAGAATTCGGTCAAGACTTGATCATGGGGTTAGGGTTTTCAGTTTGACAAATCAACTTGGATTCAATAAACATACATACTAATAGGATGATAACCAAGATCATTTAGGAAAAATTTGAACAAAAACTCATCAAACCTCACCTACTTAGGTTCGGCCAATACAAGGATTTAGGGTTTGAATTTTCATTTTGATAGACTAACATGGATTAAAGCATGTAGACATACTAGAAGGATAGTATATAAGATCATTTTCTAAAAATTGAACAAAAGTTCCTCCACCCATTTTTTTTATAGAATTCGGTTTTGACAAATTAAATGGGGAGGAAAACTTTGTTTGCAACAAACTCTTGGATTATGATAGTAGAGATGATAACTAACTCATAGAAATTGGTTTCACATTTTTAGGATTTTTCTAGAATTTTCTAGACAATTTCAAAGTTTCTAGATCTAGGAATTGAAAATGATGAACATGGCATTGAAACATGAAAATACATGAAGAACATAGTGCTTAATGATGATGAGGATCATGGATTACCTCTTGGAATTGAAGAAAAGTGCAAGAATCTCCAAGTTGCTTCACAAATCAAGCTTATGGAAGCTTAAGGAAAAAGAAGAATGTAGAAGATGAAGGAATAGTTGAGAAGAGTGTAGAATGAGCTAGAGTCACCAAGGGAGCTCTAGAATTTGAAGAGCAAGATTCCAAGGCCATGGGCTTTCGAAATTTTGGGCCTAGAAAGCCCAAGCCCAATTAATTTTGCACTTGAAAATCATTTAAGGCATAATGAAAACATAGGAAAAGTTAAGACTAGAATTGCTTCATGGAAATGAATCCTTGGACATGAGATTGAGCCTTTTGGGTGCAGCCCTTAATGGGTTTGAATGGCAAGAATTTGGCCCACTTCACTTAGTGTATCAAAGAAATTAGTTTAGGGACCAAAATGCAATTAAGAGAAAGTTTAAGGATAAAAATGCAATTATTAAAAATTGCTAACATAACCCTAAGCCACATTAAACCTCTCACATGGATGACCTATTCCTAAGAGAATATAGGTTTTGTCCACTTATCGAGTCTCAAAACTCCCGTAATCGGCTCCGTCGTTTACCCGATTGAACGTAACGTCCGTAAAACGTATATTATTTCACGTTTTGTGAAATAATTCTAAGAATGCACAATCGTAGGAAATAAAATAAAAACCTTAAGTGTTTCGTTCACGAATTAAAATTAGGGTTTCTGATCAGTAAAAACTTACTGTCAGTGAAAATGCAGAAAACGTAGACCGGTTTCCGTCTGAATTTTCATCCCAAAACTTTCCCGTAACCTTATAAAAATAAGTATGACAAGGAAATGACCTTAGTTTATCCAAAGTCATTTTCTAAATCTCGGATAAGAATATAATCATTTATATAATTATTACCGATATTAGAAAGCCGAAAAATCGGGATGTTACATTGCCTCATCAGGCATATCATATAAGTCTGAAGCTTTGTCTTCACAACAACTAGCCAATTAGGATTCTTGGTGTCTTTGACATAATACACTTGTTGAGCTTGTATGACTAAAACCTATGGCTTATTAGTTTTCAATCTAAGATTCACATTGGTAAGAAAGAACCCATATTTATCTTCCTTATATCCTCTTCCTTTAGAAGATACATCTCACCAATCACATTTAAATAAAATAACACTATTTCCACCAGAATAGGTTAATTCAATGATATCTTTCAAGACACCAAAGTAATCTAAATTAGTTGTATTCTCATCACCTTTAACTAACACCCTACTGTTCTGTGATTTTAATTGTATATCATGATCCTTTATAGTAAACCACCAACCATTTATAAGATAACTTTTATATCAGAAAACATGTGTATCAGGCCAACAAGCTAAGTCAAATAATGAGTCATTCATACTTCTATCTCCGTTCTTTTTCAAAAATGTAACCTGTCAAAAATATATATATACATAAGTTATCATATAAATGCTATAATTATATAATAGTAGACAAATCTAAAATCATACATACATGTCTTTTAAAACATTTGTAAAATTCCTTTTCATGTCTCTGTTTCACATGTTTGGCATCCTCAAGTAATTTATAAGACTTGCTAGCTTCCTCATTCATTCTATTATTATTTGGGCTACTTTTAGAAGTTTTTTCCTCGGTTGATTGTCCATAGTCTTTTGGGATATTTCCATTTTAAGCACTTTCAAGATTATGTAACATATCATGAAGTTCATCATCACAATTATGCGCCCATCACCATCACCGCCACCATTGTCATCATCAGATTCACTCATGATTACTCCATGGTGTTCCCATACTATCTAGTCTCTTTTTATCCTGATAGTAGTCAAGTGCTCGTAAATGAATTTACGAGACCACTAGAGATTATGATTGCATTTTTTGCACGGACAACAGAGCAATTTTCCTTCCTCAAAATCATTAAATGCAAAGTCAAGAAATTCACGAACTCCTTTATCACATAGAGGATATGTCCTATCAGTAATTTGTATCCAACTTATATCTAAACCCATGTCTGTCATAGAAAAGAAATACAAATATTAATAATGAAGTTCACATACGATAATGATTGAATGTTAATCAATGGACATAGAGATACTCATTAGACTATATCAGAGCATACAACCAATAATTTATAACAAATTAAAAAAAGAGTTGCCCATTTAAATGCAAATTTATAAGGCTCTTACTTATGGCAAAAATCATAGGTAAGAAAGGTTAAAAACTTTAAAAGACATATATTATAGTAAAATCACTTATTGTGCAATTAGTCACAAATGAAAACGCTTTAACAAATATTCAAGAGCAACAAAGCATCTCTTTTTCAAAATCCATAGTGCCTACTTCCATTCAGATCCTTTTTCTTTTTTTCTCTGACATTTCCCTCAAAGCTTATTTATTTGTTAAGAATAGTAGAATTTGAGTAATAATAGAACAGCTACTCGGATAACACTGTTATGCATCTTTATCAAGATAGCAATATCAACAAATCTATTTTTGTTATCATGATTAGTTAGATAAGTTATCTCTTATATCTAGACTTATTAAAAATGTCTCCAAGATATGTTCTCTATCTTCTTGTTTTTTGTGCTCATGTTCTCTATCTTTTAACTTCTTTTATTAACTCTTAATTTTTTTTGTTAACAATTCTTCAAATTTTTAAAACCATATTTTTAGTTATATGATATGTTATATGAATTAAAGTAGTATATACATGTGTACTTTTATTTTAATAACTAAGAGAGAGAAATAACAATAATATTTATTTTTCAATATATTATTTGATGTCTATGTAAAAATAAACTCAGCACTATATTTAAAAAATGAAAGAAAGTAAATTAATAAAACAAAAAATTTAAACATCTTTTTTATATTTTTTTGATTACCCGCCATACCCTGCCCGCTGAAACACGGTTTATGTTTCGTGCCCCCTTTATCCGAGATTCCATTGCCCCCGTATACTTCCTTTCTCTCTATCTGGCTCTCTACCTTCATGCATTTGATTAAACCGTTCTCTCCCCACTTCTATCCCAACAAAAAACAGAGATTTGATTTTTCACTCACCTTGACGTTTCAGAGGTGGGAAGGTTTCTCACTCGCTCCTCTCTTCTCACTCGGAGTCGTCGTGCCAAGGCTCCTCCTGGTACAGCTCCAAGGAACAGCAGCGCTTGCCACCTCGCCTACTCCACCGCGCCGGCCTCCGTTCAAGGCTCAACCACCGCGTCGTTCTCTTCTTCGGTTCGCGAGTCTCCCTGTCCCTGATTTCTTCCTCTCTAATTCTGTCTAATTTCTTCCTTTCTGATTCCATCTCCATTCTCCAATTTCTTTTTCCTCGCGAGTCTCCTCTGTTGTTGCTCTGCTCCAGGCAACAATTTTCTTCTCTTATCATATGCATTTGATTTCTGGATTTGGGGCCATATGCATTTGCTTTAGGCTATGTTTGTATAGTAATTGTAGCAACAGTAATTGTTGCTTTTGATGGGTTGAATGCTGGATTGGTAACTGATGCCATGATTTTGTGATCTCAGCATTTCTGAGATACATTGCGTTCATTAATAATCATTTCAGTTTTTAATTGGTTCACCATACCAATTTCTACCAATACTTGTTGGTGGATAATGTTGGGTTAGTCAAGTTTAAATTAGTTTATCATAATTATTTTCACTTGCTAGTTGAACTTAGATGATTAGCAGCTTAAACTTAAGTTAGTCCCCTTTTTTCTGATGGTATCTGTTGAAATTCTACCTAAGATGAGAACAACTGAACAAGAAGAGGCTCACTTTGGTTCTATGTTAGTTAGTTCACTTCATTTATGCTTTTCAAGTCCAAATAGAATCAAGTACTTTTATGACTGAGAAAGAATGTAAGCAGGCATTATATCATATTTACTGTTGAATAAGCAGAATCCTTGTTAGCAATTTAGCAGTGCCATTACCACTAGCTCTATTTTTATCTCTACTGATCATTCTTTCAGCTCATATGTTGGCAGGTTAACAAGTTGAAGTCATCTCCTGGGGAATGCTTGAATTAAGACTGAGTGGGAGGGACAAAATTTGAGTGACAAGCAGAGAGGGTATGGAAATATTAGGAGTGGGTGAGGGAGTGAAATTTGGAGAGTAATGACTTCTAAACTCTGACAGACTCTGCAGATGTGAGAGGGATCTACTATCTAAGTGACAAGAAAGAGAGTGAATGTGGTAAAAAAGAGTTACTTTGTTTTGAGGGATACAGTTGTGAGGTTTTCTAACTATAATATGGTTTATGCAAGAAATTTCCTGTGTTTTGCAGGTGGTTATTGACAACTCTTGATCAACAGATGCATGGAATTTGAGAGAGGTGACATAGTGGAATACTTGTGAGATGCGATTGAAACACTAGAGTGAATGACTGAAACACTGTGATTGAGGGTTCATTGCAACCATGAGAGTGATCCTCATTTCTGTGATAGTGAAGAGAGTGAGCGATGATACTCAAACATACACTAAATTTGGAGTGATACATTTGTGAGGCTTTCTCTAACTTTGATGCAGTTTATGCAAGATCTTATCTTTGTTTTGCAAGTGTTTATTCGGAATAACCAAGATATGCAGACGCCTGATCAAAGAGAGAGGAGTATGAGAGAAATATGTAAAATTCACATAACAAAGTGTATTGCATTTACTGAATTGATGTATATGTGTATATGACATATTGAATGCTATGCTGCTAAATATATAGTCAGTCATAGCAGCAAATAACAACTATAACAACTTCACAACAGAATGCTGTTGTTATCAGATAAGCTAGTAAAACAACACCTAACTCAAACAGAATTATTTACTAATCAAGCCTAACTGATTTTGACCCTTTTCTACACTCCCCCTCAAGTTGGTGCATGCAAGTTTATAATGCCCAACTTGGGAGTTAAGTGTTCGAATTTGTCTCTGCCCAGTGGCTTTGTAAGAACATCAGCTACCTGATCTCTAGTCCCAATCTTCAAAGGTTCTATGTCTCTTGATTGAACTCTTTCCCGGACAAAATAACAGTCCATTTCAACATGTTTTGTTCTTTCATGAAAAACAGGGTTCATTGCTATGTGCAATGCTGCCTGGTTATCACAAAACAACTGTGTGGGGCCTGCTTGAGTGGTCTTTAACTCTGTCACAAGCCACCTTAACCAAATCAGCTCACTTACTGTAGCTGCCATGGATCTATATTCTGCCTCTGCCGAAGACTTGGCCACAACAGTTTGCCTCTTTGTCCTCCACGATATTGGAGAGCCTCCAAGTAGAATCATATAACCTGTGCAGGATCTCCTAGTTATAGGGCACCCCCCCCAATCTGCATCACAATAAGCTTGCAAATTGAAGTCTGCCTTTCTTGATAAAAGAATTCCTTGTCCTGGTGTCTTTTTCAGATATCTTAGAACTCTTTCTACAGCATCCATATGAACTTGTTTTGGTGCTGTCATAAACTGGCATAATGTGTTGACTGCATAAGTGATGTCTGGTCTGGTCACAGTCAAGTATAACAATCTGCCGAGAAGTCTTCTATATCTTGGTGCATCTGCATCAGGATCACTATAATAAGTTTTCAGGTTACAATTCTGCTCCATTGGGAAGTCACTTGGCCTGCAGTCTTCCATTTTGGTTTCCCTCAGAATATCCAGAATGTACTTCCTTTGACTAAGTACAATTCCCCCAATTGTTCTTGAGACTTCAATGCCTAGAAAGTACTTCAATACTCCTAGGTCCTTTATGCTGAATTTCCTGTCCAAGTACATTTTCACTCTGCTCATGAATTCCAAGCTATCTCCTGCTAGGATGACATCATCCACATATATCAATGCTGTCATGAAGACTCCTTGTTGATCATATACAAAAGAGAGTGATCTGCCTTTGATTGTTGGAATCCAATGGTAGTTAATGCATTTGTGAACTTCTGATACCAATTTCTGGAAGCTTGGCGAAGTCCATAAATTGATTTCTTCAATTTGCACACTCGGCTGTCTCCTTCCTTGGCAAATCCTTGAGGGATCTTCATATAAATTTCCTCTGTCAAGTCTCCATGTAGGAAGGCATTATTCACATCTAATTGGTGAATATGCCATCCTTTCTTTGCTGCAATGGTGAGAAGGCACCTCAAAGTCACCAGTTTTGCCACAGGTGCAAAAGTTTCATGAAAATCTTCACCTTCCACTTGTGTAAAACCTCTTGCCACCAACCTTGCCTTATACCTTTCTATGTCACCATTGGGTTTGTACTTGATCTTATAGATCCATTTTGAGTCCACTGCATTTTTCCCTTGGGGTAGTGTTTCCAGAGTCCAAGTCTCATTTCTTTCCAATGCTTCAATCTCCTTTTTCATGGCTTCTCTCCATTCTTTGTGAGCTATTGCCTGTGAAAAATTTCTTGGCTCATCTCCAACAGAGATGGCAGCTAGGAAAGCTAGGTGAGATTTCGCAAATTTATCATATGTTAAATAGTTTGATAAAGGATAAAGAGCATTAGTTAAACTAGACCCTGAGGGTATAATAGATGAAGGTAGATCAACCTCATAGTCTCTTAATTGGCTAGGAAGTTGTCTTACTCTTGCACTTTGTCTTATATGTTGTTGTGTTGCAGTGTGATCAGTCTGCTCTTGTTGTTCCTGTACAGTTTGGTCAGTTTGCATATGCTGTTCCTGCACAGTCTCTGTATCAACAGAAATTTCATTTTGACTTGGTTCCTGAGGTTCATGTTGAAACTGCCCTGTTTTGTTATGTCTCTGTTCTGTCTCATCTTGACCAGTGACAGGTTGGTTCAAGTGTTGAGTTCCCTCTTTATTTAGTTTCCTGAAAGGAAACTCATTCTCAAAGAAGATTATGTCCCTTGACACATGTATTTCTTTTCTCTCAATGTCATATGTCTTATAACCCTTCTGCCCAGTTGGATAGCCAATGAATATATTGGCTCTCCCCCTTTCATCAAAATTTCCTTCCTTCCTAGGTTTTAAGACATATGCTAGACATCCAAACACCCTTAAATGAGCATAATCAGGTTTCTTGTTAAAAATTATTTCATAGGGTGTTTTGTTGCCTAGGACTTTGCTAGGTAATCTGTTTATGATGTGAACAGAAGTAAGAACACACTCACCCCAAAACTTAACAGGCAAGTTAGCATGAAATTTTAGGGCCCTGGCTATTTCTAAGATGTGCCTATGTTTTCTTTCAACCACCCCATTCTGCTGAGGGGTATAAGTGCATGTTAATTCCATAATAATACCTCTTTCATTATAGAACTTTTGCATACAATTGGAGATAAATTCTAGACCATTATCAGTCCTAACCCTTTTAATCCTTTTACCAAATTGAGTTTCAATCATGCATATAAACATGGGCAAATAAATTTCTACCTCAGATTTATGTTTCATCAAGTATATCCACACTCCCCTACTGAAGTCATCTACAATAGTGAGAAAGTAGTGTGCTCCTGTGATAGATGCAGTGGCATGCCTTCCCCATATATCACAGTGTATCATGTCAAAGCAAGCTTTAGTTTTTATTGTACTAATAGGAAAGGGCAGCCTTGTTTGCTTAGCCCTAATACAAGAATCACAAGGAATGATTTTCCTAGCTACATTAGGTATGAAATCAATATTATTCATTTTATCATCAGATGCATGTCCTAATCTTTGATGCCATACATCAGTGTCTACTGTATTTCCTACTTTCATTGCTTCTCCTTGAGTTGGTTCAAAAAGGTATAGCCCATTGTGATGCTTAGCCATCCCAATCATGGTCCTCGAGGCTAAGTCCTGCACAATGCAAGAATCAGCTAAGAAGATAACAGCACAATTGTGATCTTTAGTTAGTCTACTAACAGATAGGAGATTGCAATTGAAATCAGGTATATACAGGACATTGTCAAGATTCATACCATTAAATAAATTTAATTTCCCTAATCCCCTTACTGGTACACTAGAACCATTGGGAATATGAACAACTTGCTGATTGGAAATAAGCATTTCACTCAGCAAATTCTTGTTGCAGGTTATGTGTTCTGTGGCCCCAGAGTCTATGATCCAGGGCCTGTGAGTGAAATTGTTACCTGCCATATTAATGGTTGGCCTAGCTTGTTGACTGGTTGCTGCAGAATCACCATCATCCTTCAAGTGTTGCAGCAATTTTTCATATTGCTTCATTGTCAATCCAGGAATGGGGCTTTCTTCTGCAGATACTTGTGCTGCTTTGAATCCACCCCTTTTGTTGTTCCAAGGTGCTGGCTTGTCCTTTCTTTCTTTGTTTGGCTTCCTCCAATCTTGAGGATAGCCAATTATCTCCCAGCATTCTTCTTGTACATGTCCCAGCTTTTGGCAATGATTGCATCTAGGCCTCTCCTTCTTGTAGTTCTTTCTTTCATCTGTTTCTTTAAAACGATTGCCCTGTGTTTGGAATGCAGTGATCTCTGTTCCAGGTTTGTGAGTTGCTGAGATTAATCTTTGTTGCTCATCTTCAGCAACAAGATGGTATGCATGACCCAATGTAAGTTTGGGTGCCATGCTCAAGATTTGGGTTTTCACAGTGCTGAAAATTTCATCTAGCCCCATTAGGAAATCGTATAATTGTTCCCTCTCACGCATTTCTTTGAGCAGTTTCTGGACATTACAAGTGCATCCTCCACAGGTACAGTTTGGCCATGGTGAGATGGATTGAATCTCATCCCATAAACCCTTCAGCTTTGTATAGTAGGCAGGAACCGACATCTTGTCTTGTCTAAGAAGAGTGATTGCTCGCCTCAACTCATAAACCCTAGGTGCGCTTCCCTTTGAGAATCTTTCTGCCAATTCGACCCAAATCTCTCGAGCCGTGCTAGTATAGCGAACCGTGGTCCTAACTTCCTTATCCATGCTTGTCTTTAACCATCCTTTCACCATCGCATTGCACCTCATCCAGTGTGCAAGGTTGCTTGAATCAACTTCTGGCATTGGGATTGAGCCATCCACGAATCCAATTTTGTTCTTCGCATATAGGGCATTAGTCATGTCAGCTACCCACTCTCCGTAGTTGGCATCATTGAGTGGCTCACTCACAAAGATTTGCCCTGGATGATCCGAGGCATGGAGGAAATAAGGTGACATAATATCGATGCCAATGCTGGTTTCATTGCTTGCATCAACTTTCTTCCCTTTGTGTGATGGTGAACCCTTCTTTGATGATTCTGTTTCATCACTCTTTGGGGAATCATGTTCTTTCACCATTTCTTGAAGATTGGATGAGCTAGGTTTGAAATCTCAGGCTTTTGGCTCTTGATACCATGTAAAATTCACATAACAAAGTGTATTGCATTTACTGAATTGATGTATATGTGTATATGACATATTGAATGCTATGCTGCTAAATATATAGTCAGTCATAGCAGCAAATAACAACTATAACAACTTCACAACAGAATGCTGTTGTTATCAGATAAGCTAGTAAAACAACACCTAACTCAAACAGAATTATTTACTAATCAAGCCTAACTGATTTTGACCCTTTTCTACAAAATACTCTTGTGAGTTGGGTGGGAAACACTCGAGTGAGAGAGTGAAATTTTCAAAAAAGGGTTATTGGGTGTCTGTGAGATGAGCGTGAGCTAAATACTTGAGCTAAATAATCTTGTTAGAGCTGCTGGATTGTTATTTTTTGGTAATATGTTTTAGTATCTCCTGTTTGATGTGCTGTTCTACTAAATGGAGAGTTCCTGATTTGTTTCTTGAGCTGTTATGATTGAAGCTTAGATGGGGACATCTTAGAGTCCAAGACTCCATTTCACCCGGTTTTAAATCTGCTCCCCTTGGTATGTGGTGTATCTAAAATGTTGATTGGTATGTGGTGTATCTAAAATGTTGATTGGTGGATTAACCTAAAAGGACTGTGATTGGTTCATAACTGAGAAGTGTTATGGTGTATCTTTTATTGTTCTGAAAAAAAGAAAGCTGCAAGCAATATTAGCTTTTGATTCTTCATGTGGCTGATATCTGAGTGTTGAAAAGGAATTTGACTGTCTAAGAAATGAGATGTGTGATGGTGCCTCTACTAATTAGATGGAAGAAGGAAACATGCTACCTAATTTAGCATTTTAATCAGTATGTGGGGCTGTTGACAAAGAAAAGGAGCCAATTGGTTAGATGGACTTTGCTAAGAAACTTATAAGACTTATGCTGCTGATATACAGATCTGTTTCAAAAGAGTTTCTTCATGGATAAAGTTGATGTTTAGTTATATATTCAACCATAGGGTTATATTGCTTTAATGTGTTGGTAGTGTAGGTCTTGGTTGAATTGGTACCCTGAACTTCACTTCCTGGAATTTTTTTCTTTGTACATGGCCTGAGTATCTCTTACACTCCATAATGAATATACTTTTGCTTATCAAAAAGAAAAATCCCCTTACTATGCTTTCATAATTTATTACTTACTATTATTATGCAGTGTTGTCCCCTTTTCTTTATTTTTAATTGAATAATAACCAACTTGTTGACAGTGAATTGCGAGTGAATAAAAACTCAGATGTGAAACGTGAGCTGTTGTTGCAGTCTTTGCCTGCCCTTCCCGGATAGGCAATTGATCCCTTGGCACAATTGATGGAAACTGCTTACATTGGTCGACTTGGTTAGGCCTCCTATCCTATCCTATCTTCTACAATTGTAATTTCTAAAACCACTGATTTGCATTGCCTATGCTCCTTTAATTGTGTGTTAATCATTCATTATTCTTAGGCACTGTGGAGTTAGCTTCTGCCGGTGTTTCCGTAACCATCTTTAACATCATTTCAAAGCTATTTAATATTCCCCTTCTTAGTGTTACTACTTACTACTTCTTTTGTTGCTGAGGATATAGCTAAATTTGCTAGCCAGGATTCTACTTCAGGTGAATTCATCTATACAATTAATGGCTTCATAGAATTTTGTATTCTAGTTGTCGTGCTACTATCACTACCTTCACATCATTATTTAATGCCATTAATTTGTGGTGCAGAGCAGGGTGGTCTAGAAAAAGAAAATAGTGGCAATGGTAAACCTCTAAAAAATAATGCTCTGTGATTTTTTTTTCCAGAAAGGAGGTTATCTCCTTACCTTTTTATGGTCTTTTCAGTGCACTTTTATGGTAATCCATCAGGTATATTTACAACATGTTCTAAGGGAGCTGCCCTCATCTCCAATTTCAACTTAATGTTGTACTACTCATTTGGAGGCTTATAGTAAGTTTAACTCTATTATACAAATTGATTCCACGAACCTTTCAATGGCATTGAACAAATTGTATTGTGACTATGTAATTACACTAGTTATTATTGGATTCAAAATGACACTAGTTATTAGATTCAAATAATGTTCTGTTGATGACACTCATGAAATTATTTTTGTTGTGGATTTAATGAAATATATTTTGCTTTCACATAATGAATTTTAGTATGATTTATTTGAAATGTTTGTATATTATTATTAAGTTTTTTTAGGAGCAAATAGTATTGATGCTAAAACTTATGATGCATGATTTAATGACAAATAATCTTGACATTTAGTATCAATAGTAATTGTTAGGAAAAGTGCGTTAGAACTTTTAACGGTAATAAAAAAAAGTCGGTAAATAAGCTTATAAGGCAATTCAAGAATCATAACTAGTGGTTATTAAAATTGCCAGCAATAATTGCCGCTATAGCTTTTGACTTTTAGCAGCAATTAATTGTGTCTTTACCAGCTTTCTTTATAATTGCCGCTAATGCTTTTAGCACACTGGATACACTGACTAATTGGTTAATTGCCGGTAAAGGTTTTAGCGGCCATTTTTATTGTCGCTAAAGGTCATAATAATTGCCGCTAAAAGTATATTTTGTTGGGTTACTAAAAGGGGAACATTTAAGTCTACATTTGTTGCTTGGATATTTTATATGACTGTTAAAAGCTATTGGCAGCTTTAGTGGTTATGAAATCATGTATTTGTCCTCTAGTATTTGGGGATGTTACTCCTGTTTTGGTGGCAATGATGGGGTGTAGTTTAGTTAGCTACACCTAATATGCTATGTTACATTTCTTAACATCAAAAGTTACCAATTACTTTAGTTTTATTAGCATTGATTGTTTTATTTTTACTTTTTTTGTTTGATTGTAGGATCAAAATTGAGGATGTGTTTCTTTACCATCATTTCAGATATTTATTTTGGTACTTAGGCATGGTTCATTTTAATTTAAGAATTTTAAAATGTTTAGTCTTGTATTGAATTGATTAATAGGTATTTTGAATTTGTCATTTTGTTGGAATTTACTTGTTGTAGGTGTGTGAAGGCTTTGGTATACAATAGTTGTGCTAGCAGTGACGAAACAAATGGGATACTTCATTCATGCTATTGTTAGATGTTTTTCTGGTTGAAGTTGGGGCTGGTCTACTTTACCCGTCTGTCATAGTTTAGCTGGTGTTTGAAGCACGAGAGTAGTATATGTTGGTGTTACTAGTTTTTCAAGTTGCAAGTAGGGTTTCTTTTGTTGTAATGCAGAATTTTCTGCTAATATTAGCATTGGAAAAGACTTGTTAGTCACCTATCTTTTTTTAGTAGTAACACGACTTGTAGTCAATTTTTATGTATATATCTTTGTGTACTTGACCTGTCCTTTGTACTTGGGTTTGAGTACCCTTAGTACTCATCTTAAGAATATTCATTTTTCTTATAAAATAAATATTACTATAATAATTTAAAGTGACAACAAACCATGTCGTTAATAGTAATTTTTCTTTTCTTTTTTTTACAAAACAAAATAGTAATATGTTTTAGTGACAACTAAGGCAATGGCCACAATTTCTAATATTTTTAGTGACAAATATTAATAATCACTAAAAGTAAATTGTGTTATAATATTGGCAATTTATTGGCCGCTCTAAGTTTTAATAGTGATGACAAATCATCACTATTGTGATATATATTTGTGGCGATTTATGTTTGTCATTATTATTTATAAATATTAGTGACATTGTTTTCGTCATAATAAATGTTTATTTTTAGTGACAATTCAAAAAATCGTCACTAGTTAAATAGTGACTTGAGTTATAGTGATGAAAGGTGACAAATTAAAATATCGTCACAAATCGATCATTATGACGATTTTTAAAGCTTTTAATGATGATTTTTGTCATCACAAAAATTACATTTTCTTGTAGTGATTATGATAGCAATCGAAACTAACCGGATAGAAACAATTAACTCTAAAATGAATGTTTCATCAGCAAAAAGACAACATTTCATTGAGGTAATAAAAGTAATTACATATGACATACAGCAAAGGCTGGGACAATCTAAAACCCCCATGTTTAGATTATAATTACATAAATGACCAACAAAAAGTGCCCCAACCAAGCAGAAACTACTGGACATACATGAACATGGGAAATACAAACCAGACTTACATTTTTTAAAAACCATAAAGATAGGTTGTAGGCAAATTGTGTTTGAATTTGGAAGTTAACACTGCCAATATCCAAATTCAAACACATTGCACAACGAAATACATAAACCTATAACCACAGACGACTTACACCTTACAATAAAACAAACTACTTGGATAAGGATCTCCACCAATGACTATACAACAGCAGCAGAATGAAGAAGATCCACCAAAAAAGGTGATGCATACATTATCTGATTCAGGGCTTCTCAAGCTTGACAGAAACCATGGCATAATGTGGAACCTCATAATTCTCCACATCAATAACAGTGTTCTTAGTGCCACTAACAGAGCATTCATTCTGAGTTGCAGCAAACTCAGCATCTAATTTTCTCTTTGCAGGAGTGACCCTATTTGCAGAAGTCCACTGATTATCAAAATCAAACTGAGTATCTCCCAATGAAACACATTTACCAATAAAATCAGCACTTGATTGCTAAGGTAACAAAGACAAAAACATATAATTAGTAACAAAGGTAAAAATAGTCTGGACAAAGAACATTATAAAAAAAAAAAAAACTGGTTACCGAAATATCATCCTTCAAATCCACAATTTTAGTGTCCACCTTTGAAAAGGGAGGCACGAATACAGCCTTCATATAAGAAATTAAAAACAAATGGAAAATGTTAACAATTGAATAATAATAAGATTTGGAAATAAGGAAACCATAAATAATGTTACTACCAAATCATTATTTATTGGGGATAAAACCATACCTTTAGAGGTGTTGTTTCTGCACCCACAAGATCAAACATCGAAATAATAGTTTCATCATAACAAAGCCTCCTAACTAGGAAAGTGCCTTCAAATTGAAAAGCCTGCTCAAGCTTTGTCTCCATCTTAAACAACATCCTCCTGCCAATAAGACTGTGAAGCAGTTGCGGGTAACCAATTCCAGAATCATCCTGAATTAACAAAATTTAGTAGAATGAATACATGGATGGATAGACAAGATATACAGAAGAATTAATACAAAGAGACCAAACAATAGTCTATTATAGTCAAAAAATATAAATAATGATAATGATAATGAATATATGATTGAATGTGAAATTTGAATATGTCAATATGTGAATAGTATAGTATATAATTCCAAAAATGAAACTGTACATATATGTATTACCGCAAAATGCTGACCAAGAAGATCCTCACAACTCTTATGAATCAATATATTCACATCACGGTCAAATAGAATGAGAACACGTCCCACTTGCATCAGCAACTTCCACCTTCACCTTATACCTATATTTAAGTAGTGTAGGTGATCAGTCTAAGAAGCAAAAAGAAAGACAATAATAGATAAATAGATAAATTTTTAGAAACAAACAAATGAAATTAGTATTTATACCTTGGGTAAACATGGAGAACTGGAATACGACAAGCCTCACAATAATTAACTCCAGCCTGAGAAGTCACAGACCTGTTACATCTATTACAGGCCAAATAGAACAAAGACCCATCATTGACAAGGTCAACAATCTCCCCAAGAACAACAAACAAACCGTCCTAAAATAATAGGATAACAATAATCATATCATCAACATTCCATTAATCATCAAATCATCAAATAAGTTTTAAAAAGACAACTTAATCACTAAAATCATATCATATAAATAAATAAAATAAATAAATAAAAGAAAATACAAATACAAATACAAATAAAACGCTAACAACCTCACTAATACTTGTCAGCTGTGAAACAGTCTTCTTAGGATTATTTTTCATGAAATTAGCCTCAAGTCCCTGTCTTGAACTGTCAAGGACCACAGCCAGAGGCTCAACATCTATAGCCCCGTGGTCAGCAATACTTCAGGAAAAGGAAAGCAACTTAATATATTAAAACAATAATTAAATATATAAGGTATAAGTTATTAACAACGAACAGAAAAAATAAATACAAATAAATACATCCATACCTATTCCTAAATGCAATTGCCTCTTCAATATCTGGATTAAGTAAGAGTCGGGTAGCATTCATGCTATTCTGAATCACAGTCTTGCCTAAATAAACAAAATAAAAAGGAAAAAGAAATGAGTTAAGGAAGTATCACAACATAATCAATTTTTTTTTTCCAAAAATATATATAACAATATACAACTTGCAAACTAAAATATCAAAAGAAACAATACATGCCTCAAAAAACCCTCACCCTTGCAAGCTGGAGAACCACTACGACATGTACATTTTCACCCCCAGCAAGTCAATCCCTGAGCAAGTCTGCATAATCCCCAAACAAAGCACACTCCAGAGGGCCACTGTAACAAACAGAGATAGACAAATCAACACAATCACATTCACATAAATAAATCATAACAAACATTGTTTACCAAGTTACCAACAAATATATTATCTAAGCAAGAAGACCTTGGGGCAGTCAGCTCAATTACAACCATGCTAGTTGTCTTCCCATCCTTGGTATATTGTCTCTCAGGATAAACACAAGTGAAAAGACCCATGACATCTGCAAATATTGAAGAGTATTAAAACAACAAAAAAGGGAATCCTTAATATCCTTAATAAGAAACAAACAAAAGATAAGATAAGGTTGACAACAGTTGTTGTAATTACCAATCAGGTACTCATAATTGTCACCATAGTTGACAATCCCATTAAAAGGCACACATCTAAGTCCATATCTTCGAATAGAGGGGCAATCCCTTTTTTGTACAGTAGTTTTGAACAGAAAAATCAGTTTAAATTCATGTGAAGAAGCCCTGTAACCACCACTATTTGCCATAACATTGAAATAAGCAATCTTGTAACAACATCCTTCTTCAAGTAAAGAGCTGAACTTGTTTAATAGGGGTTTCCTGACAGTGGCTTGGATCCTACCACCCTTAAAAATAAAAGGAAATAAAACATAGACAATCAGTTCCATATTAGAAAAGTAAAAACTGCCATAGAATAGAATCGAATTATAAAGACACAACAAAGAAGGAAATATAGATGACTACATTTTCATCAACCAACAACATCTCCAAAGAGCTGATCTGCGAAGGGTTGTTAAAAATAGGCACAGTCCAGAGGCGGGCAACCCTAATAATCAACCGAATTGCTTCCCTGTTGGAAACAATGGAGTCAATTCGATCATAATGCAAAGTCATAAGAACAAAGATTGATAGTATTGGATGAAATAAATTAAATAAATAAAATAAAATACAAATACAAATAAAACACCAACAACCTCACTAATACTTGTCAGCTGTGAAACAGTCTTCTTAGGATTATTTTTCATGAAATCAGCCTCAAGTCCCTGTCTTGAATTGTCAAGGACCACAGCCAGAGGCTCAACATCTATAGCCCCGTGTTCAGCAATACTTCAGGAAAAGGAAAGCAACATAATATATTAAAACAATAATTGAATATATAAGATATAAGTTATTAACAACAAACAGAAAAATAAATACATCCATACCTATTCCTAAATGCAATTGCCTCTTCATTCAGCAATACTTCGGGTAGCATTCATGCTATTCTGAATCACAGTCTTGCCTAAATAAAAAAAAATAAAATGGAAAAAGAAATGAGTTAAGGAAGTATCACAACATAATCAATTTTTTTTTTCCAAAAAAAATATATAACAATATACAACTTGCAAACTAAAATATCAAAAGAAACAATACATGCCTCTAAAAACCCTCACCCTTGCAAGCTGGAGAACCACTACGACCTGTACATTTTCACCCCCAGCAAGTGAATCCCTGAGCAAGTCTACATAATCCCCAAACAAAGCACACTCCAGAGGGCCACTGTAACAAATAGATAGACAAATCAACACAATCACATTCACATAAATAAATCATAACAAACATTGTTTACCAAGTTACCAACAAATATATTATCTAAGCAAGAAGACCTTGGGTCAGTCAGCTCAATTACAACCATGCTAGTTGTCTTCCCATCCTTGGTATATTGTCTCTCAGGATAAACACAAGTCAAAAGACCCATGACATCTGCAAATATTGAAGAGTATTAAAACAACAAAAAAGGGAATCCTTAATATCCTTAATAAGAAACAAACAAAAGATAAGATAAGGTTGACAGTAGTTATTGTAATTACCAATCAGGTACTCGTAATTGTCACCATAGTTGACAATCTCATTAAAAGGCACACATCTAAGTCCATGTCTCGGAATAGAGGGGCAATCCCTTTTTTGTACAGTAGTTTTGAACAGAAAAATCAGTTTAAATTCATGTGAAGAAGCCCTGTAACCACCACTATTTGCAACAACATTGAAATAAGCAATCTTGTAACAACATCCCTCTTCAAGTAAAGAGCTGAACTTGTTTAATAGGGGTTTCCTGACAGTGGCTTGGATCCTACCACCCTTAAAAATAAAAGGAAATAAAACATAGACAATCAATTCCATATTAGAAAAGTAAAAACTGCCATAGAATAGAATCGAATTATAAAGACACAACAAAGAAGGAAATATAGATGACTACATTTTCATCAACCAACAACATCTCCAAAGAGCTGATCTGCGAAGGGTTGTTAAAAATAGGCACAGTCCAGAGGCGGGCAACCCTAATAACCAACTGAATTGCTTCCCTGTTGGAAACAATGGAGTCAATTCGATCATAATGCAAAGCCATAAGAACAAATTAAGATTGATAGTATTGGATGAAATAAATTAAATAAAATACAAATACAAATACAAATAAAACACCAACAACCTCACTAATACTTGTCAGCTGTGAAACAGTCTTCTTAGGATTATTTTTCATGAAATCAGCCTCAAGTCCCTGTCTTGAATTGTCAAGGACCACAGCCAGAGGCTCAACATCTATAGCCCCGTGTTCAGCAATATTTCAGGAAAAGGAAAGCAACTTAATATATTAAAACAATAATTGAATATATAAGATATAAGTTATTAACAACGAACAGAAAAATAAATACAAATAAATACATCCATACCTATTCCTAAATGCAATTGCCTCTTCAATATCTGGATTAAGTAAGATTCGAGTAGCATTCATGCTATTCTGAATCACAGTCTTGCCTAAATAAACAAAATAAAATGGAAAAAGAAATGAGTTAAGGAAGTATCACAACATAATCAATTTTTTTTTTCCAGAAAAAATATATAACAATATACAACTTGCAAACTAAAATATCAAAAGAAACAATACATGCCTCTAAAAACCCTCACCCTTGCAAGCTGGAGAACCACTACGACCTGTACATTTTCACCCCCAGCAAGTCAATCCCTGAGCAAGTCTACATAATCCCCAAACAAAGCACACTCCAGAGGGCCACTGTAACAAACAGATAGACAAATCAACACAATCACATTCACATAAATAAATCATAACAAACATTGTTTACCAAGTTACCAACAAATATATTATCTAAGCAAGAAGACCTTGGGTCAGTCAGCTCAATTACAACCATGCTAGTTGTCTTCCCATCCTTGGTATATTGTCTCTCAGGATAAACACAAGTCAAAAGACCCATGACATCTGCAAATATTGAAGAGTATTAAAACAACAAAAAAGGGAATCCTTAATATCCTTAATAAGAAACAAACAAAAGATAAGATAAGGTTGACAGTAGTTATTGTAATTACCAATCAGGTACTCGTAATTGTCACCATAGTTGACAATCTCATTAAAAGGCACACATCTAAGTCCATGTCTCGGAATAGAGGGGCAATCCCTTTTTTGTACAGTAGTTTTGAACAGAAAAATCAGTTTAAATTCATGTGAAGAAGCCCTGTAACCACCACTATTTGCAACAACATTGAAATAAGCAATCTTGTAACAACATCCCTCTTCAAGTAAAGAGCTGAACTTGTTTAATAGGGGTTTCCTGACAGTGGCTTGGATCCTACCACCCTTAAAAATAAAAGGAAATAAAACATAGACAATCAATTCCATATTAGAAAAGTAAAAACTGCCATAGAATAGAATCGAATTATAAAGACACAACAAAGAAGGAAATATAGATGACTACATTTTCATCAACCAACAACATCTCCAAAGAGCTGATCTGCGAAGGGTTGTTAAAAATAGGCACAGTCCAGAGGCGGGCAACCCTAATAACCAACTGAATTGCTTCCCTGTTGGAAACAATGGAGTCAATTCGATCATAATGCAAAGCCATAAGAACAAATTAAGATTGATAGTATTGGATGAAATAAATTAAATAAAATACAAATACAAATACAAATAAAACACCAACAACCTCACTAATACTTGTCAGCTGTGAAACAGTCTTCTTAGGATTATTTTTCATGAAATCAGCCTCAAGTCCCTGTCTTGAATTGTCAAGGACCACAGCCAGAGGCTCAACATCTATAGCCCCGTGTTCAGCAATATTTCAGGAAAAGGAAAGCAACTTAATATATTAAAACAATAATTGAATATATAAGATATAAGTTATTAACAACGAACAGAAAAATAAATACAAATAAATACATCCATACCTATTCCTAAATGCAATTGCCTCTTCAATATCTGGATTAAGTAAGATTCGAGTAGCATTCATGCTATTCTGAATCACAGTCTTGCCTAAATAAACAAAATAAAATGGAAAAAGAAATGAGTTAAGGAAGTATCACAACATAATCAATTTTTTTTTTCCAGAAAAAATATATAACAATATACAACTTGCAAACTAAAATATCAAAAGAAACAATACATGCCTCTAAAAACCCTCACCCTTGCAAGCTGGAGAACCACTACGACCTGTACATTTTCACCCCCAGCAAGTCAATCCCTGAGCAAGTCTACATAATCCCCAAACAAAGCACACTCCAGAGGGCCACTGTAACAAACAGATAGACAAATCAACACAATCACATTCACATAAATAAATCATAACAAACATTGTTTACCAAGTTACCAACAAATATATTATCTAAGCAAGAAGACCTTGGGTCAGTCAGCTCAATTACAACCATGCTAGTTGTCTTCCCATCCTTGGTATATTGTCTCTCAGGATAAACACAAGTCAAAAGACCCATGACATCTGCAAATATTGAAGAGTATTAAAACAACAAAAAAGGGAATCCTTAATATCCTTAATAAGAAACACACAAAAGATAAGATAAGGTTGACAACAGTTATTGTAATTACCAATCAGGTACTCATAATTGTCACCATAGTTGACAATCTCATTAAAAGGCACACATCTAAGTCCATATCTCGGAATAGAGGGGCAATCCCTTTTTTGTACAGTAGTTTTGAACAGAAAAATCAGTTTAAATTCATGTGAAGAAGCCCTGTAACCACCACTATTTGCAACAACATTGAAATAAGCAATCTTGTAACAACATCCCTCTTCAAGTAAAGAGCTGAACTTGTTTAATAGGGGTTTCCTGACAGTGGCTTGGATCTTACCACCCTTAAAAATAAAAGGAAATAAAACATAGACAATCAGTTCCATATTAGAAAAGTAAAAACTGCCATAGAATAGAATCGAATTATAAAGACACAACAAAGAAGGAAATATAGATGACTACATTTTCATCAACCAACAACATCTCCAAAGAGCTGATCAGCGAAGGGTTGTTAAAAATAGGCACAGTCCAGAGGCGGGCAACCCTAATAACCAACCGAATTGCTTCCCTGTTGGAAACAATGGAGTCAATTCGATCATAATGCAAAGCCATAAGAACAAAGATTGATAGTATTGGATGATTGATAATTAAGACAAAGAAAGGGAAGGAGATAAGTATCAGTTGAGGTGATGTACCAACAAAATGAGGATCCAATTTATAGGCAGCAAGAAGCATGAATCTATAAACAAAAGTGGTAGGGAAAAATCAAATTTGAAATCTGAACTACAAAAAAATAACAAAAAAAATTGGGAGGGAAAAATCGATGAACACCTATTTTAAGTTGTAGTGTTTCCAAAAACAAATCAGAATCAAATCAGAAATCAGATTAGATCAGATAAGATACACCAATAGATACAAGTACACAAATATCATCAAATATCAATCAAATTCAAAGTCTACAAAAGGCTAATCAAATCAGCAGTTCAAAAGGAACAAATAAAAATCATCATTACAACCTTAACATCGAGACCCCAAACTACCTAATCTACCTAGTAACCTAAAAAGAGTGAATTCAGATCAGATTCAACAAAACATAAAACAACTATGAACCTCAAAACGAAACACAAAAACCAAATACGAACCACCAAAGAACAAAAGAAGAAGGGATCGAACAAAATCTTCACTTCTTAATGAAAAAAAAAAACACAGACAACAATGACCCAGTAACAATGTGTTAAGTCTCTAAAATGTCTGTGTGCATTTCCCTAAGTTTTGATGAAAACTAAACATTGGGTAATGATTTAATTAACCTATTTTGTGGTTGCTAACCTGTCTACTTAGTGTACAGATCAGAAGATTACAAAACTCACCTGTCTGACTACCTAAGTCTCACCTGTCTGTATTAGCCAAGAAGTCAACCTGTCTGCTGACTAGGATTGTTGACTATGTGCAAACTGATTTTACAACCTGTCTCTACTCTTCAACTTGTCTAAGGTTCTTCGTTAAAAGAACTCGAAGTACAGGAAGCTTTTGCAAGCTGTCCCCTCATGAAGAATACTCTGAGAACTCTCTCACGCTTATCAAGAAACTAAAAAGTGCTCTCTCTCAAGCAAACTAGGAAGTCAGAGATAAACTTCCAGTTAAAGAACATTTCCAATATGCTTTATTCCCTAGTACTTTCAGTCATTACACAGAAAGGGAAATGTACTCTGCAAAAGTACAAAAGCACTCTGCACAACTCTGAGTTGGCGTCTACACGATGCATAAAGCTATTATCCCTCATGTTAGAGTACAACCAACGTCTTCATCGCATTAATGGCTGCCCAGAACGACTATATTGCATTTAATGAAGCTCTGCCTGAAGCCATAGTTGCAAGGAATGTCTCTAACGGATATTAAATGTTTGAAGGCTATAAATACAGAAGTCATTGAAGATGAACAAAATCAGAGTTTTACAAAGCATTAAAGAGGCATTACTCTGTTCATTTATTCATTCTGTATTCTTCAATCATTTGAAGTTATTACGCAGACTTTCCTAAAGCCTTATATTTAAACCACTCTCTGAGTGTTAGTGAAAGGTCTGTAAGTGTATTTATTACAAACAAAACTCTCAAACAAATCTGAGTGAGCCTGAAGAGGCTAGGTGTGCAAAGAATACTTGTGTTGGAGCCTGAAGAGGCTAGGTGTGCAAACAATACTTGGAGTCTGTAACCTGATCAGTTATAGTGGATAAATCTTGGTGCTGCCAAGGACTGGACGTAGCTCTTTGTGTTAAAGAGTGAACCAGGATAAATCTCTGTGTTAATCTCTCTTCCCTTAATCTCTTTAGTTACTCTGATTATATATATCATCTGCTTTCTAACAAAGGGGTTAAAACTGTTTCTGTCAAGACTGTTTTTCTTATCTCTACGTGTGTTGTTTTTCTGAGAAAACTACAACAGACAGGTGACCTGTCTGTGTATCTTTTTACACCCGTCTGTGCTTAGCTTCTGCATGCAAAAAGTTTTTAACTCTACTTTAAATTCTAATAAACACAATTCAACCCCCCTTCTCGTGTTTATAGTTGTCTATTTCAGTTGGTATCAGAGCTCAGCCTCTGGGTTGAGCATCTAACAGTGCTGAGGTAAAAGATCCTGAAGAATAGACATGACTGCTGGAGCTAGTGGAAGTAACCAGACCGAAGGAGCATCCTTAACCAGACCTCCATTCTTCAATGGAGAAAACTACAACTATTGGAAAGATAGATTTCAATGGTTCATTCTATCTACAAACTCTGATCTCTGGGATGTCATCACAGATGGTCCTTTCATCCCTAAAAATGATGACAACACTGACAAACCAAAAGCTCAGTGGACCCCTGCAGAAAAGGCAAAATGGGAGCTGAATCACAAAGCCAGATACAACATTATTTGTGCGCTCAGTCCTGATGAGTTTGAGAAGGTCTGTGCCTGTGACTCTGCCAAAGAAATATGGGACACCTTAGCTGTCACACATGAAGGAACCGCCAAGGTCAAAGAATCAAAAATTGCCATACTTGTCAGAAAGTATGAACTATTTCTCATGGAAGAAGGAGAATCTGTTGCTCAAATGATTGGGAGATTTCAAACTATCATCAATGGTCTAAAGTCTCTTGGCAAAGTTTACTCCAATGCTGAGAAGGTTGGAAAGATACTTAGGAGTCTACCTAAGCAGTGGAGACCTCTGGTAACTGCTATCTCTCAAGCCAAAGATCTTACCACCTTGACTATGGATGAACTCCTTGGAACACTTACTGTTCATGAGCAAGAACTTGGAGATGAAGTCTCAACAAAGAAGGGCAAGTCAATTGCTTTGAAGGCTGATCAAAAGTCTTCCAAAGCTTCTAAAGCTTTAAAGGCAGACGAGTCATCCAGTGATGCTGACCTGTCTGAATCTGAGGATTCTGAAAGTGATGAAGAACTATCTCTCCTAACCAGAAAGATAAAGCTTCTCCTACAGAAAAAGAAGTTCAGAAGGGATAAGCCATTCAGAAGATTCAACAAGGACAAGAATTTCAAGGATTCCACCTCAACAGACAAAAACTCAATTGTCTGCTATGAGTGCAAGAAACCAGGACACATCAAAGCAGAATGTCCTCAACTCAAGAAAGCCCCATTTAAGAAGTTCTTCAAAAAGAAGAAGAAAGGAATGATGGCCACTTGGGAAGATCTAGAGTCAACATCTACTGATGAGGAGACAGAGGAAGAAGCAAATCTCTATCTAATGGCTAACACTGACTCTGATTCAGATAATGAGGTAAATTTTGATTATGAGGAATTACTTGATGCCTATGAAGAATTGTTGGAGAAATCCAACTGTTTGTCTAAGGCTTTCAAATCTCTCAAGAGAGATCATGTTAAGCTCCTCAGTGAGCATAAACAGAAATCTCTAGAGTGTGAGAAATTTGCCAAGGAGAACAGTGAGCTGAAGACTGAAAAGTCTAATGAAGCCAAGATCTCTAGTGATACATCACAGTCTGAAGAAGTTGAAAAACTTCAACAGAAAGTGGAAGAGCTCACTTCTGATCTTGCCAAATTTGTTAATGGTAGAGATAATCTGACAAAGCTGCTTGGCTGTCAGAGGCACTCCCTTAACAAAGAAGGTATAGGATATGTCCATCAGATACATCATAAAGTATCAACTAAGCACTCTAAAGTGTCTGCTACATCTACTTATATTAAATCCATACCTGTCTGTAATTTCTGTGGAAAGACTGGACATGTTATGTCTAAGTGTCTCCATAAGAAAAGAAGGAAGTCTTCACAGACTCCTAGAACTAACAGAAAAGGACCCAGAAAACTATGGGTACCCAAAGATCAAATAATCTCTGTTGCAGATGTCCTCAACAGCACAAAGAAAACACCACTGCTGGTACCTGGACAGTGGCTGCTCGCGACACATGACAGGAGAAAGGTCTATGTTCCTAGACCTCCAACTTAAGAAAGGAGGACATGTGGCATTTGGTGGAAATCAGAAAGGGAAGGTTATAGGAATTGGTACTATTGGTGGTAAACCTCTTCTTCCCTCTATATCAAATGTTCTTATGGTTAAAGGATTAAAACACAATTTGCTTAGCATAAGTCAATTATGTGACAGTGGATTTGATGTCTCCTTTACCAAAGATTTCTGTATAGTTAAAGATCTTAGTGGCAAAACCCTCTTTTCAGCTAAAAGGCAACAAAATCTGTATAAGATTGAACTGACTGATCTCTCAGATCAAAGTGTAACATGTCTGATGTCTAAAGAGGATGAAAGATGGTTGTGGCATAAGAAACTAGGACATGCTAGTATGAAATTAATTTCAAAACTAAAAAGGGATAACCTTGTGAGAGGATTGCCTGATATTAGTTTTAAGAAAGATATTTTGTGTGATGCATGTCAGAGAGGTAAACAGATAAAATCAAGTTTCAAATCTAAAAACCAAATATCAACCTCTAGACCTCTTCAGTTGTGACACATGGATCTGTTTGGACCAGTTAGTGTTGCTAGCTTGGGTGGAAGGAAATATGGATTTGTCATAGTTGATGACTATTCTAGATTTACATGGGTACTCTTCTTAACCCACAAGGATGAGTCTTTTAAGGCTTTCTCAGTATTCTGTAAAAGAGTACAAAATGAGCAGGGTTTCTGCATTTCTACTCTAAGAAGTGACCATGGGGGAGAATTTGAAAATGAGCAGTTTAGTCAGTTCTGTGAGGAGAATGGGATCTCTCACAATTTCTCTGCACCTAGAACTCCTCAACAAAATGGAGTGGTTGAGAGAAAGAACAGATCTCTGCAAGAGATGGCTAGATCTATGCTCAATGAGAATAATCTCCCTAAGTACTTCTGGGCAGAAGCAGTAAACACAGCGTGTTATGTACAAAACAGAATACTCATTAGGCCTTTTCTAAAGAAGACTCCCTATGAACTGTGGAAAGGAAAAAGCCCCCACATCTCTTACTTTCATGCATTTGGTTGTGAATGCTACATATTAAATACCAAGGATCAACTTGGAAAATTTGACTCTAAGACAGACAAAGGTATCTTTTTGGGATACTCTGAAATGTCTAAAGCTTTTAGAATTTACAATTCTAGAACATCTGTTATTGAAGAATCTATTCATGTCAAATTTAATGATAACTTAAAGACTGATAAGGAATTGTCAGATCTAGAAGATGATCTTGCAGGTCTTGATATAAACAAGTCAGAAGATCAACAACCTGACTTAACCAAACCAGAACCTGAAGCAGAACTAGACAGACCAGTGGAGCAGACAAGTCAACAGACACAGACAAGTCAAGGTCCTCTTGAAAGAGACTGGAAATTCAAAACTCATCATCCTAAGGATCTCATCATTGGTCATCCCTCAGAAGGAGTAAGAACCAGATCTACCTTAAGAGAATCAAGCAATGTGGCCTTTTTGTCAGAAATAGAGCCAAGGCACATTGAAGAAGCTCTTGATGATGAAAGCTGGATTCTTGCTATGCAAGAAGAACTCAACCAGTTCATCAGAAATGATGTCTGGACACTTGTCTCCAAGCCCAAAAACAAGTCTGTCATTGGAACAAGATGGGTCTTCAGAAACAAGTTAGATGAAGATGGCAAAGTTGTCAGAAACAAGGCAAGGTTAGCAGCTCAAGGCTATAACCAACAAGAAGGTATTGACTATACTGAAACATTTGCACCTGTAGCTAGAATAGAAGCTATTCGCATACTAATGTCATATGTTGCACAACACCAAATCACTCTTTTTCAAATGGATGTGAAAAGTGCTTTTCTCAATGGAATAATTGAAGAAGAAGTTTATGTTAAACAACCCCCTGGTTTTGAAGATACTGATAAACCAGATCATGTTTTTAAACTCAAAAGGGCATTATATGGTTTAAAGCAAGCACCTAGGGCATGGTATGATAGACTAAGCTCTTTTCTCATGCATAACGACTTTACAAGAGGTCAAGTAGATACTACTCTGTTTAAGAAAAGCTATAAAGAAAATTTCATTGTAGTCCAAATATATGTTGATGATATTATTTTTGGAGCAACTAATGAAAAGCTGTGCAAGGATTTTTCAAAGATGATGCAAGCAGAATTTGAGATGAGCATGATGGGAGAATTGAAGTTCTTCCTTGGTCTACAAATCAAACAGACAAGTGATGGAATCTACATCCATCAACAAAAGTATATCAAGGAAATGCTCAAGAAATACAAAATGGAAAATGCTAAACTTATGAAAACTCCCATGGAAACTAATGCAAAACTCAGTAAAGATGATGAAGGTAAAAAGGTAGACCAAACTGTCTACAGAGGTATGATTGGATCTTTGCTGTACTTAACTTCAAGCAGACCTGATATTCAGTTTAGTGTCTGTATGTGTGCTAGATTTCAATCTGACCCAAGAGAATCTCATCTTAAAGCTGTTAAGAGAATATTTAGATATTTGCTTGGTACTACTAATCTTGGTTTGCTGTATTTAAGAACTAATGAATACAGATTAGTGGGATTCTGTGATGCTGACTTTGCTGGAGACAGAATAGAAAGAAAGAGCACCAGTGGAGGATGCCACTTCATTGGAGCAAACTTGGTCTCTTGGTCAAGCAAAAGACAGACAACTATAGCTCTATCTACAGCTGAAGCAGAATATATCTCAGCTGCTAGTTGTTGCTCTCAGCTTCTATGGGTAAAACATCAACTTGAGGATTATTCTATTTTTGAGCATAATATATCTGTATGGTGTGATAATTCTAGTGCTATCTGCTTAACTAAAAATCCAATTCAGCATTCTAAGGCTAAGCATATAGAAATCAAACATCACTTCATTAGAGATTATGTTCAGAAAGGTATTTTTGATATTAAGTTTGTTAAAACTGAAAATCAATAGGCTGATATCTTCACTAAGCCCTTAGCAGAAGAAAGATTTTTATTTATTAGAGATAATTTAAACATGCATTGTATTGTTGAATGACATGTCTGAGTCTTTAAAACTGTCTGTGATCACCTGTCTGACTCTGCTGAGTCACTATGCTGAAACCCAACAGTTTTATTAAAATGGTTATTATTTATTCATTTATTTAAATACCATTTGTTAATCTGAAGCTAATCATGAACACGGCAGTTTCTACCTCGAAACCATGTTTTCATTATGTCTAAGTGGGCGCTACAGTTCCCCACACAAATCGTGCCCTTCTTAATTAAAAATGTCTTTTTTCTCTCTCCTGCTTTCACTTCTTTAAAAGGCAAATCTTCAGAAAGTTTCAAACTTTATCCTTCTCAAAAAGCCCTAAGTCCTTTCGTCTTCGTCTTCCTCTCGTTCAAACCTTTCTCCCTTCCAAAACTTTCACTTTCTCTCTTTTCTGAAAAATGGCATCTTCAAAACGCCTGTCTCCAAAAGAGATTGCTGAGAAATACGAGATGAGACTAACTGATGTAGAGAAGATTCTACCTGGAAAGACTGTTGATCTTCAACAGATGAAGAAATGGGGAATGGATGTCACTGAGGAGTTTGAATACTCTAAGTGGACAACCTTCTTTGATATCAAGGAGCTGGTCCATCCCAAGCTTGTCAGAGATTTCTGGAGGAATGCTGTGGTCATCACCAATGTGGTTGATGGAACCAAGAGCTTCAAGGCTCAAATGTCAGCTGATGTAACTCTTCTGTTCCCTATAAGCTCTCTGGAACTGGCAACCAGATGTCCAAGGATTGGAACTACCTTCAGACCTGACTGGGAAGATCAGGTGGGAACTGAAAATATCAATATTGCTGTTTATGGTGTTCCCAACCCTGAGAACAAGAAGCCTGTCTGCATGGTGCCCAAGTGCAGGTTCTTGCACAAGCTGCTTCTGGAGTGTGTGATGCCCAGAAGAGGGTCAAGAGATAATGTGACCAAGTTGGACAGATTTGCTCTGTACCACTTGATTCACAAAATCAAGATAGACATTAATGACCTCATCTACATGTATCTTGAGTCTCTGATCAGAAGGACAAATATGCCTACCTACCCTTATGGAATGTTGCTGACAAGGGTTTTTAGGAACAAGATATTTGTTCCAACTGATGTCCACTTTGTGGACATGGCTCTGCCCATAGACAAGAAGGTCTTGTCTATGATGGGGATTGAAGGAATCCCTCTAGAGGATGAGGAAGAAGAGAAGAAGAAGAAGAAGAAGAAGCCTGCTATTGAGCAGAAACTGAAGGAAATAGCAGAGGAGCCTGCTGATTCCACTGGTGAATCAGAGTATCCTATATCTGAAAGGATTTGGAAAGCTGCTGGAAAGGTTGCCAGACAGGATCAAAGGCCTGAGGAACCCACAGCTTCTGAAGGATCTGCTGAGACAGTAGAGCCTCTCAGATTCAAGCTGAAGAAGCCCTCTCCCAAGAGGAAGACCAGTGAGGCTGGAAAATTAGGTGTGGTTTCTACACAACCCACCAAGAGAAGAAGACTGGTGAAGACCTTTGCCAAGGACAGACAAGTGGAGTCTGTGCCTAGTAAAGAGGAAGCACCTGCTCAGGGGGAGCAGACTTCTCCACCTGCAGAAGAGCCTAGGGAGATCAAATCTCTTGATCTGGGTTTCATTCCCAGAAAAAGAAGGTCAGGCTACCCTATGCCTGTTGTGGCTGCTGCTGAAAGGGAAGCTGTCCCTGCAGAAGAGCCTGCTGCTGCTACTGCTTCTGCACCCTCCACTGACCTGTCTGCTGGAACACAGACAGTTGGTCATCTTGAAGAAGCTTCTCTGTCTCCTTCAAGGAAGAAAGCAAGGCTTTTTGAAGAACCACTCTTCACCTTCCCTTCTGCACCATCCTCTCCCCTTCTTCAAGGTATTCCAGATTCTGCTGTCTCTTCCCCCTCTGCTCTCTGTGTCAACCCCTTATCTGTTGCCTCCCCTTTTCACTCACCTGTCTCCTCTCACCCCTCTCCACCATCTTTTGATGTCTTGTCTGATGTATGTCAATACACAGTTGTTCACAGGGACTCAACTCCCAGAGAACAATCTGGCATATCATCTAGACTGTTTGTGAGTGATTTGCAATCTCTGATGACTGCAAGTATATCTCACTTATCTGTCATCCCTCCTCCACCACCTCACATTCTGAACCCATGTAGGGAGATCTTCTTTTATCCCCTATTGTGTTGTTCATTAGAACATTGGAAGGATCTAACTATCCTGCCTCTGTTGTAATGTTACCCTCTAGGTCTAGATTTTTCTTTCTTTTAATCACAGGGTCTAATTCGTTCTTTTCCCACATAGACTCTCTCCTACCCCTACCTCCATCTGTCTTAGCCCAACAACCTCTTCCCCCTCCTACTCCAATAAGAGTCACTCGACTGTCTCTTTGTGAAAGACTCTCTTATGTCTTTCCCTCTCCTGATTTTGACATAGTCAAAATCACCCCTCTGTTTAAAATAGTTTTTCTTCCTTTATTTTATTTCAGAACCATTCATCAACTTTTCTTTCCCCGTGTCTCCTCACCCTTCTCTGTACCTAAGGCACCCCCAGTTTTAGCCTTACCCTGGTATCCATCCCTGTCTGCTGCTTCAACCAGCTTGTCTGCAGAAGTCTCCTCCTCTCAAATGGTGGATTCAGTGAGCTTCAATCTCCTTAAGACTGAGCTAGAAGAAGTCAGAAGACAATTGGATGCAGAGAGGCATGCTAGGCTGCTGTTAGAACAGAAAGTTGACTCCCTGTATCTTCTTTTTAATCAGCCTAGATAAGTAGTTGTAGGAACTGCCCTGTAATCGAAATGCTTATGATGAATACAAATCATTTTTGCTTTATCATCTTCCTTATTGTCTCTTTTTCTCTCCACTGTTATATGTTTACTCTTTTTGTTGCTGACAAAAGGGGGAGAAAAATGTTAAGATATTTAATGTTTAAATGTAAACAATATATGCTAAGTGTTATGCTAAGTGTTCGTTCTCTAATATAGAGAAAAATGTTAAGATATTTAATGTTTAAATGTAAACAATATATGCTAAGTGTTATGCTAAGTGTTCGTTCTCTAATATACTCTGATACTATGAACTTAAACCTGCTGCATATTACTCTGATGCTCTTTATTGAACACTAATGCATCTGTTTGCACATATAGAAAATATCAACTTGTCTACTGTCTGTACTTCTGTACTCTGATATTTTCAAAGGTTCATTAAATCATCTGAATGTTTGTCATCATCAAAAAGGGGGAGATTGTTAAGTCTCTAAAATGTCTGTGTGCATTTCCCTAAGTTTTGATGAAAACAAAACATTGGGTAATGATTTAATTAACCTATTTTGTGGTTGCTAACCTGTCTACTTAGTGTACAGATCAGAAGATTACAAAACTCACCTGTCTGACTACCTAAGTCTCACCTGTCTGTATTAGCCAAGAAGTCAACCTGTCTGCTGACTAGGATTGTTGACTATGTGCAAACTGATTTTACAACCTGTCTCTACTCTTCAACTTGTCTAAGGTTCTTCGTTAAAAGAACTCGAAGTACAGGAAGCTTTTGCAAGCTGTCCCCTCATGAAGAATACTCTGAGAACTCTCTCACGCTTATCAAGAAACTAAAAAGTGCTCTCTCTCAAGCAAACTAGGAAGTCAGAGATAAACTTCCAGTTAAAGAACATTTCCAATATGCTTTATTCCCTAGTACTTTCAGTCATTACACAGAAAGGGAAATGTACTCTGCAAAAGTACAAAAGCACTCTGCACAACTCTGAGTTGGCGTCTACACGATGCATAAAGCTATTATCCCTCATGTTAGAGTACAACCAACGTCTTCATCGCATTAATGGCTGCCCAGAACGACTATATTGCATTTAATGAAGCTCTGCCTGAAGCCATAGTTGCAAGGAATGTCTCTAACGGATATTAAATGTTTGAAGGCTATAAATACAGAAGTCATTGAAGATGAACAAAATCAGAGTTTTACAAAGCATTAAAGAGGCATTACTCTGTTCATTTATTCATTCTGTATTCTTCAATCATTTGAAGTTATTACGCAGACTTTCCTAAAGCCTTATATTTAAACCACTCTCTGAGTGTTAGTGAAAGGTCTGTAAGTGTATTTATTACAAACAAAACTCTCAAACAAATCTGAGTGAGCCTGAAGAGGCTAGGTGTGCAAAGAATACTTGTGTTGGAGCCTGAAGAGGCTAGGTGTGCAAACAATACTTGGAGTCTGTAACCTGATCAGTTATAGTGGATAAATCTTGGTGCTGCCAAGGACTGGACGTAGCTCTTTGTGTTAAAGAGTGAACCAGGATAAATCTCTGTGTTAATCTCTCTTCCCTTAATCTCTTTAGTTACTCTGATTATATATATCATCTGCTTTCTAACAAAGGGGTTAAAACTGTTTCTGTCAAGACTGTTTTTCTTATCTCTACGTGTGTTGTTTTTCTGAGAAAACTACAACAGACAGGTGACCTGTCTGTGTATCTTTTTACACCCGTCTGTGCTTAGCTTCTGCATGCAAAAAGTTTTTAACTCTACTTTAAATTCTAATAAACACAATTCAACCCCCCTCGTGTTTATAGTTGTCTATTTCACAATGAACCTTTATAACAAAGGACATTCGTCAAATAAGAGTGAGAACTATATAACTTTTTGTTATAATATAACATAAAATATATAATATTCATAATAAAAAAAATATGGATAACATGGATATTTGTATTTGTATCATGTAAAACACACGAAACTAAGCTTTAATAGACACGTATGTGGATCTCAGATGAAGCATTCGATACCTCAAGCTTTGAAAAAGCAAAATTGTTACAACCTTAGCTATAACCCTAAAAAATAAACAACAAATATAATATAAATTAAACTAAAAATATAAAATATATAGAATAAAATAAAATAGATGATTCCTATGGCTAATCTATGGTAAACACAACAATATGTAATCTAACGAAAAGATATGAAAAGATATATAGCAATATAGCAATCAAAACCACCGATCAAAATAGCTCAGTAGGGTTAACACCAGCGCTCCATGAATCGACCAGCTACACTGCACAATCGGTGGAGAACACGGAAAGATGAGATGGGATGAGAAATAGAAACAAAATGAGAGACATTATCGCAGAAGGGAGTGAGAGGAGAAGAATACTGTAGAAACGAAGAAAGAGAAAGAAGGCCGAATATAGGGAAAGAACTTTTAAAATTTGAGATGAATGGAAGAATATAATAATGAATAAGAAATATAAGAAATAATATAATAAATATAAATAATAAATAAAAAGTAGATACACCGTCCCTCTATTGAACCTGTCTAATCGTCATAAATGCTATCTTCCGATAGAAGCTTGTAATGTAAGCTTTAAAAGATTAAATTTGAAATATTAAAATATTAATAACCCCCCAAACCACATGCAAAACCCCAATAAAAAATAGATTTCTTCCCTAAAACACGGTGAAGCTGCCAAGCAAGCAAACAGTAACGGCAACACCCAACAGCCATTATAAAGTTATGATGATGATATTCCTGAAGGCTTCCTTTACGTGAAATGTGATTTTCGTTTTCAAGAATATGTGTTTTTTTGGCTTAGTACGTATGGACGCTACTTCCATCGGTGAAAAGTGAGAAAGCAATTTTTTTTGGAGCAATGTTATTCTAACATCAGCTTTTTGACATCTATTGGACATCTACGATACTGTAGTGCTACAGTATCTTATTATTATTATTTTATTTAAATTTTGACTTTTAAAAAATAAGTAAAAAATTTAGTTTTTTTTAATACTAACATTTTTGGTTAATTACGTGTAAATATATGGTTAATTCAGTTCATTATATGGTTAATGGGTCATCTTAAATCTTATAATTATTTTCCACAACCATGTAAATATTTGGTTAATCCTTTGAAAATGGATGGTTAATTCAGTTATGTAAATGGTTAATTCAGCATCTTGACACTTCCAAATTTTTAAACATCACTTTAAAATATTGGTTAATCCTTTGAAAATGGATGGTTAATTCAGTTATATAGATGGTTAATTCAGCATCCTGACACTTCTAAGTTTTTAAACATCACTTAAAAATATTTGGTTAATCCTTTGAAAATGGATGGTTAATTCAGTTATATAAATGGTTAATTCAGCATCCTGATACTTCCAAGTTTTTAAACATCCAAGTTTTTAAATGGTTATATAACTGAATTAACCATTTATATAATTGAATTAACCATCCATTTTCAAAGGATTAACCAAATATTTTTAAGTGATGTTTAAAAACTTGGAAGTGTCAGGATGCTGAATTAATCATTTATATAACTAAATTAACCATCCACTTTCAAAGGATTAACCAAATATTTACATGGTTGTGAAAAATAATTGTAAGCTTTAGGATGACCCATTAACCATATAATGAACTAAATTAACCATATATTTACACATAATTAACCAAAAATGTCAGTATTCAAAAAAGCTAAATTTTTATTTATTTTTTAAAAGTCAAAATTTATAAAAAAAATAAAATAAAAAATATGGTACTGTACCATAGTTGTTCGGTAGTTATCGCAAGTGAGGTGTCAGAAAAACATTTCTGTTTTTTTTCCCCTCCAATTTTGCGCATTGTTCACTGTAACAATGTCTATCTATATGTCTATCGTTTTGACACCCATGGTTGGCAATGCATTCTTGGCATGTTTTTCATTGAAAATTTCCAGAGCTTTTTAATATATAATATGTTATTTGGCTGGATTATGACTAGCATGAACGCGATATATTTCTAAAGCTTTTTCTGGACAGTTCTACAAGGCATTGATGTATATTATGGTCGAGAATCATTATCAAGTTTCAATGATTTTTTGTTTTATAATAAGTTATAATAATGCCTTCTAAAGTTTTCTAAAGGAAAGCATTTGTATTTGTGATTATTTGTTTTTGTTTTTTTTAATTGTACTGGTAGCTTCCAGCAAATTATTCTTTTTTTTGGATAAAAAAAAATTGATGAAAAGTGGTGGCATAAATTTTTTTTTTTTTACATGAATTCAAAGGTGTTTTGAAAAGTGAAAAATAACTACCGTGCATGACAAAAAAAAAAGGGTTTATTCCACGTTAGAACTTTTAGGTTTCCAAGTTTAAGCATGGACTGGGCAGATTTTAGACCCTCCCATTTTTTTTAATTAAAATCGTCTGGTATTTTTTGTTGGATTGGTTGAAGCAACATGTTGCCAAAGTAACCTCTGCTGTGTAAATTGATTTAATTGAATTTACTAAGATGTGCATGAAGTTATTTATGCGGACTGAACTTGGCCCAAAGGTAAAGGACTGTTTGGTCGAATAATGGAGTGCCTGCGATGATAAATGGGTGGTAATTATAAAGGTATTGTTCATGTGAATAACGTAGTGTCCAAAGATAGCTGTTATTTGACAGAACTTATTACCAGCATTTGATCATTGCGTGAGAGGGCCACTTACAGTTAATCCTTACTAGTCCAAAGATTGGGGATTAATGTTGTGCTAGACATCTTGTTGGGTCTTTAATTTGCCAATTTGGATTTTGAGTGAGCAAATTAAAGTATGAAGTTACCAAGGTGACCTCTCTTGTGGAAATTGCTCATAAGAAATATTGACTGTTGTGTGGATGTATTTCCATGCGGGTATTAATCGACCCAAAGGAAGGTTAATATTTGGCCGGATTGCATTCACACATGTGATGATAAACACTTGATGATTATAAGGTTAATAATTGTCAGTGTTTGATCATTTCAACAAAATACCACTAGCAATTAATGTTGCTATCCGAAGACTTGATATTAATGATTCACTGGATATTTTGGTGAGTATCTTTATGGTACTTTTGTTCTCTTTAAGGTTAATATTGCTTATGTATCTACTAATTTAATCCTCAAAAGTTGTAACTTTTATGATTGAAAGGAAAACAATAAAGTTGTTCTTGGATTTAGACCTTGCATAAAGATGGAGAAACCCACATTCTCTCACACGATCCGATGCCTCTGATGAGAGAATCAAGTATAGAATGTGGGACCGCTCTAATTGCATGTGTCGTATGATCATAGAGCACGATATTCCAGAGACCTTTAGGGGTGTCATTTCGGATGGCATAATTAATGCTAGAAATTTCCTTGCTAAAAATGATAAGTGCTTATCCCTCAAGGTACTGAGATTCATTTAAGGCTTCGGGCCATGAGGATACCCGGGTTCACAAAAAAAAAATGATAAGTGCTTATTGAAAGCAATAAAGGCTAATATAAGCACTCATTGGAGAGCTAGATTTTCATCAAGTATAAAAGCAACGTAAATTTAAGGAGCATATTATGGGAATGTCCAATCTTGCTCATAAACTTAAGGCGTTAAAGCTTGGACTGTCTAACGACTTGCCCATGCATCTAGCATTTGATATTCTTTCATGCACCATTCAGTCAATTCAAGTAAGTTTATAGCTACCGAAAGGAGAAATGATATCTTAATGAATTCATTTCATAAGGTGTGCAAGAAAGGAAACAATGAAGCAAGAGAAGACAAATGGTGCTCATTTGGCGAATACCTCTAAAGATAAGGGCAAACAAAAGAAAATTAAGGATGAAGCTGCTAAGGGCCAATCTTAAAAGAAACAACTAAGGTCACAATTGTTTCTTTGATAAAGACATCGAGCGTCTAAAGAAGAAATGACCCAAATATCATGTTTGTCATGCCTATAAAGAATTGTCTGAACTGATGAAGGTTAAGTGGTGCTGAAAGATACATCTATATTGGAGTTAACCAAGTCAGTAAAGGATAAAGCTATTGACATTTCGGATTGTTGTTACTGAAGTTGACACAGGCAAACACAAGAAAAGGGGTTGAATTGTGTTTGTTAATAATTTTCTTAAACAAACTTTTTCAAATAATTTTCTCAAGCAGAAATTAACTAAGCACGCACACAGAAAATGATCTTTAAAAGATTAACAATCTCAAGTTCAAATCCTCACAGTTAGTATAAACAAAATACTGTAAAAGATAGGGAAAGAAGAATCACACAAGCGATTTATCCGGGTTCACTCTCTTCCAACCGAGATCTACGTCCAGTCCCTTCTTGAAATAGACAACTATAAACACGAGAAGGGGGGTTGAATTGTGTTTATCAGAAATTAAAATAAAGTTATAAACTTTTTGCATGCAGAAGCTAAGCACAGACGGGTGTAAAAAGGTTACACAGACAGGTCACCTGTCTGTTGTAGTTTTCTCAGAAAACAACACACGTATAGATGAAAAACAGTCTTGATAAAAACAGTTTTAACCCCTTAGTTAGAAAGCAGATGATATATAATCAAAACAACTAAAGAGATTAAGGGAAGAGAGATTAACACAGAGATTTATCTTGGTTCACTCTTTAACACAAAGAGCTACGTCCAGTCCTTGGCAGCACCAAGATTTATCAACTATAACTGATCAGGTTATAGACTCCAAGTATTGTTTGCACACCTAGCCTCTTCAGGCTCCAACACAAGTATTCTTTGCACACCTAGCCTCTTTAGGCTCCAACACAAGTATTCTTTGCACACCTAGCCTCTTCAGGCTCACTCAGATTTGTTTGAGAGTTTGGTTTGTAATAAATACACTTACAGACAGACAGATCTTTCCCTAACACTCAGAGAGTGGTTTAAATGTAAAGCTTAGGAAAGTCTGCGTAATAACTTCAAATGATTGAAGAATACAAAGTAAATAAATGAACAGAGTAATGGCTCTTTAATGCTTTGTAAACTCTGATGATGTTCATCTTCAATGACTTCTGTATTTATAGCCTTCAAACATTTAATATCCGTTAGAGACATTCCTTGCAACGATGGCTTCAAGAAGAGCTTCATTAAATGCAATATAGTCGTTCTGGGCAGCCATTAATGCAATGGAGACGTTGGTTGTACTCTAACATGAGGGATAATAGCTTTATACATCGTGTAGACGCCAACTCAAAGTTGTGCAGAGTGCTTTTGTACTTTTGCAGAGTACATTTCCCTTTCTGTGTAATAACTGAAAGTACTAGGGAATAAAGCATGTTGGAAACATTCTTTAACTGGAAGTTTGTCTCTGACTTCCTAGGTTGCTTGAGAGAGAGCACTTCTGAGTTTCTTGATAAGCGTGAGAGAGAGTTCTCAGAGTATTCTTCATGAGGGGACAGCTTGCAAAAGCTTCCTGTACTTCGAGTTCTTTAACAAAGAACCTTGGACAAGTTGAAGAGTAGAGTAGAGACAGGTTGTAAACCAGTTTGCATATAGTCAACAATCCTAGTCAGCAGACAGGTTGACTTTTTGGCTTAAACGGACAGGTTGATACTTAGGTAGACAGACAGGTGAGTTTTGTAATCTTCTGATCTGTACACTAAGTAGACAGGTTAGCAACCACAAAGTAGGTTAATTAAATCATTAACCAATGTTTCGTTTTCATCAAAACTTAGGGAAATGCACACAAACATTTTAGAGACTTAACAATCTCCCCCTTTTTGATGATGACAAACATTTAGATGATTTAATGAACCTTTGAAAATATCAGAGTACAGAATAACAGACAGTAGACAAGTTGATATTTTCTATATGTGCAGACAGATGCATTTGTGTTCAATAGAGAGCATCAGAGCAATATGCAGCAGGTTTAAGTTCAAAATATCAGAGTAAATGTTTATATTCTCCAAAACACTTAGCATATATCACATATTTTTCTCCAAACATTTTACATTAATCATCTTACATTTTTCTCCCCCTTTTGTCAGCAACAAAAAGAGTAAACATATAACAGTGGAGAGAAAAAGAGACAATAAAGAGAAAATAATAAAGTAAAATTGATTTGTATTCATCATAAGCATTTCAATTACAAGGCAGTTCCTACAGCTACTCATCTAGGCTGATTAAAAAGAAGATACAGGGAATCAACTTTCTGTTCTAACAGCAGCCTAGCATGCCTTTCTGCATCCAATTGTCTTCTGACTTCTTCTAGCTCAGTCTTAAGAAGATTGAAGCTATCTGAATCCACCATCTGAGAGGAGGAGACTTCTGTAGACAAGCTGGTTGAAGCAAGCAGACAGGGATGGATACCAGGGTAAGGCTAAAACTGGGGGTGCCTTAGGTACAGAGAAAGGTGAGGAGACACGGGGAAAGAAAAGTTGATGAATGGTTCTGAAATAAAATAAAGGAAGAAAAGCTATTTTAAACAGAGGGGTGATTCTGACTGGGTCAAAATCAGGAGAGGGAAAGACACAGGAGAATCTTTCACAAAGAGACAGATGAGTGACTCTTATTGGAATAGGAGGGGGAAGAGTTTGATTGGCTAAGACAGATGGAGGTAGGGGTAAGAGAGAGTCTATGTGGGAAAAGAATGAATTAGATCCTGTGACTAAAAGAAAAAAGTATCTAGACCTAGAGGGTAACATTACAACAGAGGCAGGATAGTGAGATCCTTCCAATGTTCTAATGAACAACACAATAGGGGGATAAAATAAAATCTCCCTACATGGGTTCAGAAAGTGAGGTGGAGGAGAAGGGATGACAGATAAGTGAGATATACTTGCATTCATCAGAGATTGCAAATCACTCACAAACAGTCTAGATGATATGCCAGATTGTTCTCTGGGAGTTGAGTCCCTGTGAACAACTGTGTACTGACATACATCAGACACGACATCAAAAGATGTTTGAGTCGGGTGAGAGGAGACAGGTGAATGAAAAGGGGAGGCAACAGATAAAGGGTTGACACAGAGAGCAGAGGGGGAAGAAACAACAGAATCTGGAATACCTAGATGAAGGGGAGAGGATGGTGCAGAAGGGAAGGTGAAGAGCTGATCTTCAAAGTGCCTTGCTTTCTTCCTTGAAGGGGACAGAGAAGCTTCTTCATGATGACCAACTGTCTGTGTTCCAGCAGACAGGTCAGCAGAGGGTGCAGTAGCAGCAGCAGCAGCAGCAGGCTCTTCTGCAGGGACTGCTTCCCTTTCAGCAACAGCCACTACAGGCATAGGGTAGCCTGACCTTCTTTTTCTGGGTATGAATCCCAAATCAAGAGATTTGATTTCCCTAGGCTCCTCTGAGGGTGGAGATATCTGCTCCCCCTGAGCAGGTGCTTCCTCTTTACTAGGCACAGACTCCACTTGTCTGACCTTGGTAAAGGTCTTCACCATTCTTCTCTTGGTGGGTTGTGCAGAAACCACACCAGATTTTCCAGCCTCACTGGTCTTCCTCTTGGGAGAGGGCTTCTTCAGCTTGAATCTGAGAGGCTCAACTGTCTCAGCAGATCCTTCAGAAGCTGTGGGTTCCTCAGGCCTCTGATCCTGTCTGGCAACCTTTCCAGCAGCTTTCCAAATTCTTTCAGAGATTGGAAACTCTAATTCACCAGTGGAATTAGCAGGTTCTTCTGCTTTTTCCTTCAGCTTCTGCTCAACAGCAGGCTTCTCTTCTTCTTCTTCTTCTTCTTCTTCTTCTTCTTCTTCTCTTCTTCTTCATCCTCCAGAGGGATTCCCTCAATCCCCATCATAGACAAGACCTTCTTGTCTATGGGCAGAGCCATGTCCACAAAGTGGACATCAGTTGGAACAAATATCTTGTTCCTAAAAAACCCTTGTCAGCAGCATTCCATAAGGGTAGGTAGGCATATTTGTCCTTCTGATCAGAGACTCAAGATACATGTAGATGAGATCATTGATGTCTATCTTGATTTTGTGAATCAAGTGGTACAGAGCAAATCTGTCCAACTTGGTCACATTGTCTCTTGACCCTTTTCTGGGCATCACACACTCCAGAAGCAGCTTGTGCAAGAACCTGCACTTGGGCACCATGCTGACAGGCTTCTTGTTCTCAGGGTTGGGAACTCCATATATAGCAATATTGACACTTTCAGTTCCCACCTGATCTTCCCAGTCAGGTCTGAAAGCAGTTCCAATCCTTGGGCATCTGGTTGCCAATTCCAGAGAGCTGATAGGGAACAGGAGAGTCACATCAGCTGACATTTGAGCCTTGAAGCTCTTGGTTCCATCAACCACGTTGGTGATGACCACAGCATTTCTCCAGAAGTCTCTGACAAGCTTGGGATGGACCAACTCCTTGATATCAAAGAAGGCTGTCCACTTAGAGTATTCCAACTCTTCAGTGACATCCATTCCCCATTTCTTCATCTGTTGAAGATCAACAGTCTTTCCAGGTAGAATCTTCTCTACATCAGCTATTCTCATTTCGTATTGCTCAGCAATCTCTTTTGGAGACAGGCGCTTTGAAGATGCCATTTTTCAGAGAAGAGAGAAAAAGAAAGTTTTGGAAGAGAGAAGGGTTTGAACGAGAGGAAGACGAAGACGAAAAGACTTAGGGCTTTAGAGAAGGATAAAGTTTGAAACTTTCTGAAGATTTGCCTTTTAAAGCAGAAAAAAACAGGAGAGAGAAATTTTTTTTTTAATTAAGAATGGCACGATTTATGTGGGGAACTGTAACGCCCACTTAGACATAATGAAAACATGGTTTCGAGGTAAAAACTGCCGTGTCCATGATTAGCTTCAGATTAACAAATGGTATTAAATAAATAGATAAATAAATAATAACCATTTTAATAAAACTGTTGGGTTTCATCATATTGACTCAGCAGAGTCAGACAGGTGATCACAGACAGTTCAAAAACTCAGACATTTTATTCAACAATACAATGCATGTTTAAATTATCTCTAATAAATAAAAATATTTCTTCTGCTAAAGGCTTAGTGAAGATATCGGCCCATTGATTTTCAGTTTTAACAAACTTAATATTCTGAACATAATCTCTAATGAAGTGATGTTTGATCTCTATATGCTTAGCCTTAGAATGCTGAATTGGATTTTTAGTTAAGCAGATAGCACTAGAATTATCACACCATACAGATATATTATGCTCAAAAATAGAGTAATCCTCAAGTTGATGTTTTACCCATAAGAGTTGAGAGCAACAACTAGCAGCTGAGATATATTCTGCTTCAGCAGTAGATAGAGCAATAGTTGTCTGCGTTTTGCTTGACCAAGAGACCAAATTTGCTCCAATGAAGTGGCATCCTCCACTGGTGCTTTTTCTTTCTATTCTGTTTCCAGCAAAGTCAGCATCACAGAATCCCACTAATCTGTATTCTTTAGTTCTTAAATACAGCAAACCAAGATTAGTAGTACCAAGCAAATATCTAAATATTCTCTTAACAGCTTTAAGATGAGATTCTCTTGGGTCAGATTGAAATCTAGCACACATGCAGACACTAAATTGAATATCAGGTCTGCTTGAGGTTAAGTACAGTAAAGATCCAATCATACCTCTGTAGACAGTTTGGTCTACCTTTTTACCTTCATCATCTTTACTGAGTTTTGCATTGGTTTCCATGGGAGTTTTCATAAGTTTAGCACTTTCCATTTTGTATTTCTTGAGCATTTCCTTGATATACTTTTGTTGATGGATGTAGATTCCATCACTTGTCTGTTTGATTTGTAGACCAAGGAAGAACTTCAATTCTGCCATCATGCTCATCTCAAATTCTGCTTGCATCAGCTTTGAAAAATCCTTGCACAGCTTTTCATTAGTTGCTCCAAAAATAATATGATCAACATATATTTGGACTACAATGAAATTTTCTTTATGGCTTTTCTTAAACAGAGTAGTATCTACTTGACCTCTTGTAAAACCATTATGCATGAGAAAAGAGCTTAGTCTATCATACCATGCCCTAGGTGCTTGCTTTAAACCATATAATGCCTTTTTAAGTTTAAAAACATGATCTGGTTTATCAATATCTTCAAAACCAGGGGGTTGTTTAACATAAACTTCTTCTTCAATTATTCCATTGAGAAACGCACTTTTCACATCCATTTGAAAAAGAGTGATTTGGTGTTGTGCAGCATATGACATCAGTATGCGAATAGCTTCTATTCTAGCTACAGGTGCAAAGGTTTCAGTATAGTCAATACCTTCTTGTTGGTTATAGCCTTGAGCTACTAACCTTGCCTTGTTTCTGACAACTTTGCCATCTTCATCTAACTTGTTTCTGAAGACCCATCTTGTTCCAATGACAGACTTGTTTTTAGGCTTGGAGATAAGTGTCCAGACATCATTTCTGGTGAACTGGTTGAGTTCTTCTTGCATAGCAAGAATCCAGCTTTCATCATCAAGAGCTTCTTCAATGTGCCTTGGCTCTATTTCTGACAAAAAGGCCACATTGCTTGATTCTCTTAAGGTAGATTTGGTTCTCACTCCTTCCGAGGGATGTCCAATGATGAGATCCTTAGGATGATGAGTTTTGAATTTCCAGTCTCTTTCAAGAGGATCTTAACTTGTCTGTTGACTTGTCTGTTGATGTGTCTGCTCCACTTGTCTGTCTGGTTCTGCTTCAGGTTCTGATTTGGTTAAGTCAGGTTGTTGATCTTATCATCTTCTAGATCTGACAATTCCTTATCAGTCTTTAAGTTATCATTAAATTTGACATGAACAGATTCTTCAATAACAGATGTTCTAGAATTGTAAATTCTAAAAGCTTTAGACATTTCAGAGTATCCCAAAAAGATACCTTTGTCTGTCTTAGAGTCAAATTTTCCAAGTTGATCCTTGGTATTTAAGATGAAGCATTCACAACCAAATGCATGAAAGTAAGAAATGTTGGGGCTTTTTCCTTTCCACAGTTCATAGGGAGTCTTCTTTAGAAAAGGCCTAATGAGTATTCTGTTTTGTACATAACAGGCTGTGTTTACTGCTTCTGCCCAGAAGTACTTAGGGAGATTATTCTCATTGAGCATAGATCTAGCCATCCCTTGCAGAGATCTGTTCTTTCTCTCAACCACTCCATTTTGTTGAGGAGTTCTAGGTGCAGAGAAATTGTGAGAGATCCCATTCTCCTCACAGAACTGACTAAACTGCTCATTTCCAAATTCTCTCCCATGGTCACTTCTAAGAGTAGAAATGCAGAAACCCTGCTCATTTTGTACTCTTTTACAGAATACTGAGAAAACCTTAAAAGACTCATCCTTATGAGTTAAGAAGAGTACCCATGTATATCTAGAATAGTCATCAACTATGACAAATCCATATTTCCTTCCAGCTAAGCTAGCAACACTAACTGGTCCAAACAGATCCATGTGTAACAGCTGAAGAGGTCTAGAGGTTGATACTTGGTTTTTAGATTTGAAACTTGATTTTATCTGTTTACCTCTCTGACATGCATCACACAAAACATCTTTCTTAAAACTAATATCAGGCAATCCTCTCACAAGGTTATCCCTTTTTAGTTTTGAAATTAATTTCATACTAGCATGTCCTAGTTTCTTGTGCCACAACCATCTTTCATCCTCTTTAGACATCAGACAGGTTACACTTTGATCTGAGAGATCAGTCAGTTCAATCTTATACAGATTTTGTTGCCTTTTAGCTGAAAAGAGGGTTTTGCCACTTAGATCCTTAACTATACAGAAATCTTTGGTATAGGAGACATCAAATCCACTGTCACATAATTGACTTATGCTAAGCAAATTGTGTTTTAATCCTTTAACCATAAGAACATTTGATATAGAGGGAAGAGGAGGTTTACCACCAATAGTACCAATTCCTATAACCTTCCCTTTCTGATTTCCACCAAATGCCACATGTCCTCCTTTTTTAAGTTGGAGGTCTAGGAACATAGACCTTTCTCCTGTCATGTGTCGCGAGCAGCCACTGTCCAGGTACCAGTAGTGGTGTTTTCTTTGTTCTGTTGAGGACATCTGCAACAGAGATTATTTGATCTTTAGGTACCCATAGTTTTCTGGGTCCTTTTCTGTTAATTCTAGGAGTCTGTGAAGACTTCCTTCTTTTCTTATGAAGACACTTAGACATAACATGTCCAGTCTTTCCACAGAAATTACAGACAGGTATGGAATTAATAGAAGTAGATGTAGCAGACACTTTAGAGTGCTTAGTTGATACTTTATGATGTATCTGATGGACATATCCTGTACCTTCTTTGTTAAGGGAGTGCCTCTGACAGCCAAGCAGCTTGGTCAGATTTTCTCTACCATTAACAAATTTGGCAAGATCAGAAGTGAGCTCTTCCACTTTCTGTTGAAGTTTTTCAACTTCTTCAGACTGTGATGTATCACTAGAGATCTTAGCTTCATTAGACTTTTCAGTCTTCAGCTCACTGTTCTCCTTGGCAAATTTCTCACACTCTAGAGATTTCTGTTTATGCTCACTGAGGAGCTTAACATGATCTCTCTTGAGAGATTTGAAAGCCTTGGATAAACAGTTGGATTCCTCCAACAATTCTTCATAGGCATCAAGTAATTCCTCATAATCAGAATTTACCTCATTATCTGAATCAGAGTCAGTGTTAGCCATTAGACAGAGATTTGCTTCTTCCTCTGTCTCCTCATCAGTAGATGTTGACTCTAGATCTTCCAAGTAGCCATCATTCCTTTCTTCTTCTTTTTGAAGAACTTCTTAAACGGGGCTTTCTTGAGTTGAGGACATTCTGCTTTGATGTGACCTGGTTTCTTGCACTCATAGCAGACAATTGAGTTCTTGTCTGTTGAAGTGGAATCCTTGAAGTTCTTGTCCTTGTTGAATCTTCTGAATGGTTTATCCTTTCTGAACTTCTTTTTCTGTAAGAGAAGCTTTATCTTTCTGGTTAGGAGAGATAGTTCTTCATCACTTTCAGAATCCTCAGATTCAGACAGGTCATCATCACTGGATGACTCGTCTGCCTTCAAAGCTTTAGAAGCTTTGGAAGACTTTTGATCAGCCTTCAGAGCAATTGACTTGCCCTTCTTTGTTGAGACTTCATCTCCAAGTTCTTGCTCATGAACAGTAAGTGTTCCAAGGAGTTCATCCATGGTCAAGGTGGTAAGATCTTTGGCTTGAGAGATAGCAGTTACCAGAGGTCTCCACTGCTTAGGTAGACTCCTAAGTATCTTTCCAACCTTCTCAGCATTAGAGTAAACTTTGCCAAGAGACTTTAGACCATTGATGATAGTTTGGAATCTCCCAATCATTTGAGCAACAGATTCTCCTTCCTCCATGAGAAACAGTTCATACTTTCTGACAAGTATGGCAATTTTTGATTCTTTGACTTTGGCTGTTCCTTCATGTGTGACAGCTAAGGTGTCCCATATTTCTTTGGCAGAATCACAGGCACAGACCTTCTCAAATTCATCAGGACTGAGAGCACAAATAATGTTGTATCTGGCTTTGTGATTCAGCTCCCACTTTGCCTTTTCTGCAGGGGTCCACTGAGTTTTTGGCTTATCAGTGTTGTCATCGTTTTTAGGAATGAAAGGACCATCAGTGATGACATCCCAGAGATCAGAGTTTGTAGATAGAATGAACCATTGAAATCTGTCTTTCCAATAGTTGTAGTTTTCTCCATTGAAGAATGGAGGTCTGGTTAAGGAGGCTCCTTCAGTCTGGTTACTTCCACTAGCTCCAGCAGTCATGTCTATTCTTCAGGATCTTTTACCTCTACACTGTTAGATGCTCAACCCAGAGGCTGAGTTCTGATACCAACTGAAATAGACAACTATAAACACGAGAAGGGGGGTTGAATTGTGTTTATCAGAAATTAAAATAAAGTTAAAAACTTTTTGCATGCAGAAGCTAAGCACAGACGGGTGTAAAAAGGTTACACAGACAGGTCACCTGTCTGTTGTAGTTTTCTCAGAAAACAACACACATATAGATGAAAAACAGTCTTGATAAAAACAGTTTTAACCCCTTAGTTAGAAAGCAGATGATATATAATCAAAACAACTAAAGAGATTAAGGGAAGAGAGATTAATACAGAGATTTATCCTGGTTCACTCTTTAACACAAAGAGCTACGTCCAGTCCTTGGCAGCACCAAGATTTATCCACTATAACTGATCAGGTTACAGACTCCAAGTATTGTTTGCACACCTAGCCTCTTCAGGCTCCAACACAAGTATTCTTTGCACACCTAGTCTCTTCAGGCTCCAACACAAGTATTCTTTGCACACCTAGCCTCTTCAGGCTCACTCAGATTTGTTTGAGAGTTTGGTTTGTAATAAATACACTTACAGACAGACAGATCTTTCACTAACACTCAGAGAGTGGTTTAAATGTAAAGCTTAGGAAAGTCTGAGTAATAACTTCAAATGATTGAAGAATACAAAGTAAATAAATGAACAGAGTAATGGCTCTTTAATGCTTTGTAAACTCTGATGATGTTCATCTTCAATGACTTCTGTATTTATAGCCTTCAAACATTTAATATCCGTTAGAGACATTCCTTGCAACGATGGCTTCAAGCAGAGCTTCATTAAATGCAATATAGTCGTTCTGGGCAGCCATTAATGCAATGGAGACGTTGGTTGTACTCTAACATGAGGGATAATAGCTTTATGCATCGTGTAGACGCCAACTCAGAGTTGTGCAGAGTGCTTTTGTACTTTTGCAGAGTACATTTCCCTTTCTGTGTAATAACTGAAAGTACTAGGGAATAAAGCATGTTGGAAACATTCTTTAACTGGAAGTTTGTCTCTGACTTCCTAGGTTGCTTGAGAGAGAGCACTTCTGAGTTTCTTGATAAGCGTGAGAGAGAGTTCTCAGAGTATTCTTCATGAGGGGACAGCTTGCAAAAGCTTCCTGTACTTCGAGTTCTTTAACAAAGAACCTTGGACAAGTTGAAGAGTAGAGTAGAGACAGGTTGTAAACCAGTTTGCATATAGTCAACAATCCTAGTCAGCAGACAGGTTGACTTTTTGGCTTAAACAGACAGGTTGATACTTAGATAGACAGACAGGTGAGTTTTGTAATCTTCTGATCTGTACACTAAGTAGACAGGTTAGCAACCACAAAGTAGGTTAATTAAATCATTAACCAATGTTTCGTTTTCATCAAAACTTAGGGAAATGCACACAGACATTTTAGAGACTTAACACTTCTAAGTGAAGGTTTTCTCCACTATTCACCAAAATAGATTACAAGTATTCAATACCTCTTTAGGCTAGACAAGTATTCTTTCTCTACTAAGCCTCTTCAGGCTCTAACTCTAACAAAGAGATTTACAGCTTTAATCTAAGAACTCACTAACTGTGAGAGTATGAAAGTTTAAGATCAGTGAGATTTTACAAGTAAACTTGTTCAACAATTTCAGCAGAATTTTTGCACTTTAATATATTGAGTCTCTTGCAATCTGTTGAGGTTCTTCCAACATTTATAGAATGAGTGCTTGTCTGTCTTGTAATTCTTCAACGGTCTTGAAATTGTATCCATTTAGATATAGCATTAAATGCTAGGATCCGTTGAGACTGATAGCTTGATATGCTTCATGGAGAAGTGCTCTTGTTTATCAGAGGAATGCTCAAAGTAGAGCTATCAATTCCCTGTTGTACCGAAGGTTGCTTTCTGACTTTCCATCTTTGTACTTTAGTTTGTATTTTACAGCAATATAGCTGTCAGAGTACAAAGGTTTATATTCTCGATGGTACTATGTTCTTATTCTCAAGGACCAAAGAGTAAACAAAGAAGCATCAAAGGAAAACGACATATATTCTCTTGAATTAAATATTCAATCATTTGAAATAAATACGCTTAAGCTTAGACAGGTTCACTTTTAATAGCTAGTAGACGCGCAAGTCTTTGGATGTGCAAAACTATCTTATCAGTAAGACAGGCTCGTCTACTGATACTGCGTCTATAGAATCTTTATCTATCTCTGAGTCTTTAGTCGTGCTATACTCAATAGTTCGTCAACTAACGTGGCGTCTCGTGAGACAACTCGTCTATTATCAAGTCTTCGGACTTGATGTTTTTTTGAAGGTTATTTTATTGGCTCGTCTACTTAACAATTCTTAGACTCGTCTAGCGAGCATTACCTTAGCCAATATTTTAAGATCTCGTCTAGCAATAACTTAACAGATTTAGAATTTTACCACGACAAGCAGCCTGATAGTTTCTTATCAGGCTGCTTGTCATCAAGCTTTGAACCCTTTGGACGACTCAGAATATCCTAATAGAATTCCATTATCTACTTTAGCATCAAACTTACCAAGTTGATCTTTAGTATTTAATATAAAACATTTATAACCAAAAGGATGAAAGTAAGATATGTTGGATTTTCGTCCTTTCCACAATTCATAAGGAGTCTTATTCAAGATTGGCTTAATGTGTATTTTGTTCTGCATGTAGCAGGCGGTATTAACAACTTCAGCCCAGAAGTGTCTAAGGACAGAGTTGTCATTGAGCATCGTTCTAGTCATCTCTTGAAGAGATCTGTTCTTTCTCTCCACGCCATTTTGCTGTGGTGTTCTAGGTATTGAAAAGTTGTGAAGTATACCACTTTCTTCACAGAACTTTTGGAATAGCTCATTTTCAAACTCTCCCCCATGGACACTTCTGATTGAAGTGATACACATGCCTTTTTCATTCTGTACACGTTTTCAAAATACAGAGAATACCCTGAAAGACTTATCCTTGTGAGCTAGGAACATAACCCATGTCCATTTAATGTAGTCGTCTACTATGACTAGACCATATTGTTGGTCCAAACAGATAAAGGTATAGCAATTATAGTGGTCTGTTGGTACTAACAATATTCTTATATTCAAAGGAACCCTTGACTTGTTTTCCCTTTTGGCATGCATCACATAGAGCATCAGATTTGAACTTAAGGTTTGGCAATCCTCTCACGAGGTTATGCTTATTTAGCTTGAAATCAATTTCAAGCTTGCATGACCTAGCCTTTTGTGCCAAATCCATCGCTCATCTTCAATGGACACTAGACATGAGACACTTTGATTTGTGAGGTCCTCCAAGTCAATCTTATACAGATTATTTTGCCTCTTGGCAGTGAATAAGATTAATCCATCAGTTTTCTTGACATTACACATGTTCTTGTCAAAAGAAACATCAAAGCCACTATCATATAATTGACTTATGCTCAGCAGATTGTGTTTTAAACCATTAACTAAAAGCACATTATCAATGGAGGGAAAAGGATGTTTAACAATTTTACCTACTCCAATGATCTTTCCTTTCTGGTTACCTCCAAAAGTAACCCAACCACCATCTTTGTGTCTAAGGTCTTGGAACATACACCGTTCTCCCGTTATGTGACGTGAGCAGCCACTTTCCAAGTACCAAGATGTTTGTTTCTTTCCTGTTGTTAAGCAAATCTGCAACAGGAATGATCTTATCTTTAGGTACCCAGATTGACTTGGGTCCTTTTTTGTTAGTAGTCACTGGACGAGCATGTTTGAAATGTTTATGATGTATGCATCTAGATGTTACATGACCACTTTTTCCACACACTTACACACTTTACAGTAAGTGTTGGACGGGCTTGGTTTAGGCTTAACATACTATGTTTGAGCTTTTGAAAACTATCATGCATATGTGGTTTTGACTTTTTATGAGATGCTTCATGCTTCTCTTTATCATATCCAAGGCCAGACTTATCATGCGGTGACCTAGAGTACCTTAAAATTAAACTTAGTTTATCTGAGCCACCTACAAATTTAGATAGAGTGTCTGTCAGGTATGTCACATCTTATTTCAGTTTTGCAACTTCACAAGAATCAATGGGCTCACACTTGAGTTTGTCAGTTAGACTGACATTCTCAGATTTAAGGTTATCATTTTTATTTACAAGACTTAGTTTTTCCATGCAAACCCTATCATATTCTTTAGATAGTTTTGAAAATTTCTTTTTGAGACCTCTATATTCATGAGACATAATTGATGAGTTGTGAAACAATTCATCAAATGCATCTTGAAGAATGAATGGGTCAGAATCCATTACCTCAGGATCAGTGTATTCATTTTCTGATGATGTATCAGCCATGAGACAGATATTTGCCTCTTCATCAGCTTCATCTTCCTCATCGGATGAAGACAGATCCAGACCCTCACGAGTAGCCATCAAGCCCTTCTTCTTTTTGAAGAACTTATTTTGTCCTTCAGATCTGGGCAGTCAGCTTTGAAATGACCAGGCTTCTTGCATTCGAAGCACAGATGTGGACCTTTTTCTTTGGAGTCAAACTTCTCCTTGAAGAAATTTTTGTTGAACTGCTTCTTTCTGAAACCACTTTTCTTTCTCCACATATGTTGAATCTTTCTGGAGATGAAAGACAGTTCATCTTCATCAAATCCTTCATCACTGTCTGAAGGGTCTGCTTCATCTGAGGATTCCTCAGCTTTGAGAACTTTAGATGAGCTAGCCTTCTTTGCCTTCAGAGCAATAGATTTTCCTTTTCTGGAGTTCTCTTCTTCATTAAGCTCAAGTTCATGAACTTTCAGAGATCCAAGAAGTTCCTCCAAAGTGAGAGTATTGAGGTTCTTTGCTTCTTGATTGGCAGTGACCTTAGGTCTCCACTGTTTATGTAAGCTGCTCAAAATTTTCTTGACATGATCTCTATTCTCATAGGTTTTTCCAAGAGATCTAAGAATGTTGGTGATAGTTTGGAATCTTCCAAACATTTGATCTATGGTTTCATGTTCAGCCATTTTGAATAACTCATACTGGTGAACCAGCATGCTTATCTTTGACTCCTTGACTTGGGATGACCCCTCATGAGCTAGGGCAAGAGTATCCCATATTTCCTTAGTAGTGCCGTAGCTATGGACTTTATCATGCTCAGATCTGGTGATAGCACACATCAGGTAGTGCTTGACTTTCAGATTGAGTTGATGTTGAGTTTTCTGCTGTGGAGTCCATTGAGCTCTAGGAATAGCAGCTCCAGCATCACCTCTTGGCTCAGTGTAGCCAGTTTCAATCAGCTCCCAGAGGTCCACATTTTGCTCATCAAGAAAAGCCATCATTCTCTTTTTCCAGTAGTCATAATCACTACCATCAAAGAGAGGAGGTCTGTTGATTGCTTGTCCTTCTGTATCCATGCTTATTGGATCGTACTCCCTCAGCACTTGTTAGATGCTCAACCCTTTCGAGGCTGAGCTCTGATACCAACTGAAGTTAACACAGGCAAACATAGAGAAGGGGGGGTTGAATTGTGTTTGTTAATAATTTTCGAAAATAACCTTTTTCAAATAATTTTCTCAAGCAGAAATTAACTAAGCACGCACACAGAAAATGATCTTCAAAAGATTAACAATCTCAAGTTCAAATCCCCAAAGTTAGTGTGAACACCCCATTTTGACCGGGTCCCTTTTATTTTTTATTTTTTTGGCAAAATTCAGGAAAAATCACAAAAACTTTGTAATTTGAAAAATCATAAAAGTATTTTATCTTTCATGTTTGCTTGCTAGAAAAAGAAACCAAAAAAATAATAAAACAAAAAAAAAACACAAAAAACATTTGCCCCATTTTTATCTTCATTGTTATTTTAGTTTTATGTTTGTTTGGTTTATTGGGCCAAGTCCAAAGCCACTACCCATATTTTATACCTAAACCCGGATCAGGATCCACCATACACTCACCTCCACTTCCATTTTGAAGCCCTAACCGCAACAATCAGGTAAAAGACCAGGATCACGTTTCTAAACGTGATGGGGGGCGCACATCAGAGCAACATTTTCTTTCCTTTTCTGCCTTCAATAGGAGATTCTGATTTTCACTAGGTAGGTATCATACCTTTCCTTCTTTGCCTCTAAATCAAAAACTAATGGTGAATCTCTGATTTTATTTGCAGATTTTCGCAGAAAATAATGATGGTTTTCGGGTCCAGATTCGCACTCATTGAATAGCAATTCCGAAAATCTCGCACCAGCATCATGAAGATTTTGACAGCCACGGATTCAAGGTCTATAAAAACCCACGACCAGAGACGAAAGGGGGGATAAAAAGAAAAGAAAATTGTAGAGATAGGGAGAGAGAGTGATCGTGGTTATGAATGAGGAAATTTGTATTGTTTTGTTTTGTATTTTGAGAGCAAAGGTTGTTTTTTTTATTTTTTTTCCCGAAAGTGGATGAAAATTGAGATGCTGAGATCAATTTGATGGCTGCAATTGGCCATTTAGGAAGGGTCCCCATGTGGTAACTTCTTCTGTTATTGTAATGAAAATATTGAAGGAATGGAGATTAGGTGTTCTTCATGTTCCCACTGATCGGTTTTTTTTTATTTTTATTTTATTATTTGTATAATCTAGATTTTATTTGGTTGCTAATCTCTTCTTTAATAAAATGCCTGAGTTCTGTGTTTTCAAATCTGATTCTCATCTCTAGCTGTGTGTTTTCTTTTCAAATCATGTCTCTGTTATGCCAAGGATATATATTTTCTGGCATATGCACCATTGTTTGCTAGTGAAAAATTAAAGTGTAAGATAACAGGTGTTAATCCTCATGTCATTTAACTTGCTGAACTATCATTGGTTATATCTAATTTCTTTCCATCATGATCAAGAGTTGAATATGGATGTTGAGTTGGAGGATGTTCACTCTCATTGCATTTTAATGGTTTAAATGTGGTAGCCATTAGCAGGTTAATCTACTCTTTCATTTAGAGATGAAGTTTCAAGCTTTTGCATTGAACAAGAGAAGCAGGATTGGTTTTGCAGGCAGCCTGAATTTCCAACGTGTGGGAATGATGCTGCACATGTGATAAGTGCCTTTGTTGAAGTAAGGTGTTTTAATTTATGTTCTCATCCGTTTGAATGCAAATGTACAAGTGAGTATAGTGCTTCAATTCTTGGATAAATGCTCTTTATCTTCCTAATCATTATTCAACGTAATTCCATAACTTTTTTTTTGTTAATTTATTTGACTTTTTATCTTATATTTGTTATAATCTTTTTGTGAAATATTAACTCCTAGTTTTTTTTTTTTATATGTTCATGTAAATAATTGTTGGGGTAAAATAAATAATTTGAAATGTATTAATTTTGTACAATTAATTTAAGGTATCATTTATAGAATGGGCAATGTAAGATGCTTAACACCTTCCTTACTCGTAACCGACTCCCGAACTCAACTTGGTTCCCAAGATCTTTTTTAAAGGTTTTCCAATTTTTCCTAAATTAGATAAAATTGGTGGCGACTCTACTCCTTTTCTTAAAAGTTAATTATATCGCTGTTACGTCACGATTTTTGGTTGCGACAGTTAGTATAAACAAAATACTGTAAAAGATAGGGAAAGAAGAATCACACAAGCGATTTATTCTGGTTCACTCTCTTCCAACAGAGAGCTACGTCCAGTCCCTTCTACTTGAAGGTTTTCTCCACTATTCTCCAAAATAGATTACTATTCAACACCTCTTCAGGCTACAAGTATTCTTTCTCTACCAAGCCTCTTCAGTGTGACACCCTTCTACCCCGCATGTTATAAAGCATTTAATATAAAAACCATTAAATAAAAACATGCATTTTACTTGATAAATAAACAATTGCCCATGGGTAGAAAAGTCCCACATGAACGGGTTCACGACGAGAAAAAATAAAACGAGTTTAAAACAATTAAACATATCAAATAAACTACCCAACTCCGATGTCACACTGAGAGCTGGTATAACCGTTCCGAAAACATGTCCTCGGAATACAACTGAAAACAATCTAACTAACATGAAAACAAGCCCTAACTATGAGTGGCGGCTCCTCAGAGTCACTCCTCTCTGGGCTGCTCGTCATCCTTTCAAGGTGCCAATCAGGCCAACAACAAGCAAACAAACAAACAAATATAGGGAGTAAGAATCATGCAAACACAATAGCAAGGAAGTAGAAAATAAAGTAAAACATACAAGCATGACACTAACGTAAGCATACATCATAAACATGTATAAACATACATCAACAACATCAACATCAATCATGCTATGTAGTGCAATGCAGTCCTACTCCTCTAAACCAACAATGCATGTGGATCCACTAAACTCGGGATGGACGACTTGAGAGTTAAATATCCACATTGAGAATCTACTCAACGCCGGAGAATCTACTCCTTGGATAGCCAACGCATCAAACCAACGAATGCCTCGTCATGGGGGTGCAAGGAGAATCTACTCCAACCGTGGATGGCTAGATCGCCGTACTCTAGGACGACCTCCCCTATGTCGAACAACCCTCAACAAAAACTCCAATGCAATGCGTATGCAACACAACAACAACGACAAACACCACCTCCATAACTCCAACGGAATCGATCGAAGACAACAGCGGAATCTACCGCAGCGGAATCTACCGCAACAACTTGCCTCGCGGAATCTACCTGAGGACTTCAGCGGAATCGACCGCCACACTTGGGGCAAACTCTCGGCCACCAAGGTACAACAACAACACTTTAGACCCAAACCGCGGGGTCGAGGCTTCCCTGTACAAAAAGTACCAAGGCATAACTCATCAACTTGCGGTAATCCAATGGCTACCGACTTATCAAACTCAACTCATCTCACCGTCTCATCTTTTTAATCATCTTTAACTATCTTAGATCATCATTAACCAAGTTGTCTAATATTCATCTTTGATTAGCTAAGTCCACTCATCATCATTGGGGAAGGTGGGGTTAGAACCCCTTTAAGTCCTTTAATTACATCTCTGTCTATTAGGGGAGCACGGTCGTGCTTGTCCCCTGCACGGTCGTACTGTCACATAAGTGAAACACGGTCGTGCTTCCTATTGGGCACGGTCGTGCTCTTTGTCCTGCACAGCCGTGCTAAAAGCGCGACCATTTTCCAGAATTCAAACTGGGAGCACGGTCGTGCTCCCTGCTCCCTGTTCAGCACGGTCGTGCTCATTGCGCGACTACACTGTTCTGGGCAGAAACAGTAACCAAGTCTTAACCAATTTTAGGGATTAATCCGTTAATCATCCTAAGTCAATTATTAACACATTTTAAGGATTAAAACTCATCATTAACATCAGCATCAACTCAACATTGGCATCAACCCAATAACATCATCATGTTCATACAACAATAACAACATAAACACAAGCCAATTATTATGAACATAGGCATATAAACAGCATGTTAACAACCACTATCATGTTATCAAAATAACCAACTAATCAATCATGTACTCATACAAACAACCGGGGCTATGGGAACCCCTTTACTTTACTCTAACCCCAAGCCTATGATTACACTACCCTTCTCCCCATACCTGGATTGAAGGTAGCTCTAACAATGGTCCTAACGGCAAATTGGTCCAAAATCCTCGAACGGCTTACACCAGTACCAAACCTTGGATCAACAGAACACACCAATGATTAGTTCCCAATTCAATATAATGAAAGGAACTTAGAAAGGGGAGAAACGTTACCTACATACTTTGACACAGATAAGCTAAAGGTCTCCCAAGAGTCTCCAACACTCAAGAATTGATTGTGTTAGTGGAAAAGGGGAGAGGAACTCTTCTGGCCGTAACCGGGCAGCAGCAGCCATCACAAATAGGGTTATGACATTAACCCTCGGTTCTATGACAAAAATATATAGCCTGGACCTGAGCACGGTCGTGCTCAACTTAGCGTCAACGAGACGCGGTCCACACAGTGAGCACGGGCGTGCTCACTGTTGAGCACGGGCGTGCTCACTGTTGAGCACGGGCGTGCTCAACTTAAAATCAGGAACACACTTCTAACTTTAAGCATGGGCGTGCTGGCTAATGAGCACGGGCGTGCTCATGTACCAGAAAGGGACTTTTAAGCCAAAAATCCCACTAAGCCCTTAACCAACAATTCTAACTTAACAAAACAGCTTAAGGTAAGCACTTAACAAAAAGCGGGGTGTTACATTCAGGCTCTAACTCTAACAAAGAGATTTACAGAATTGATCTAAGAACTCACTAAGTTTGAGAGTATGAAAGTTTAAGATGAGTGAGATTTTATAAGTAAACTTGTTCAACAATTTCAGCAGAGTTTTTGCATTTTGATATATTGAGTCTCTTGCAATCTGTTGAGGTTCTTCCAACATTTATAGAATGAGCGCTTGTCTGTCTTGTAACTCTTCAACGGTCTTGAAATTGTATCCGTTTAGACATAGCATTAAATGCTAGGATCCGTTGAGAGTGATAGCTTGATATGCTTCATGGAGAAGTGCTCTTGTTTATCAGAGGAATGCTAAAAGTAGAGCTATCACTTCCCTGTTGTACCGAAGGTTGCTTCCTAACTTTCCATCTATGTACTTTAGTTTGTATTTTACAGCAATATAGATGTCAGAGTACAAATGTTTATGTTCTCGATGGTACTATGATCTTATTCTCAAGGAACAAAGAGTAAACAAAGAAGCATCAAAGGAAAACGACATATATTCTCTTGAATTAAATATTCAATCATTTGAAATAAATACGCTTAAGCTTAGACGGATTCACTTTTAATAGCTAGTAGACGTGCAGGTCTTTGGTCGTGCAAAATTATCTTATCAGTAAGACGGGCTCGCCTTGTAGCACCCCGATTTTCACTGTTTCAAAATAATCGAAATGCAGACGATTATGTTTATATTTTTATATGAGTGTTAGAAAATTATTTTAAATAAATGGAGTTCATCACTCAATCCTACTTGAACGTAGGAAGCTACGATTAAAATTTAGGTTTGAAAGTCAGGCGAATCCCGGCCCGCGAATTTCACTGACAGTATATTTATACTGATTAGAAGACCTAATTTTAACTCGTGAACGAAAAACTTAAGATTTTTATTTTATTTCCTACGATAGTGTATTTTTAGAAATATTTCACAAAAAGTGAAATAATATATGTTTTATCGGGCGTAATACTCAATCGGGTAAACGACGGAGCAAACGACGGAGCATATAAAGAGTTTATCATATAAGTTTAAGATGATTCATGTTGATGAGTCATACATGTGGAGTTTAGAAGGTTCTACAAGGTTCAAATGAAAATTAAAGGATTTTGCACTTTAGTCCTTTAACTTTCTCTTAATTACATTTTGGTCCAAAGTGAGTTCTTCAAGTTAATCCTTGTCAAATTGGGCCAGAATCTTTACTCCAAGCCCATTAATGGCTGCGGCCTTAGTGCCTAAGTGTTAGTTTCATTGATGGCAAGTTATCATATAAGTTTCCTAGGTATAGTTTTATGCCTTAAGTTTTAATGGACCAAAATTGAATGGATCCAAGCCTATTTTCATCAAGCCCATTTGCACAAGGCCCAAGCCTTTCCTTGGCTGCCATAAGTGCAAGAAGTCTCCACATCCCTCTCCATTCTTCCACAATCTTCATCTTCTCCAACTTCATCTTCTTCCTCTAAGAACACACTTGGTGTTCATGATAGCAGAAATTCCACCGAAATTCTGACCCTTTTATGTTATTAAAATCGAAAAACTCTCAACATGAAAGTTGTTCCTCTTTGTCTCTTCTTTCCAACGAGCTAAAGATCATCAAAAACGGATGCGTATATTGAGAGTTATGACCAAAATAAAGAAACTGCCCAGAACCCTCAGATCCATGCGAGACAGCAGAAAGAAGCCTATTTTTACCCCTGTTATGATCCGAACCAAATGAAACCTTCAACATCAAATTATTCCTTTCTTCTTATCTTTCCAATAAGCCAAAGTTTTTAATTTTTGGATGAGTAGATCATGAGATATACTCACAAACCCAACACACCCTCAAACTGTCCAGATTTTATATAAGTATTGGTTGATCATTTTCTTCATGTCTTCAATCTTCAAGAGGTAAAAGCTCAACTTCTTGATCATCTAAGCTTTCATATTCAATTGTTTCTCATGTTTATGCCATGAATCATATTTTCCCATTTCTAGATCTAGAACTTTGAAAATCCATAACAAATTCTAGAAAAATCCTATGATGTTGCAACCACTTCCTATGATCTTAGAATCATGTATAATTTGATTATCTAAGAGCATGTGATGATCAAAAAATTTTCTTCCCTTGAAACCCATCTTGGCCGAATCCTAGAGGAAAGGATGGATGGAGTTTTTGTTCTTGCTTTTGATGTATGTTCATGTCTTTCAACAAACATACATGTACACTTGTTGAATCCTAGTTGGTTCATGAAAATGAAGACCCTAGCCCTTGGATCTTGCTTTGGCCGACCTTGAGCTTTGAAGGGTTAGGATGGTTTTGATTCTAATCTTTGTTGTTTAGTCTTAATCCTTTGTCTTAAGTACCTTAGAATCCTTAATCCATGACTTAAACAATTTTGGAGTTTGTTTAGTCATTTGACCCTATTAGGTGGTGACCTATATAGGTTAATTAGTGATGTTTTAATTGTTGATTAAGGGATTGTTTGGTTGTGTTGATTGAAGGTTAATTATTTTACGGCGTACGAGGGTTTCCAACAACCGACAGAATTCTTTTAATTTCACTGAGGAGCTTCGAGAGGTAAGAGGGGTTACTTGAGGGATCATTCGGATGGCCATGTGCAATTTGGTTGTGGTCCATATATGTTTATCTATGTGGCTGTGGTGTTTTCTGATTTATTTTACTGAGCTACGTGTTTATAGCTGTAAGTGGTTTATCTGTGTTTCGGTTGTTTATATGCTTTTAATTGATTTAATTATTTGCAGTTGTATATTATATTGCTGTGATGCATGATTTGTAATTATGATGATGATGTTGAATGTTGTTTGTGAGGCCTGACAATGGTCAGTGCACAACCGATTAATGAGATAAAAGCTTTAATAAGCTGTGTATATTATATTCAATGTTTTATGGGAAATATGGGGATATAATGTTTGTGGAAAATATTATTTGGGAGAAATAATAAGTATTTGAGAAATCTTATTATTGTAATGATTTATTTATAAAAAAATGATTTATGGGTCGTAGAGAGGGCGCAACCGTGAAAATATTTTATTACTGCTAATTTTGACATAAGATATTCCACAATATTATAAAAAGATATTTTATGAAATTAATCTGCGAAAATAACTTAACTGTGAATTTAGAAAATTGTTTAAGCGGAAAAAGCTAAGTTTTACCTTAACATACTTTAAAATGACTTAACGACGGCAAATTGGAAAAACGATGACGACAATTATTTTAGAAATGACAACATGTATTTTTTATGAACTTCAAACCTCTGTGACCCTCTTTTCTGAAAATGACATTTTTCGGTAACCAGTGTTTTTATGATAGAAATCTTCCCACTTAATGTGTTTTCCGAAAGCAAGTTTTGACTTGGACGATATATTAAAAGATTTGAACTTAATAACCAAGACGTCGGGTTATTAAGGTTCGGTGTATGGTAGACTGGATAGCTACCTAAAAGAGATAAAACATTTTGAGATGTTTTCTATTATCACGAACCTAAGCCTGATGCATCGGTCTAGGGTTTCGTGATTGAGCACTCGGACTTTGAGGTCCTGTGTTGTTAATGAATGATTTTAAAGATGTTAAAATGATATTTGGTCTAAAGCCGTTGAGCTTTGCCAAGGAAAGATATAACACCAAGAACAGTGTTGAAAGAAATATGTTTTCGAGCATGCATTTGGCAGACGTGCCACAATACGATATATGATTACCTTGCGGTGTCAGGTATTTCATGCCCTGAAGTTTTCATTGTGCCGGACGGACAATGGAACCCCATTCACGATGTTATCACTGTGCCACGATGTTGGACAGTGTGCGATGGGTTTCGGACGTGGGCCTGTGACTATATGTCTGTGGCTACGTGTCGGGAGTCTGATCAACTCATGAGATTAAGTGAAAACGTTAGATGACGTATATGAAGTGTTCATGCATATTTTCAAAAGATGTTGTTTGGGGTGTGAAACCCATTATGCTTTGATGTTAATGTTTATGAGATCGCAAATATGTATATGGGTACGTATATGTGGTTTTTTGTTGTGTCGTGCATGTGGCTATCGCGTTATGTCCATATGTCAGTTTCTCACTCTTGCATGTTTTGTTTGTGGTTTCTTTTCTGGGTTCTATGTGGTGGAATTCAGATGAACCTCTTAAGGACTATGGCGTCTACAAGGAGAAGAATGTTTAGTTCGGGGCATGCTGATGCTGCTTCCTTTTGTCGTAGTGTTTGACCAGCTTAGGTTTACGTTAAGTTATGTTTTGGGAATAGTCTTTTCATTTTAAATGTTTAAGTGTGAAACATATGATGCAATCTAGTTGTATGACTTATATATATATATTTTGATATATCTAAGTGTGATTATGTGAGCGTTGTTTTGACGATGTTGACAAGAAAAATTTTTATCACCCCATTTTGTTTAAGACAAACGTTGAGAAAACGTTATTTTCCGAAAGCAACCAGCGAATTCATGATTTTATTTTCCGCAAACGGGTAACCATGTGATGTCCCAAGTTAGGGTGTCACACGCCTACTGATACTGCGTCTATAGAATCTTTATCTATCTCTGAGTCTTTAGTCGTGCTATACTTAATAGCTCGTCTACTGACGTGGCGTCTAGTGAGACAACTCGTCTATTATCAAGTCTTTGGACTTGATGTTTTTCTGAAGGTTATTTTATTGGCTCATCTACTTAACGATTCTTAGACTCGTCTAGCGAACATTACCTTAGCCAATATTTTAAGATCTCATCTAGCAATAACTTAATAGATTTAGAATTTTACCACAAAATGCAGACTCGTCTAGTGATCAGAATAGAATCCGATAAGATTCCATACTTTAAGTTTCCCTGACTAGAATAATTCAAATAGTCCTGCAATCTAAAACAGACAAGTTAGATCTTTGACAACACTTTGCCATACAAATTTAACTTTTTGTTAATATCAAAACTTAAGAGATTATTTAATCCAAAAACTACTTTGGATCTAACAGTTACTAGCTAATATTGGGAATTTAAAGACATTTCGGTTTGGTCATCATTTAGATGAAACTTGGTTTTGGTTTCTTATTGAACAAATCAAGAATAATTTTTGTTCATTTAGAAACGATGTATTTAATTTGTCTTTTAAATTCAAATATTGTTGGAACCAGTTAAGCTATGGACTGTGACGATCTATAATTGCTTGGTATTGGAACTTCTTTTGGTAAAACATTGAGTAAGGAGTCATATGGCACTAAGCATAAGGTTGATAATAAAAATTAAGAAGCATTATGATACAAACATTCAGGACACATCTCTATAAATAGAGTTGTGTGACTTGTATGAGAGAATCCTAGATTCCATTGGCCTTATACGTTTTATTGTTTGTATTAAATGCATTAAAGTTAAATAGATCAGTACATGGCTATCAAGAATATAGTTAAGTCCTAGTAGTGACTCTTAAAGATATCTTGAGGAGTATGATTAGTCATTCTACCTTACCAAGAGTCACTATGAGAGTAACACTAAAGATTGCAGCTTAAATACTTGACAGAGACCAAACTAAAGTAATCGACCAATCACTTTTAAGTAGAGGAATATCCAACTAAGGCAAGGCCTTATAAGCCTCGCGAAGGAAATTGGAGTCCCAAACAGTGAGTGGCTACCTTATTAGTTACTCTAAAAGGTCAAAGGGGAATGAATTTTTTATTCCCAAGTTAAAGATACCTTGAGACAGGAACTAACTAGTTTCTTTGAGGATATTGAGTTTGCAGGGAGATAAGGTTAGAGACATTATCTTTGGGGAATAATTGGTTCTAATCCATGAACCAATTCATATAGTTGCTATTTGTGTAGCAAATTTGGATCCTTATGAGGATATTGTTGTTGTTCTTCCTATTCAAGATAAGGAAATTGTTCCTGAAGGTCAAGCTCAACACCATCAAGAACTAGAGCATCAAGAGTCGTTGCATTTTGCCATGATCCACTAAAGAAAGGTTGAATACTATTTTGGATAATTATGTAATATTTCTCCAGGAACATAAGGTAAATGGTGTAATGGAAGATGATTCTATCAACTCCCATAAAACCATATAAAGTTTCCATTAGGAAAAGTGGATTGAAGGAATGAGTACAAACTCACACTAGACAATAAGGTTTGAAACTTGTCTTATTACCTAAAAGTTTCAAAGGATAATATTGAGAAGTATAAGGTTTGTCTAGTGGCGAAAGGCTATACTCAAAAGAAAGGATTGCTTGTAAAGAGACATTCTCTTCAGTACCATTGAATGACTCTTTTAAGGACAATCATGGCTCTCATTGATCGTTATAACTTGGAGCTTCATAAGATGGATGTCAAGATGGTGTTTCACAATGGCCACATTGATGAAACAGATGTATATAGTGCAACCAGAAAATCTTGTGTCGAAAGATCCAGAGAAGATGGTTTGCAAATTGACAGAATCTAACAATAGGCTAAAGAAGGTGTCTTATTAGTGATATCACATGTCCCATCAAGTGATTGTCTCATTTGGTTTTGAGATAAATATCATGGACAATTGTGGGTATCACAATTTCAGTGGGAGCAAATTTATATTCCCGATATTATATGTTGATACTATTTTTACTAGCCAACAGCGATATAGGCTAATCGTGTGAATCCAAGAAAATTCTAATCAAAATTTTTCAAGATGAAAGATCTTGGGTATGCCTCTTTTGTCTTAGGAATTCAGGTACTTAGAGATCACTCTCGAGGTATCCGTGGATTATCACAAAAGAGCTATATCGATACAGTTTTGGATAGGTTCAACATGAAAGATAGTAAACCATGGAATACCCTGATAACTAAGGGAGACTATTTTAGTCTCATTTACTGCCCAAAAGGAAATCTGGAAATTTAGGAAATATCGAAGGTTCCCTATGCTTCAGCTGTGGGAAGTCGGATGTATGCTCAGATTTGTACGCATCAGGACATAGATGCATTGTTAGGCAGATACTTGAGCAATCTAGAAAAGGATCATTGGAAAGCAGCCAAAATGATCACAAGGTATTTAAAGAGAACAAAAGGATATATACTCACGGATATTCGGGGATCTGACAGTTTAGAGATCATAAGGTATTCTGACTCCGATCTTGTTGGGTGCCAAGATAGAAGGCATCCAACATCTGGATATGGTTGAGGAATTTTGTCACTGGGCTGTGTATAATAGAAGGAATTGAAAGACCACTCAAGTTATACTGTGACAATAAGTCAGTCGTGTTGCACTCCAATAACAATAGGAGTTCAATGAAGTTGAAGGTTATCGACTTCATGTTCCCAATTATCTACAGAATATATAGGAACAAACTTTATGCTAGTTGACCCACTAACCAAAGGCTTGACACCTAAGGTCTTTCATGAGCATGTTGCTCACATGGGTGTTGGTTTTGAGATTGCTTTAGATTAGTGGGAGTTTTTCCTTTAGTTTATTTGTTTTATGTTCTATGTTTTGGATTTGGTACAGACTTTATGTTATGATTGATTTTCCGCAAAAATAAAGTTTATGAGGTTATTATTATTATAACTCTCTTAAAGTTTTGGTTATGTGCAAATATTTAATTTGCACCTAAGGAACTTCAGTTTGATTTCACTAAAGAATTAAGTTGGCCTAGTTGGAAATAGACATGATTTAGAGATGACATTGCATGAAATTTCCATGCTACTCATCCATATCGATCTATGTCATCAAGTGCATTGATATGGTGGTCGTCGGGGTTTAGTCACGATATACGTTAGTGACGACAGCCGCGGTGGTCCCATTATTGATGTATTAGGTGGATCAGATTGTAAAGGGGAAGTCTAAGGATAAATAGCATTCGGAAGCGCGCCTAAGGAATTATGATATAATTATTACGATATGTTGCCCAAGTGGGAGATTGTTGGAATATTTTATTCCAATATCATAATGTGGCAATATATCAGTAATTAATTATATTAGCTATTTATCAATTAAGAGCCTTAATTGATATGTGATCAAATTAAGAGATAAGGCTAATTAGATTTCTGATTTGATAATTGATTATTATTAATTATCTGATATGGGCGAAATATGAGTAGATGTCACTGATAACCAATTTCGGAATAATGGGAACCCTAATTGGTCATCACCCTACATATAGGCTATGGTCCCCAATACACCGGACACAACGCACACCACCTCTTCTCCCCATCTGAAGAGCGACTAAGGCATAAGGAATCCAAGTTGAGGAAGAACCATAAAGCCACCGCTAACCATGTATTTGTTATCATCATCGTCATCATCATCATTTATGTTGGTTGTCAAGGTATTCCATATTAGAAGACAATCAACTCTTGGTTCGTGTGATTCAACCCTTGGTTTGTGATTGATTGCCGCTCTCCGTAGTGAAGGTTGGTGATCAAGTTGATCCATTTGAAGAACGCTTAAGATCATGAACCCTAATATGGATCCAGGTATATTCATAACCTTATAATTCTAGTAATCTTGCATGATGTAGATTCTAGGCTATGTGGTAAATGTACTCTAGGACTTATGCCTACAGATTTAACGCTTCCGGATAAAGAATAAAGAACCCAAAGAATTAAAGAAATATCTAACAGATCTGTCCTATGTTGAAGACCTACACAAGTTGCTTTTTCCCAAACGGGATTTTGTGACATGCTGACATATACACCTCTCTAAGACAATGTTTTAATGTATGTAGTGCTTGCAATCTTCTCAATTTAGAGAACATTTTTTCCCCTTAAATGGCATTTTTTTGCACTTATCCATTTAATTTCTTTTGGACATAAAAAGGCGTATTCTTCATTTAATAAAGTCAACAGTATGATGATGTGGCCAGAGAGGCTAACTAACGGATGGGAAGTCAAAATGTTTAATTTGCTAGCTCGGGTTGGTGGATTGGTTTAATTTGCTAGCTCCTCAAATTGTTCAAGCTATAGAAATTAGTGAGTAGAGCTAATTCCATTTACATTTTAAAGGACCATTTGAACTTGCTCAATGGTATGAAAGAGGAATGAAAGTAATTAGCTATAAATCCATTAAATATAGGAATATGATCCTGTGATGTACATAATTAGAACCAAGGAAAGCTTATGTAACTGGATAGATATGAATGCATTGCCTCACCTGTGGGTTGCTGTCCTGTAGTTGTGCATTTGTTTCTTCTTGTTTTTGTGCAGCTTGGAAATAGTCATCAATTAGATGGTCTTTTTGGTGGCTTATTCTTCTGGTGAATAAATCCATTGTTATTTTAAGGATCATGTACATAATTAGCACAACTTTATTTATCAAAAGAAACATGTTTACTTGAATGTCCAACTTCAAATGGAGCATGTTTCTTCATAATGGTGAAAGAACTTCAAATTCTTGCATTAATATGTTTAGCAATTGCAATTGCAGAGGGTTCACATTGAGAACTTCCATCACTTAATTTGTTCGTACTGCCTCCATTAAGGTGAGGCTCATTTTGGTTTGTTTAATTATCCGTCTCAACAATCTCTTGACTTTAAAGTTGTTCTTGGATTTAATTTTAAGCAAATGTTTGTGGTTTTAGTGGTATAGAAGGACTGAGTACATGCATGTTTCATTAAACTCTCTATTTAGAGTGGGGGAGGGAGAGTTTCTATAGTTCTTAGTAGATCCATGAAAGTTATAATTATAACAATAGAATAATTTTCTAGTACTTGAGAGTTTTAACTAGGACTATGAGCCTTGAATTTTAGAATGTTCTTTTATTGGACCGTATGAACTTACATTTGGCAATAACACACTTTGCTTATTCTTGTTTTTGTTAGTTTGCTGTGAAGAATGAAGAATGTAGAGAAGCCAACTTCGAAGAAGGTCTTGGTTCTCCTTTTATTTATTCAACTTATTATGCTCTAAAGCAACCCAAACTGTTATGGCTTTTTGGTTTTCATTTTTCATTTTTTTATAGTGTTAACCAAAAAGGTTAAGTATTCAATAGACTGATGTCTTTGTCAAACAAGTATAGGGTTTTCTTCTCATCATTTGCAGTTTGTAAAGATATGGTTCTCATAATTATTCTTTGTTTGGTTAAAAAATAAAAAATAAAAAAAAATTTGGCAATAAAACACAGGTGTTAGGAACCCAAGTGCTTAGTATATGCAATTATTCCCTTCAAACTGAGTATGTTTACCCTTGTCCCCTGCCCCAAACTCATCTAAAGTTTTGTTGATAATTTCAGGCACTTGATTAGTTAAATTCTTATTATTGGGAACCTCAGAGCAAGGCAGTTCCTTTTCAAGGGGAAGGGAATGCTAAGGTCACAAAGGAAATCAAGTCTAAGATTCGTGAATTAGCTATCTGCATGAAAGTGAAAGGAAGTCCCTGGTCACGTACTTCACTGCACTAGGGAAAACGTGTTTAACATATGTTCACTTTTATCATATTGCCACTTTAATCAATGTACTCTTACTCTTCTTTCTTCTAAGTCTAATACCTTCACCCTATTCACTGAGTTTTTTTTCTTAATCGCGTTTTCCTACTTGTTGTTTCATTCATGTACATGGAACTTGTTGTACATTCTGATAAAGTAATACCTATCTTTTTTGAAAGCATTAATTGTAAAAGGATTTTTGTTGTGGCCTGTTAATAAATGTATTTATAGTTATCATTACTTAATAAAACTCATATTTAAATGCTTATTTATGATGAATAACTTAATTATTGGAATGAAGTTTCATATTAGAATTAATAATAATAATTAAAATAAAAATAAAATAAATTTTTATTCAATAAATATTAGTAGTTTTTAGTGACAGACAGTTAGACTTCTACCTATGGACGTTCCCACTTTCTTGTGTTATGTTCTTTACCTACAGTCAGGAACTGTCGGTACAAGTTAATAACTTGTAGTGACGGGCAATGAAACTTTGACCTACAGACAAAAACTTGCTAGACGCTTAACATAATGGACAGTCACTGTGTCCAACGGTCAAAGTTAAATGGACATTTACCTACGAATAAATATCATCTAGTGACAGATTTTGTATGTCACTAAAAGTCAAATTTCTTGTAAAAAGCATGGCTGAACACGGTGCTACCATTCAAAATCTTATTACAATTTGTTGGTTTCAATATTACTACGAAGCCATAAATGTTATAGTTTTAGAATATTTTCATTCTTGTAGTTATCTATTTCACATGGGGGTTGCCTCAAGGTCATTGGCGAAGTAATGAGCCAACCTTTGTGATGCAACCCTAAAGGGTGAAGAATGTTGCCTAATCTGCTCTACAAATAACTTTTAAAAAAATTCCTATTAACATATAGTTTGAATGCACTTGTAAATTATTTTTAAAAATAACCACACAATTTATGAAAAAGGATTTATTCTGATGGCAAATTATAATTGCCACTACAAGAAAAGGCATGATTTCTGACGGATTGTTACCGACGGCCGCGATAACCGACGGAATCCTCCTTCGGAAAGCTTGGAAAGCAAAAGTCACAAGAATTACCGACGGAACACCCGTTGGTAAGGTTACCAACGACTTTTCCGTTGGTAATTTCGTCGGTATCAATGGCGGGAAATGCCATTTTTTTGGCACGTGTCAGTACCGACGGAATTTCCGTCGGAAATGCCGATTACCTGTTACCGACGGATTTTCCGTCAGAAAATCAGATCTCAGTTACCGACAGAATTTTCCGTCGGTAATCGTTTTTTTGAATTACCAATGGCAAAAGCCGTCAGAAATCTTGGGAGGCCGTAGGAAAATCAGATCTCAGTTACTGACGGAATTTTTCGTCGGTAATCGTTTTTTGAATTAAGATCTCAGTTACCGACGGAATTTTCCGTTGTTAATCTTTTTTTGAATTACCGACGGCAAAAGCCTTCGGAAATTCAGATCCCGCCATCGGAAAACTGAATCCATCGTTAGTTACCGACGGCCCAGTCCGTCGGTTATTTCCTTTTATCTATATAAACCGGTTCCTTCCCCCCTCATTTTCCTGTTTTGTCTTTGCTCTCCCCACTCTTCTCCCTCTCCTCACCGGCGACCCCAGCCGCGGCCACACCTCCCTGTCCTCTCCGGCCACTCGCCCCCCATCGTGAGCCACCATATCTTCCCCCTTCCTCTTCTTCTTCCTTTCTCCCTCTCTTTCCTTTCTCGTTTCCTTCTTTCTTCTCCACCACAGTGCAAGACTGAACCGTACGCTGCCTTCTCCGCCGCCTGCGATGCCTCCTTCTCCGCCGCATGGCACCACGTTGAGGTAAGCAGCCACCTTCTCCTCCAAGTCTCTTCCCTGTTTGTGCATTATAGTGACAGAATCTTTTTCTTCTCCAGAGAACCACCACCAGTTTGGAGCACCAGCCACCGTGCCTGAGGAATTCCGGCCACCAACTAAATATTATAAAATAAAAATGTAATATTTAAAAAAAAAGATTTAATAATTTATATTTTGAAAAAAAAGATAATTAATAATTTTAAAAAAAAAATTAATTACCGACGGCTTTTTTCGTCATTAACGTTTCCGACGACTTTTTCCGTCGGTAACGTTTCCGATGGAAAAATCCGTCGGACACGTTACCAACGGAAAAAGTCGTCGGAAATTTCCGACGGATTTGGCCCGTACATCGGAAACTGTATCCTACGCGCCTAGTACCGACGGAACTTGGTCCGTCGGAAAGTCCATCGGAAACACGCTTTTCCGACGGATTTTTAGCGTTTCCAACGGTTTTTGGCTATCGGTAATCGGGCTTTTTTTTGTAATGTGCAATACCTGATTTCACAGGAAACATGGTTGTACATGGTTTCATTAGTATCCTTACACGATTTCATTTCTTTGCTAAATAATAAGTTTCAAGTGCTTTAGCTGATAGAAACATGGAGCAAATGAAACTTCAAAGAACTAAATTAGAGAAGGAGAAACAAGAAACTGATGAGAATAAAAATTATCTTCAAAGGATGGAAATGCAAGTGGGCATAGATGTACTTTATATTTTGGTAATTGGCAACACAGCCTACATCGTGTTCATGCTTTAATATGAAAATATCAGTATTCGACAATCACAAGAACAGTAAAGGGAAAGATAGATACAAAATTATGTAAATCGAAGGCAAAGAAGAGCATTGAGCAAAGAATTTATTTGTAATAATGAGAAGTAGAAAGAATTGAAAAGAATCCTTGCAAGATAAACAACTAATTGACATTATTATTTATGATAAATATTATAATCACTTAGTATTTCACACAGTGTTGTTGAAAACAAACTGGGCTGACCGATAGGACTGGGTCAACTGGAAATCGAACCCATGGATGGCCCGATTATACTACCAGACCACACAAGTTGTAGAACCGGTGCTGCCATCATCAACCCGCGGTTGAATTGGAGGAATTATTGAAATTCAGCCTCAGCGCAAGAATAGCTTCAATGGGATTCAAACGCAGGTCTGGAGGACGTAAGTTAACTGGTAAGCCACTAGACCATCGTTGTTGTAGTGTATATTAATGAAAAATATTATATATATATATATATATATATATATACCGGTTCAACCAGTAACTCATTGGTTCGACGAGTGATCCACCTGGTGACCTGACTGAGTCGATGACCTATCCGATTTTACTAACACTAATTTCACATGCCAATAATTTATTGGCTAAAATACCTTTTTGGTCTTTTATCTTTTGGGTAAAATTCATTTTGGTCCTTTATCTTTAAAAAGATTCATTTTAGTCCTTTATGTTTCAAAAGTGACCCAAAATGGTCATTTCCGTCATCTCTCATCTAAACTCCGTTTGAAACTGGTGACGAAAAAGATTCATTTTAGTCCTTTATGTTTCAAAAGGACCATTTTGGATCACTTTTGAAACATAAAGGACTAAAATGAATCTTTTTAAAGATAAAGGACCACAAAGGTATTTTAACCTAATTTATTGATAATGAGATGTACAGTGTAACACCTCGATTTTTCACTGCTTTCTAATATCGGTAATAAATATATAAATATTTATATTTTATCCGAGACTTAGAAAATGATTTTGGATAAACCAATGTCATTTCCATGCTATGCTTTATATTATAAGGTTACGATGAAATTTTGGGTTGAAAATTCAGACGGAGCCCGGTCTGCATTTTCACTGACAGTAAAAGTTTACAGCTCAGAAAACCTAATTTTAATTTGTGAACGAGATGAATAATGTTTTTATCGTATTTGCGATGATATTGGAAGTTTTGAAAATTTTAGCGTAAAAATATAATATTATATTTGCTGCGGGCGAAAACGTCGAAATATCTCTAGGAAAACCTGAGTCAGATGAACCAGGGGGTCAGCAACGGAGCTGAGATGACGAGCATTTATGACGATCCTATCCGAATCATAATGGCCATAATGGCACATAAATGCCATTAGATATTTTTGGCATGGAAACGACCTTTTTACCCCTAGTTTCACATGGAAACTACAAGTTTGCCATCATGCATTTTTACCCTTTTTCCCAAACCCACGGCTCCACCATTATCACCACCACTTAGGCAAATTTTTATTTCATTCCAAGTCTTCTTTTTCACCTAAGTTCATCATTTTCCTTAAGAACACCATAAGGACATCTTAGTGATTTTGTGAAGAACATTACCAAAATCATCAATTTCTTTGATCACCAAGAGGTAACATCTCTTAATCTTGCCTATCTAAGTTCTTCTCTTCACAAACTTTCTTAGTTTATGCCATGAATCATCATGTTCTTCATTTGATTCAAAGTTCATGAAGCTTTCTTCAAAAATTCATAAGAAATTGTAGAAAAATCCTTTTGACTTGAAACCAATTGCTATAATCTCATAATCATCTCTATATTTGTTATACAAGAGCATGTGTTCAAAAAAAATTTCCTCCCTATTCTTTCCCCTTGACCGAAACCCTCACAAATGGGTGTGTAGGGATTTTGTTTCAAAAACTTGTTGAATGATCATGTGATTCATCTTTTAATCCTTATGGTTATAGAATCCAAGCGATTAGAAAACCAAAAATCAAACCCTAACCTAATTTTCTTAAAAGGGCCGAAAACCCTAACTTTGTTTGTTGGATGGATTTTTGATTCAATGTTGTCTTGTGACACATGAATCCAATTCTATACTATGTGTATTTGTTAAATCCAAGAGATGAAAATCAAGTGAAGTTTTTAACCCCACTTTTGTGTCAAGGCCGAAACCCTAGCTCGTGGAGTTAGATGAGTTTCATTCAAAGTTCTTGGTTCATGATCTTGGATTAAGTGTTTAATCAGGCTTAAGTTGCTTAAGGATCATAAATCCATAAGTTAGAATTTTTTTTAACTTTCCTAACCTAGTGATCTAGAAGAGGCCGAACCCTAGACCTCATGAACAAGTGTGTTTTGTTTGATTTTGATTTATTTTGGTTGCAATTCGTTGTGAAGGAATCAATCGGATTAAGTCGATCTAAGCGGAACGGAGGAAACCGGATCCAAATAGGAAAATTGTTATGAAAGTTTGATTTGAATCTCAAGAGGTAAGGGGAGTCTGCCTGAGGAGTTTAAGATAATCGTATGTTATTTTTAGAGTTGTCTGTAAATTATTTGTGTTGATTCTCTGTATTTTTGAACCGTTTATTGTTTAAGTGATTATATGCTTACTTGATTTTTTTTGTGATATGTTGATTTACATGATAATAATTGAATTGTTAAATTATAATTGTGATGCATGCATAATATGGATGTATGCCATGCTATATTGTGGTGAAATTATCTGCTGTTGAGTGATGGATTGAGAAACCTGACATTGGTCAGTGTTTAAATTAATTTGAGGATAAAAGCTTGATAAGCTTCAATAATTAATCAAAGTGATTAATTTGTGGAAATTTGAGAAAAAGTGGAAAAAAATATTATTTTAATAATATTTTTGTGAAAAATGTGTCAATAAGTGACAGTAAGGGCGGAACTGTGAAAATTTTCACAGGCGTTAATTTTTCCAAAATAAATTCAATTTTATAAAAAAATGTTATTTAAAGTGATTAAGTTACGAAAATGACGTAATATAGCCGTCAGAACAATTTCTTATGAAAGAAAAGTCATTTTAATTATAAAAAGATTTTTATAAAAAAATTTTGCCAAAAAGGTTTTATTTTATTATTATAAATTTTATTTAGAAAGGATTTTTTAAAAGTTGATGTTTATTGAGAACGATATTCAGAAATGAAGGATTTAGACGGAAAAGAATTTATCTATGATTTCACGTTTTATAAACATTTTAACAGAAAATGATATCCGTAAAGGAGTTTTATTCAATGAAAATAATTCCGTTAAACTTGGATAAGTTTTCGGAGGTTTGGTTTTGTATTTGTTATTTCACTGGACGAAATATTTTAAAAAGGAAAAACGAACCTAATGACCGAGACGTCAGGGTTTTAGTGTTCTGTTAACACGTAGATCAGGGATCTGTGTCATTGGACTAAGTGTCCTGAAAAGGTTTTATTGACTGTGTGTCCTAAATTTGATGTGGAGAATGTGAATTCCATATTCACGAGCCTAAGACTGGTGCATCAATTTAGGGCTTTGCGATTGAGCACTCGGACTATGTGTCCTGTGTTAAGTTTAAAACATTTGGACTGTGTGTCCTATGTTTGTTTAAAGTGAAAAAGTCTTAATATAAAATTAAGCATGGTCGTGAGCTTCAAGCTTCGACAAGGGAAGATTATGGCGACAAAGAAAAAGAAACAAGAATAAAAGTTTTTCTCATGCATTTTTGGCAGACGTGCCATGTGTTTTGATCATTGAGTCCTGAGTGGATCAATGTATCTTTTATGGACTATGTTTCCATTTGATCATTGAGTTTTGAGTGAGCCAATGTATCTTTACTGGACTATGTTTCCAATTTAATGCGATGACTATTGGGTTCTGAGTGAGACAATAGGTTGTGGACAATAAACTCCATTGATCGCAGTAACTATTGTGTTCTGTGTGGACCAATGTTACATTTTTGAACAATAACCTTGGTGTACTGAGTGATGACCAATGTGTTATGTGTTTTTTTGGACATTGTTTTATTTCGTTTGGTGTTCTGTGTCATGCATTTTTATAAAATGACGATGACTGTCGGGTATGAAACCCTTTTTGATAAAGTTATTCTGTTGTTTGGATAATTTTTGTATGCTATGAATATTTGGTATATGTTGTTTTGTGTGTCGCGCATGCGGTTGTCTTATAAAAACCCATATATTGGTATCTCACCCTTGCATATCTGTTTGTTGTTTCCTCTACTATGTGGAATGTATACATATCTGAGTTCAGATAGATCCAGACGGAGTGGAGCTGAACTACTCGGAGGTCCGAGCTTTGATGTTTGACAATGCAGACCAAGGTAATGCCTGGGTAATCAACCCAGGGGCTCGGAGTGCTACCTACACTGGTCCGATGAGGACATTCCGAGGGACTATAGCAGATGGACCACATCATCTCATTCATAGCAGGGAGACGATCGAGGTCTCACTACCTCCCATTTGGATGATCCTGCAGCATTTGGTACGCCACGGGGACTGAGAGCATCAACCACCTCCGCACGTTCAGCCTTTACAGCGGGTAGCCTCTGAGTCACCGCCAGGGCCTATAGTCTTGATCCCGGAGGAGGCACAGGTGGAAATGGAGGAGGATCCTGAGGAGGATCTGATGGTTGATCCGGACTATGTTCCTCTTGAGGATGGTGTAGTCCAGGATATTGGAGAGGGGGTTGAGGTATCCTCTCCATATACACCTCCTAGAGGTAGGGGTGTCTATATTGGACTCCCCAACGGGTTTCATTAGTAGCGACCAGCTATAGCAATGTAGTTCTTTTGGGTAGAGTGGGACTTCAACCTCATACATTTAAGAGATTGAATGAAATAGAAACTCCAAACCCTTTGTTTGATTGTTGGCCGAAACTCCCATTGAAAATGGGTTTGATGTTTTTGTTGGTTAATTTGTTGTTGTGTTGTTTGGTTGAAGGTGAAATTGGTAAATTGTGGTGTGATAACGAGTCGCTTCGAATTCGGGATTCTGGTGTTAACTCAGGTGGGGGAAAGAATCAATCTATCGTCGGAATCGATAAGTAGTTTATAATATAATAATGGGTTAAATATGTTTTTAGTCCCTCATTTTTTACAAAAGTTCGGTTTTAGTCCCCCGTTTGGAAAACATACTTTTTTAGTCCCCCGTTTTCTAAAATATGTCAGAAATGGTCCCTATACTACACATTTTTAGTCCCTCATTTTTTATAACCACACATTATTAGTCCCTCATTTTTGAAAAAAATCGGTTTTAGTCCCTTATGTTTTTCAAATGGAAGTTTGGTGTAGGGACCATTTTTGACATATTTTAGAAAACGGGGGACTAAAAAAGTATGTTTTCCAAATGGGGGACTAAAACCAAACTTTTGTAAAAATTGAGGGACTAAAAACATATTTAACCCTATAATAATTGTGAAGGGCGACCTAAACCCTACTAGTGGTCGAGTAATCGACAAGACCAAAATCACATTGGAAACCTTATTTTGTAAAACCAAGGGTGATTCGGGGATTGTAGGTTTATTGACGTTAGGATGATTTTTTCTAATTTGAGGTTGATTGATTTTATTATTATTATTATTGAAACGTTATGATGTGATATTTTATGATATTTGGATATTTTGTTGATTTATGGGTTATGCATGATCTACCTGGTTTATTACTATACTTAGTTGATTTTAAGCAAGGATATATGCTGTTCGAGAGATAATTGTTTGGGGGAGAGAATGAATTGACTTAGAGGTGTCTAGCTTAATTAAATTATCTAATGGATGAGGTGTGACAGAATGCGAGTTGAGGCTATGATGAGAGCTTGAGGTACTAGGTTGTTATTGATGCGAGGCAGTGAGATTCATATTGAGGCATTGATTCATATACTCTTTTAGTCCTGGAAGCGTTGTTATGATTATTCTATCGGAGATAGAATGAAAATGTCTTCTATGCTTATGTGCTATTTCCAATGGGGGAAATAGTGACGCATACTGTGTTTATGCACTATTTCCTATTAGAGATTAGGGAATGGTGGCGCACCGAATTACTATGTATCTTGTGTGAATATATGCCTCACAGGTTATTTGTTTTGATGATGAACAAAAGAAAAAGGTCTAGAAGGACTATAGTGCAAAAAGCGGAAGATTATAAAGCAAGCAAGCACAAGGGGTAAAATGAGAATTTTATTATTTGTATTGTATGCTTTAGAATCATATGTAAATGGTAAGTAGAATTCTCAACTTAGTATTGGTCCTACACACACACACACACTCATTTAACATGTGTCTAAGGGTTTAACATGTGCTAAAATATTTTTGACATGTGTTTTAAATGGATTAAAACTAACAATTAACTAACCTTAATGAGAAATCATTTTCCTTAATTGTCAAGTATTTCAAATTCAAGATTACACGCACCATAATCGATTATGGTCTTCTTATAATCGATTATGAGTCAAGATTAATTGGCTTTAATTGGTGTTAATGACTAATTATGACATTAAAGCCGTTGGCTTTAAAATTTGAAATGATATAATCGATTATGACTTTGGTATAATCGATTAGGTCCTCTCTAACCTCTATTGATCTTAAATTAGAAACTCTATAATCGATTACATAATCGATTAGGACCTTTTATACAAAAGTCAGTGGACCCGTAATCGATTAGCATAATCGATTACCACCTTTTTGTCAACACGTGCTTCCTGAGTTTTTAATTAAATAATCGATTATGGTCTTGTGATAATCGATTATGACTCGCCAAAAATGAATTTTAAGAGGCTTGACCTAATTTCATTTTGAACCGTCACATGTTTTCTATAAATAGGAGAATAGGCAGCCTTGCCTCAAACACACAATCATCTGCTATCATACTCTGTGCTTAAATCTCTAATCATTTTATTTTATACTGTTTTTATCTTGAACTATCACTTGACCATACTACTTTGAGAGTTCTATACACCATATATGTGTCTTTGTAACTGAGCTTCAATTTGTGTTCTCATATCTGCACTTTTTGAGTGCTTTCTTATTGTAATTCTTTTAAAGTTTTTCTAAGTGAGTGTGATCTCACGAACTGTTATTGAGACTCTTGTACAAGGGATAGTACGTCCTGTGATTTGTGTTAAGGGTTCTCTGACTTGTAAAGGTTCTAGTTTAGTCGGTTTAAAAACTAGAGTTGATTGGAAACCTTTGGTCATATTGCCTTGGGGACTGGACGTAGGCCACGTGGGTAGTTGAGTGGTCGAACCAGGATACATCGTTGTGTCGTGTCCTTCCCTTATCTCTTTACTTTCTAGCAACGATTTTATATTTCATACGCTTTATTTCACAACGTTTTACTTTTAATCTGTTGCTTCTCAAAGCAAGTTTTAAATATAGTTTAAATCGCCAAAAGTTTTCAAAAATCAATTCACATACAATTCACCCCTCCTCTTGTGTTTGAGGTCACTTGTCAACAAGTGGCATCAGAACTTAACTCTTGGATATAAAGGACGATACCGTCTCAAGAGTAAAGATGACTTCAAACAGTTTTCCTAATGAGGGCAATTCCGTAAACAGACCTGCATCGTTCGATGGTGAGGGGTATGGATACTGGAAAGAAAGAATGCAAATTTTTTTGGAAGATTATGATATTGATATTTGGGATGCTGTGGAAAATGGTCCATTTGTCCCCAAGCACGAAGTTAATGGTGCTTCGGTGGATAAACCAAAAACCCTTTGGACCAACGAGGAAAAGAAAAAGGTCCAATACAATTTGAAAGCTAGGCATCATCACCTCAGCTTTAAGCTACGATGAGTTCTATAGGCTTTCAAATTGCAAGACCGCTAAGGAAATGTGGGACACCCTTGAATTGACCCATGAAGGTACTACCGAGGTCAAAAGGGCTAGGATGAACACATTAACCCATGAGTATGAGCTATTTAGGATGAAATAGGGTGAAAGCATACAAGATATGCAAAAACATTTCACCCATATAATAAATCATCTTAGGGCTCTTAGGAATTGTTTAATAATGAAGATTTAATAAATAAAGTTCTTAGATGTTTAAATAGAAGTTGGCAACCCAAAGTAATTGCGATTTCTGAATCACGTGATCTAACGTCTATGTCTTTGCCAACTCTATTTGGTAAATTGCAGGAACATGAACTTGAGTTGAACCACCTCATAGAAAGTGAGGAAAGTCATAAAAAGAAAAGGGGCCTTGCTCTTAATGTGACACCCTTCTACCCCGCATGTTATAAAGCATTTATTGTAAAAGAAATCATTTGTCCATGGGTAGAAAAGTTCCACATGAACCAATTACAACGCGGAAAAACAAACCAAGTTTAAAATCCACAAAACATGATAAAATAACTACCCAACCCCGATGTCACAACTCAGAGCTGGTATAACCGTTCCGGAAAATAATATCCTCGGAATACAACTGAAAAACAAACTAAACATAAAACAAGCCCTAACTATGAGTGGCGGCTCCTCAGAGTCACTCTTTTCCGGGCTGCTCGTCATCCTCTACAAAATGCCGATCAGGCCAAACACAAACATATAACAGGGAGTAAGATTCACGTAAACATATACAACATGGGAATAGGAAACAAGGTAAACATACAACATAAGATGTCATTCCTAGGGAGGGAATACCGATTCTTTATGGTCACCTTTTTGAGCTGCTGATAGTCGACGCACAACCTCATACTACCATCCTTCTTCTTCACTAACAACACAGGTGCTCCCCACGGAGACACACTCGGCCTAATGAACTGCTTCTTCATCAGGTCTTCCAACTGTTCCTTCAACTTCGCTAGCTCTAAAGGAGACATTCTATAGGGTGCTATGGAGATTGGCCCGGTGCCAGGCACTAAATCTATGGTAAACTCAACATCTCTCTCTAGGGGTAAGTTATAAACATCCCCCGGAAATACTTCAGGAAATTCCCGCACAACAGGCACGCTGGTGACATCAAGAGGGCTGCTCTCTACTTCCAGGGAAGCTAACATCAAGTATACTTGGGCTTCGTCTCTCATCGAAGTTTGAACTTGGCTGGCAGAGAGAAGGTCCGGATTCTTAGGCTCCTTTGGAGTCCCAAAAATCAAGGTTTTATCAAAACAGTTCAGGAGGACATGGTTGGAAGATAACTAATCCATGCCTAGAATAATATCCAGGTCTTCCAAAGGCCAGTATACAAGATCATCAATGAAGGTTTTATCATTTATAACTATATGACAGTTCTTGCATGCATAAGAAGTGGAAACATGTTTATTTGTAGGTGTAGAAACCAACAAATCAAACTCAAGAAAAGTAACAGGTACTTCAAGACTCTTGACCCTATCATGCGATATAAACGAGTGAGTAGCACCCGAATCATATAATACAGTCAATTGAGTTCCATCAATAAAGCATGTACCTTGGATCAAGTCATCACACTCGGAGGCTTCAGCTCCACTAAGAGTAAAGACTCTTCCAGTGGTCTTCAGTTGGTTGGCCTGGGACTTCTGATTCTTGCTGGAGCTGGGAGGCTCGGCCTTGGCTCCTTCACACTCTCGGCTGATGTGTCCTGGCTTGCCACATCTAAAGCAGATAACCTGCATCTCCTTGCACTGAGACGAGTAGTGGTCCGTAGCACCACACTTGCCGCACCTCATGGGTCTAGAGGCATTAGAGAATCTGCCTCTAAACCCATCCTGCTGAAACTGTGGCTTCTTGCCACCATACTTGAAATCCCTGCCGGTCGGAGCATACCGCTGCTTGCCCTTGTCCCTCTGGTCAGTCCTCTTGCCACTCTGACTATCCGATCCTCTGGAACTGGCAACTCTGAACTGACCGGCATCCTCATAAATCCGGCATTTGTTGACCAGAATAGGGAAAACTCTGATCTCCTGGTAACTGATGGCCTATTTGATCTCAGGCCGGAGACCCACTTCAAACTTCACACACTTGGAGCGATCATCTGTCTCATGCTGGTAAGGAGTGTAGTACCTCGCCAGCTCCTCAAACTTGGCCGCATAGTCACCGACTGACAGCGACCCCTGCCTCAAAGACAAGAACTCCATCTCTTTCTTGTCTTTGATATCTGCTGGAAAGTACTTCTCTAGAAATCTCTGTCTGAACACAACCCATGTAACTACTGTGCCCTTAGCCTGCATCCTCTGCCTGCAGTTATCCCACCAATGCTCTGCCTCCTCGGTCAGCATGAAGGTATCAAAGATGAGCTTCTGCTGATCGTTGCAATCCATGGCTCGGAAGATCTTCTTTGTCTCCCTCAGCTACAACAGTGCTCCTTCTGGGTCGTACGCTTCCTTGAATGACGGAGGGTTGTTCCTCTGGAACTTATCCAGTCCTTGGAACTCAGCTGGCCCACCATTGTTAGGGTTGACCTGACCAATAGCATTGGCTAGGAGTGCCAATGCGTCAGCAATTGCCTGATCGTTGCATCCTCTACCGGCCATTAGTTCCTGTACATACCCAAAACAACTTTTAATACAGAAACTTAAGTGAGTAAAAGCTACAGGCAACTAACTTAAAGCATCATTATCTATACAAGTATAGACAATTCAAACCAGAGTCACACAACAGACTCATACCACGTCCGAATAAGGTCGAACTGCTCTGATACCACTTAATGTGACACCCTTCTACCCCGCATGTTATAAAGCATTTATTGTAAAAGAAATCATTTGTCCATGGGTAGAAAAGTTCCACATGAACCAGTTACAACGCGAAAAAACAAACCAAGTTTAAAATCCACAAAACATGATAAAATAACTACCCAACCCCGATGTCACAACTCAGAGCTGGTATAACCGTTCCGGAAAATAATATCCTCGGAATACAACTGAAAAACAAACTAAACATCAAACAAGCCCTAACTATGAATGGCGGCTCCTCAGAGTCACTCCTCTCCGGGCTGCTCGTCATCCTCTGCAAAATGCCGATCAGGCCAAACACAAACAAATAACAGGGAGTAAGATTCATGTAAACATATACAACATGGGAATAGGAAACAAGAGACATACAACATAAGCATACATCAACATCCAACAATACTATATCAACCAAGTATGCTATGCTGTGCAATGCATTAACTACTCCGCTACTCCATCTATGCATGTGGATCCAAACTAACTCAGGATGAACGACTTCGGAGTTACATATCCAGATTGGCCATAAAAGCACCAACACCGGCAGTTCACCAAACCTTGGGTGAACCCCATGGATAGCCAATGCATCAAACCGTGGATGCTTCATCACGGGGGCCTTGGTCACCAAACCATCGGGTGACCTACTGTGGATGGCCAGATCACCGTACTCTCGGGTGATCTCCCCTATGTCGAACCTCCCCCATCAACAACTCCAATGTTATATGCAAATGGCACAACAACAAACAATCTCAACCACCTCCTTGCTTGGGCCATGAAGCTCCCAAGACTTCAACATCAACCTCAATGTAAACTTAGACCCAAACCGTGGGGTCAAGGCTCTCTTGGCCAAAAAGCACCAAGGTTCAACTCAACATGCTTGGGTCAATAAGCACCCAAGACTTCAACTTATCAACATGCGATAACCCAACGGGTACCGACTTAACATCTCATTATCTTAATCATCTTAGATAATTATTAACCAGGTTGTCTAATCTTTCTCTTTGATTAGTTATCTCAACTCATCATCATTGGAGAATGGGGTTTGAAACCCCTTAAGTCCTTTAATTCTGTTTCTGTCCAAGAGGGGTGAGCACGGTCGTGCTTAAACCCCAGCACGGTCGTGCGTGGACACGTGAGGGCGTCCTGCCCTTTTAAGTGAAGCACTGTCATGCTTCATAATCAGCACGGTCGTGCTCAGCAGCACGATCGTGCTGTTTGTCCTGCACGGCCGTGCTAAACAGCGCGGCCATTTTCTAGAATTCGACCGTGCTCCCTGTTCAGCACGGTCGTGCTCATCGTGCAACAGTGCTGTTCTGGGCAGAATTTAAGTCAGTCTCTTAACCAAATTTTTTAGGATCGTTATCCATTAAATCTATCACGTTTTCAAATCTATTTTTATCAGTTATAATCTGAACTTATAAACTCAAAACATCAAACCATCACTTCAACCAAACATCCAACATTATCATCATAATATCATGTTTATGTCAACCACAACAACATAAACCTAAAACATGTTATGAACATAGACATATAGAACATCAATTAACATCAAAAACATATTATCACCACAGTCAGACAATTATCATAATAAATCATACAACGACTCAGAGGTCATGGGGAACCCCTTTACCTTACACTACCCCTATTGCCTAATGGTTACAATCCCCTTCTCCCCATACCTGGATTGAAGGTTGCTCTACCGTATGCTCCAAACAGTGAAACGGCCACGGTTCCCAACGTGACTCAACTAGCCGTCCACACCTTGGTTAAACAAGATTAATCCCGTTAGTTTCCGATTTAAAACACGAAAAGGAAAACACAAAGGAAGGGAATGTTACCTCTAGACCAACAAGACTCACAGGGGGCTCCCAAAGACTTCCAAAACTCCAGAAATGGGTAGAGTTTAGTGGAAGTAGGGAAAAAGGTCACTCTGGCCGAAACTGGTGACGGCTGCCAACACAAAAATAGGGTTTCGTGTCACCCTCGGTTTCTATGCCAACTATATAAAGGCTGCACCTGAGCACGGTTGTGCTCACCATTGAGTATGGTTGTGCTCAACTTAGCGTCACCGACACGCGGTCAGCGCATTGAGCACGGGCGTGCTCACTATTGAGCACGGGCGTGCTCACTATTGAGCACGGTCGTGCTCAACTTAAAATCAGAAACACGGTTCTGACTTTAAGTACTGGCGTGCTGGCTAATGAGCACGGGCGTGCTCATGTACCAGAAAGGGACTTTTAAGTCAAAATCTCACTTAGCCCTTAACCAACTCTTTTAACTTAATAAAACCAGCTTTTATAAAACACTTACAAAAAACGGGGTGTTACACTTAAGGCTAATATAAGTGAAACAAATGAGGAAGATAATGACTTTGATGAACTTGGTGAAGGAGATATGAAAACATGAGTCTAATGGTCCGAAAATTTAAGAGGTTTATGAGGAACAAAGGAAAAACACAAACCTTCACTCCTCAAAAGAAATTTGATGGAGAAGAAACCTCTTACGTGCCAACATGCTTCAACTGTAAAAAGAAAGGTCATATAAGGCCCGAGTGTCCTCTAAGTCAAAAGAAGAATGACAGATTTGAAAAGAGACCACCAAAGGATAGAAAAGGAAGGAGAGCATACATTGCTCGGGAAGACAATGACATGGACTCCTTCGATGAATCAGACAATGAGGAAGCAAACCTTTACCTCATGGCCAATCATGAGGACGACGAGGATGAGGTAACTGATAATGAAATTGAAAATGAATTGTCATATGATGATTTACTTGTTGCATGTGAAGAGTTGAATAATGAAAGCATGCGTCTTCCAAAAATCATTGTATCTTCAAAGAAAACCATTTCTAGTCTTGAAACAAAACTAGATTTATTAAATAAAGAAATGGAGGTTATCAAGGAAAAGCAAGTTCTTTCAAACAAAACCTCATCATGCTTATCATGTGAAAACAAAATAAGTGAAGTTTCAAAATGCAATGAATGTAATGTTTTGAAAAACAAAATTGAGGACTTGTATGATATTCTTGCAAAATTCACAAAAGGGAGAGACAATCTCAATGTTTTGTTAGGAAACTAAAAAGGAACGTATGATAAAGCCGGCTTGGATTATCACCCTAAATTACATGAAAAATATTTTAAAAAATTCTTTTGCCCAACCAATACTTCTAGTAGTCCTTTCGTAAAATGTTTTTATTTTGGTAGAAAGGGACATACCGCATCTATTTGCAATGCTAGAAAGAATGTGAATATCAAGGGCAAGAAAGTATGGGTTCAAAAGGGCAATGTACCCAAAGCTAACTCTCAAGGACCCAACATGATTTGGATACCAAAAGTTAAAACTTGAAACTGTTTTGTAGGTGTGCTTGAAAGCAAGGAACACAAATTGGTATCTTGCCAGCAGATGCTCCAAGCACATGATGGGAGATAAAAACAAGTTCTGCTCACTCACACCCAAAAAGGGTGGATTTGTTTTCTATGGTGACAATAACAAAGGTAGAATCATGGGAATTAGAACGTTTGGTAAGAGTCCAAATCCCATCATTGAAAATGTTTTGTATGTTGAAGGTCTAAAACATAATTTTTTGAGTATTAGCCAACTTTGTGATAAAAACTTCAACGTTGTTTTTGATAACTTGAAATGCACGGTTATAGATTCTAATAATCAAACTAAATTACTTGGACAAAGAATTGGAAATATCTATATGGTATGCTTGGATGACCTACATTCAAATGATGTATGCTGTCTAATTAGCAAAGAGGATGAAACTTGGCTATGGCATAGGAGGATGACCCATATTCACATGGACCATCTTAATAAGTTGGTTTGCAAGGACATAGTAATTGGTTTACCAAAGCTCCATTTTGAAAAAGACAGGATGTGTGATGCTTGTCAAAAAGGAAAACAAGTAAAGGCCTCTTTCAAAACTAAAAATGTTGTTTCTACAAACCGGCCTTTACAGCTTTTACATATGGATTTGTTTGGTCCATCTAGAACCATGAGCTTTGGTGGTAATTACTATGCGCTTGTTATTGTGGATGACTATTCTCGTTATACATGGACATTGTTTATTCCTCATAAAAATGACGCTTTCGGTGCCTTTCATAAACTTGCCAAGGTTATTCAAAATGAGATGGGATTAAACATTGTAACTATCCGAAGTGATCATGGTGGTGAGTTCTAAAATGAGGCATTTGAGGCCTTTTGTACTAAAAATGGAATAGGGCATAATTTTTCCTCACCAAGGACTCCCCAACAAAATGGGGTGGTGGAAAGGAAAAATAGGTCTCTAGTAGAGCTAGCGAGGACGATGCTCAATGAGACCAACCTTCTTAAGTATTTTTGGACAGATGCGGTAAGCACCGCATGCTATGTGATGAGTACAGTCCTCATAAGACCTATTATGAAACAAACGCCCTATGAAATTTACAAGGGAAGGAAGTCTAACATCTCCCACTTTCACGTATTCGGATGTAAGTGCTTTGTTTTAAATAATGGTACAGATAACCTTGGTAAATTCGATGCTAAAGCTGATGAAGGTATATTCCTTGTATATTCCAATTCTAGTAAAGCTTTTCGAATCTATAACAAAAGAACTATGACCATTGAAGAATCTGTGAATGTATCTTTTGATGAAACTAACCCTAAAGTTGTAGTGGAAGAAAGTGTTGATGACCTTGCAGAAATATTGGGAAATAGCTATCTTGAGGAGAAACACACTCAAGAGAAGGAAAATGATGATCAACCACTTCCTCAAAATGAAGAATCACCTCACAATGATCTTCCAAGAGAATGGAGAACATCTAGATACCATCCTCTTGACAATATTATAGGTGATATCTCAAAAGGGGTAACCACTCGAAACTCTCTCAATCATGCATGTCACTATATGGCTTTCGTATCACAAATTGAACCTAAGAATATTGATGAAGCTATAATTGATGAACATTGGACACTTGCCATGCAAGATGAACTAAATCAATTTGAGAGAAACAATGTTTGGGAACTAGTCCCTAAGCCTAAAGACCACTTAGTAATTGGAACTAAATGGGTTTTTCGTAACAAGCTAGATGAAAACGGAATAATTGTTAGAAACAAAGCTAGGCTTGTTGCTAAGGGATACAACCAACAAGAGGGCATTGATTTCGACGAAACCTATGCTCCCGTAGCTAGACTAGAAGCCATCCGTATGCTTCTTGCTTTTGCTTGCATCATGGATTTCAAACTTTTTCAAATGGATGTTAAAAACGCTTTTTTAAACGGTTTTATCCAAGAAGAAGTTTATGTGGATCAACCCCCAGTTTTTTCAAATTTTGAATTTCCAAATCATGTCTTCAAATTGAAAAAGGCTTTGTACGGTTTAAAACAAGCCCCTAGGGCATGGTATGAACGCCTAAGTAAGTTTTTGTTGGAAAATGGTTTTCAAAGAGGGAAAGTTGATACCACTCTTTTTATCAAAAACAAAAAGCATGATATTCTATTAGTTCAAATTTACGTGGATGACATTATTTTCGGTGCTACGAATGAGACCTTGTGCAAGGATTTTTCAAATATTATGCAAAACGAATTTGAAATATCAATGATGGGGAAACTCAACTATTTCCTTGGATTGCAAATCAAGCAATCAAAGGAAGGCATCTTCATCAACTAATCCAAATATTGCAAAGAGTTGCTTAAGAAATTTGGGATGAACAACTCAATGGAACTATCTGCTCCCATGAGCACCTCTTGCTATCTTGACAAAGATGAGGAAGGAAAATCAGTGGACATAAGTAAGTATAGAGGTATGATAGGCTCTCTCCTTTACCTTACTGCTAGTCGTCCCGATATTATGTTTAGTGTTTGAATGTGTCACATTTTCAATCAAACCCTAAGGAATCACATCTCACCACGGTAAAACGCATTATGAGATACCTCATTGGCACACAAAATATGGGTTTATGGTACCCTAAAGGGGCTGATTGCACTCTTATTGGGTACTCGGATTCTGATTTTACTGGATGGAAATTAGACCGAAAAAGCACTAGTGGAACTTGTGACACCCTTCTATCCCGCATGTTATAAGGCATTTAAAAAATAAAACAATTAAAAAGAAAAACATGCATTTACTGAAAAATATAAAATATTTGTCCAGGGGGTAGAAAAGTCTCACATGAACCAGTTCACAATCGCGGAAAAATATAACAAGTTTAATCGTTGAAACAAAACAAGGAAATAAATATATCCTAACCCCGATGTCACATACAGAGTTGGTATAACCGTTTCGGAATAAAATCAACGGAATACAACTGAAAACTAATAAATTGACTGAACATAAACTAGCCCTAACTATGAGTGGCGGCTCCTCAGAGTCACTCCTCTCCGGGCTGCTCGTCATCCTCTGCAAGGTGACAATCAGGCCAAACACAAACAAACAAACAGATATAGGGAGTAAGAATCATGTAAACATATTAGCAAGGAAGTAGGAAGTAAAGTAAACACAAACAGACATGGCACCAACATACACCAACAACATCAACATTCAACATGTTATGTAGTGCAATACAGTCCTACTCCGCTAAACCAACAATGCATGTGGATCCACTAAACTCGGGATGGACGACTTCGGAGTTAAATATCCACATTGAGAAAACGCCGGAGAATCTACTCCTTGGATAGCCAACGCATCAAACCAACGAATGCCTCGTCATGGGGGCGCTAGGAGAATCTACTCCAACCATGGATAGCCAGATCACCGTACTCTAGGACGACCTCCCCTTCGAACATCCCTAAACAACATCTCTGATGCAATGCTTATGAAACACAACACAACAGCAACGCCACCTCCATAACTCCAACGGAATCGACCGAAGATAACAACGGAATCAACCGCAACAACTTGCCTCGCGGAATCTACCTGAGGACTTTAGCGGAATCGACCGCAACACCTGGGGCAAACTCTCGGCCACCAAGGTACAACAACAACACCTTAGACCCAAACCACGGGGTCAAGGCTTCCTTGGCCGAAAAGCACCAAGGCACAGCTCAACAGCTTGCGGTATCCAATGGGCACCGACTTACCAAACTTAACACCCCACCATCTCATCATTTTAATTATCTTCAGTAGACATTAACCAAGTTGTCTAATCAACTTATCATTATTGGGGAAATGGGGTTTGAAACCCCTTAAATTCCTTTATTCTATTCTGTCCAGGAGGGTTGAGCATGGTCGTGCTTAACCCCCCAGCACGGTCGTGCTTAAACACGTGAGGGCGTGTTGCCCTTTAAGTGGAGCACGGTCGTGCTTCATGTTGAGCACGGTCTTGCTCAGCAGCACGATCGTGCTCTTTGACCTGTACGGCCGTGCTAAACAGCGCGACCATTTTCCAGAATTCAACTAGGAGCACGGTCGTGCTCCCTGTTCAGTAAGGTCGTACTGATCGCACGACAGTGCTGTTCTGGGCAGGAACAGTGATCAAGTTTTTAACCAAAAATTAAGGGTTTGACCCGTTAATCATCCTAAATCCAGTATTAACATGTTTAAGGGTTAAAACTCATCAAAACATCATAAGCAAATCAGTACGGCATCAACCCAACAATAACATTATGTTCATAACCATCACAACAACATGAATACAAACCATATATTATGAACATGGCTTTTTAAATCACATATCAACAATTATCAACATGTTACCAGAATAATTAACAAATCATATATACAACAGATATTCTCACAAGAACCGAGTTATGGGAACCCTTTACTTTACTCTAACCCCGAGCCTATGAGTACACAACCTTCTCCCCATACCTGGATTGAAGGTAGCTCTCCCAAAACACCAAACAGCAACCTAGTTCCTCCTCTCAAGACGGCTCAACCTCAACCACGCCTTAAACAAAGGAAACACACCATTATTAGTTTCCCAATGCAAAACGAAAAGGAAACCAACAAAAGGAAAGGAACGTTACTTATATGCAAAGTACAGACGAAACCACATTTCCCTAGAGTCTCCAATACTCAAGAACCACAGAGTATGAAGGAAAAAGGGAAAAAAGCAGTAGCAGCCGTACTAGGGTTTTAGCCACCAAAACATGGAGTGTACGGTGCCACCTCGAGTCTGCACAACATATATAAGCCTGGAATTGAGAACGGTCGTGCTCTTAATCAAGCACGGTTGTGCTGGACTTAGCGTCAGCGAGACGCGGTCCACACGGTGAGCCCGGGCGTGTTCACTGTTAAGCACGGTCGTGCTCAACTAAACTTGGTAATGCGCTTCAGGCTTTAAGCACGGGCGTGCTGGCTAATGAGCACGGGCGTGCTCATGTAACAGAAAGGGACTTTTAAGCCAAAAATCCCACTAAGTCCTTAGCCAACAACTCCAACTTAAAAAGAAACCAGCTTTATAAAAATACTTCCGAAAAACGGGGTGTTACAGAACTTGCCACTTACTAGGAAATGCTTTAGTTTCTTGGCATAGTAAGAAACAAGCTAATGTGGCTTTATCCACAGCCGAAGCGGAATACGTTGCGGCGGGAAGTTGTTGTGCACAAATAATATGGATGAAGCAACAATTAAATGATTATGGTATTGATCTTAAAACTGTCCCTATTAAATGTGACAACACAAGTGCCATAAACCTCACGAATAAACCTCACGAAAAATCCAGTTTATCACTCTAGAACCAAGCACATCGAAATAAGACACCACTTTATTAGAGACCTTGTCCAAAAAGGAGATTGTATGATTGAATTTGTAGAGACATCTAAACAACTACCTAAAGAAAGTTTCTTTTTCATAAGAACTGAATTAGGAATTTTAAATCAATCATGCATTGAATAAATGTGCATTTCATATTGTTATTACTAATCAGTGTACTAAGTGTGACATTTTTCAACCAATAATCGATTATGAGATAAGGGTAATCGATTATTATAAGACAGAAGGCTCGTAATCGATTATCATAATTGATTACGCTTAAAGAGGAGCAGAAAACCAAAAGTCAGTATGCCTCTAATCGATTATAATAATCGATTATGCACGAGGGCATTTTTCAGAAACGGCAGAATCGATTACAAAATCGATTATATGTTCATGAAGTTCATCACCAAAATCGATTACAGAATCGATTATTCAAAGAACCCAGGTAAAAATCGATTATATAATCGATTCCATGAAGAAGAAGGGTCAGGCGCTCAAGCAATAATCGATTATACCATTTTGGATAATCGATTATACATTGAAAAGTGACCAATCAGATCAACACGGTAAGACATAATCGATTATGCTCACTTACATAATCGATTATGAGTGCATTTAGGTAAACAAGCAGAACAGTGCTCATTTGCTCGAAACTCTTCAAATTTCTTTTCTCTGAACTCTCTCTTGCACCCCCCTCATATCACTTCCTCTCTTCATCACTCACAAACACATCATCAAACATCATCATGCCTCCCAAAAGATGAAGAACTGCTACTGTCAATCCAGGGACTCTCACTCCTGCTCAAATGGAGAAATATTTCTCCAACAATGCTCAAAGTGCAGACTTTATGAGTGATTTCTACAATAGGGAGATCCAGAAACCACGATTTCTGGACTTGGAATTCATGAGGGAGCAAAACTTCAAATTTATGGAATTTCTGGAACATGCAAACCTTATCAACTTTCTCTCCTCCACCGAAGACATCTATCCGGAACTGGTGTGGGTATTCTACAGCAACCTCCACTTGGTTTATGGCATCCTGATCTTTGAGGTATGCCATAAACCCATTAGGTTTACTTCTGCTGATTTTGGGAGAGTTGTTGGAGTGCCCTTTGGTGGCACTCATGTAACTGCTGAGGGTCCTGCTGCACCCTTAGCGGATGAATTTGTTAGGCTGGAAGCCACCAAGACTCTGTTAACTGATCCCAGTGAGGCCTCTCACAGGGAAATTACTGCTGGTCAGATGAAGGTTGAGAGTAGGTTGCTGCACTATGTTGTTGCTAGATTGTTGTTTCCTAGGCGACACAATTTTTCTTAGCTTTTAAAAATTGATGTTGTTCTTCTTTGGTTGCTGGAAAATAAGAAATATGTTGACTGGGCTGGTCTGGTTGCAACACATGTTTGATATGAGGACAGGTGGTTCATTGCCATATGGGCATCTGGTTACACGCATTCTGAGGAATGCACGTGTAAACCTCAATGGGGAAGCCAAATTTGATGGCTTAAAGTATCATGCTATGTACAGCCAAGGGACTATCAACATGATGGGCATTGAACATCATGGAAACACTTAGGAATGTAAGCCCAAGAGGAAGTTATACTCTTTTGCCGACGACCAACCTTCTTCCACTGGCGGGGAATCTTCATCATCACAGGCTCCTTCTGCTGCTGCTGCTTCACCCGAGGTTATGACTCTCTTGCACTTGAACTTATTTTAACTTATGCTTGAATATATGCCTTGGTATGCATGTTTAAATTCCCGTTTTTTTATAATGCCAAAAGGGGGAGAGTATATACTTGCATGCTTCAGGGGGAGTGATTTGAATAAATGCATGAAGTGAGGCGGAGTAGAGCTTAAGCTTATATCTATTTTTGAATGATGATCTTTATGATATTAAGCTAATCCCTCCTTGAGATGTTTGTCATCATAAAAAAGGGGGAGTATATGAATATATGCCTCACAGGTTATTTGTTTTGATGATGAACAAAAGAAAAAGGTCTAGAAGGACTATAGTGCAAAAAGCGGAAGATTATAAAGCAAGCAAGCACAAGGGGTAAAATGAGAATTTTATTATTTGTATTGTTTGTTTTAGAATCATATGTAAATGGTAAGTAGAATTCTCAACTTAGTATTGGTCCCACACACACACACACACACTCATTTAACATGTGTCTAAGGGTTTAACATGTGCTAAAATATTTTTGACATGTGTTTTAAATGGATTAAAACTGACAATTAACTAACCTTAATGAGAAATCATTTTCCTTAATTGTCAAGTATTTCAAATTCAAGATTACATGCACCATAATCGATTATGGTCTTCTTATAATCGATTATGAGTCAAGATTAATTGGCTTTAATTGGTGTTAATGACTAATTATGACATTAAAGCCGTTGGTTTTAAAATTTGAAATGATAAAATCGATTATGACTTTGGTATAATCGATTAGGTCCTCTCTGACTTCTCTTGATCTTAAATTAGAAACTCTATAATCGATTACATAATCGATTAAGGCCTTTTATACAAAAGTCAGTGGACCCATAATCGATTAGCATAATCGATTACCACCTTTCTGTCAACGCGCGCTTCCTGAGTTTTTAATTAAATAATCGATTATGGTCTTGTGATAATCGATTATGACTCGCCAAAAATGAATTTTAAGAGGCTTGACCTAATTTCATTTTGAACCTTCACCTGTTTTCTATAAATAGGAGAATAGGCAGCCTTGCCTCAAACACACAATCATCTGCTATCATACTCTGTGCTTAAATCTCTGATCATTTTATTTTATACTGTTTTTATCTTGAATTATCACTTGACCATACTAATTTGATAGTTCTATACACCATATAGGTGTCTTTGTAACTGAGCTTCAATTTATGCTTTTGTATCTGCACTTTTTGAGTGCTTTCTTATTGTAATTCTTTTAAAGTTTTTCTAAGTGAGGATGATCTCATGAACTGTTATTGAGACTCTTGCACAAGGGATAGTACGTCCTGTGATTTGTGTTAAGGGTGCTCTGACTTGTAAAGGTTCTAGTTTAGCCTGTTTAAAAACTAGAGTTGATTGGAAACCCTTGGTCGTATAGCCTTGGGGACTGGACGTATGCCACGTAGTTGGGTGGCCGAACCAGGATACATCGTTGTGTCATTTCCTTCCCTTATCTCTTTACTTTCTAGTAACGATTTTATATTTCTTACGCTTTATTTCACAACATTTTACTTTTAATCTATTGCTTCTCAAAGCGTTCAAAAATCAATTCACACACAATTCACCACCCTCTTGTGTTTGAGGTCACTTGTCAACATCTTGTGCTTATGCACTATTCCTATGAGAGGTAAGGGAATAGGGGTGCACTGAGTTATTATTTATTTTGTGCTTATGTACTATTTCCAATGGGGGGAAAATAGTGGCGCACCTTGTGCTTATGCACTGTTCCCTATGAAAGGTAAGGGAATAGGGGCACACCGAGTTATTATTTATTATGTGCTTATGTGCTATTTCCAATGGGGGAAATAGTGACGCATACTGTGCTTATGCACTATTTCCTATGAGAGATGAAGGAATAAGGACGCACCGAGTTTTGATCCCAAATCGTTCTGGACTATTGACTTTCATGATAGAAGTAGAGATGGCCATGTCAGCATAAAGGTTTAGTTGCATGAGAGTTGATGGTAGAGGTTGATATAGTGAATAATGATGATTGTTAGTTATGTGGGATGTTTTGTCTGTGACATTTATTGTACTATATACTATCACTCGTTTCCCTTTTTTTTTTTTTTTTTATAATAGAACTGCTTCTTATCCCTTGTATTCTTTTTGTATGTGACTTTTATCTTTTGTGGAATCGTACTTGAAGACCCTGTGGCTGAGCTAAATGAGGAGGAGTTGGATGGAACTCCTTATGAACCGGAAGCCGGAGGTCGAATCGTGACCCATGGTGATTAGGGTCTAAATAGTATATGGCCAGTGCGTCTCGTGTGATGTTTTTATATTTTCCGCTAAGTTTAATATTTTTTTTAAGTATGCTTGTGAGGGATCCTACTGAGAGGAGATCCTCAACAGTGTTTTGTAGTCTGATTATAAGTCTGTTGTGTGTATGTATAACATGAACATCATATGTTGTTTTAAATGAACTAAAGTTTGTATGCTTATTAACTTAAGTTTTAATTTTTACGCAATTTCACGTCAAGCACATGATTAAGAAATAAATTAACGAGGTTTAAATCTAATAAAACATCGGGGCACAACGGGGTGTCTCATTTGGTATCAGAGCAGTTTGATTCTGATCGGACTGCAAGGTTTAGGATGTTGTCACTGGCCGTGTCTAGTTGAATCCACATCGGATTTTGACTATGCTTAGAAGTTGGGTAGCGTATCCGGACTTAATGTGATAACAAACATTGGTATGACATATAGTATGTATATACTTGTTTATGTAGTATTATATGTCATATGGATGGGAGCTGATGATTTTCTTAAACAGATCATGGCTCGTGGAAGAGGATGTCCAACCAACAGTGGTGACATAACTCTGGAAAGAATCATAGGAGCTGTCAACAATGACAACAATGGAGGAGAGTCATCTGCGACTCCTAACACCATGGAAACGATAGCTGCTGCTATGTTATTACAAACACAGTAGAATGCTGAAATGCTGCAGATTAACTGAGAGCAGCTAGAACTAAAGAATCAGAGGAGGGCTGCAGCAGCTGAAGATGCCGGATTGGCTACATTTCTGAAAGGGAAGCCACCTCAATTCCAAGGAGAGTATGACCCGGAGAAGGCTGAATGGTGGATACAAGAGATTGAAAAGATATTTGAAACTGTGAGCTGTAGCGAGGAGAGGAAAGTGACTTATGCTGCCTTCACGCTAACTGAAGGAGCAGAGTTCTAATGGAAGGGAAAGAAACGACTATTGGAGGCTGAGGGCAGAACGATTAACTGGCAGTTATTCATCGACTGCTTCTTCAAAAAATATTTTCCGCGTCTAGTTCGATGTGAGAAGGAAAAATAATTCACAAACCTCAAACAAGGCAACATGTCTGTAGGTGATTAAGCATCACGTTTTGAGGTGCTGATCAAGTTTTTAGAGTACTATCAGAGGTTTCCAAATGAAGACTAGCAATGTAGGAGATTTGAGGAAGGACTTAGAAATGAGCTGCAGAGGGTTGTGGTGTCTCTCGACATTCAGTATTTCCCGGAACTGGTGGAGAGATGCAGTGCTATTGAAAGTATAGGTCTGAGGATGGCTAATGAGCAGAAACAACTGAGGAATGGAGGCCCTATTCGATCAGATCCTCAGAGGAGAATGTAAAATGGTTCTCAGTGGAAACGGGAACCATATACCAGACCAGTGTAGACAGCTGCACCAGTATCAGCTTCTACAACGCCAATGGCTGGAACGGGTCAGCAGCAACAGCAAGGCCCAGTTTGTTATAAATGTGGAGGACCACATTATCAACGGAATTGAGGGAGGTACCTTGCTGTTTCCATTGTGGTAAACCAGGACATTTTACTCATGATTGTAGACAGAAAGATATGCAACAGCCGGTAGCTATTAATAGAGGAGCTGGAGATTATAGAGATGAAATTAGGAGAGAAGTTCTAGCACAAGACCACAGGTGGCTAGACCTCAAGCCACTAGAAGAGTGTTCACTGTGAGGGGAGCTAAATCCTCTCAACCTGTGGATCTTATACAAGGTATGTATTTGATATCTGGTAGACCTTGTTTGTTTGTTTGCGTAGCATGATAGACAAGAAGCTTACTAGAAGAATTAGTTCTTGGGGATGAGGTGTAGTGACCAATTAGTTATTGAAAGAAGTGGGTATTAAGAGAATTCATTTTAAGTACTTGATATAATTGGAATAGTGGAATAAGCTCCAAGTATCTACAAATTGTGATTGGATACATTGAGTAGGAAGTTAAGGTAGTATTAATCTTGGTGCATATTGGAAAAGTTAGATGTGGAAATAAGGTTTTCTAGTAGATCTATATTAAGAAGAGAAAATGATTAAGTTTTGATTATGTCCTTCAAGGCTGATAGATTAAGCTGAAAAGTTAAGGACAATGAGCATAATATAGTGATGGATAAGTTTGAGGATAATAGAATGGTATAATGATGAATTCTATTACGAAGTTACCGCTATCACTTAAGGGAAGACAACGATGAGAAATACGATGTAGGATCTTTAGATTAAGATATGATTGCAAGAGTCTACCCAGTTTTGTGTCAAGAAATTCCGAGGACGGAATTATTTTTAAGAGGGGTAGTAATGTAATAGCCTGTTTTTAGTTAAGCTAAAACCTATTAAGTGTTTTAATAAACTTATTGATCCTTTGTAAACAATCAATTTTGAGGTTCCTTCTTTGTTTTGGCCCAATAATAGATTATTTGATCTACCATAATCGATTACAAGGTTTCTGGACTGAGTTCCTGAAGTTCAGGATCATCATAATCGATTATATGTAACCCATAATCGATTATGAGCTGTCTGGAACTGAAAACCTGAAAAACAGAACCTCCATAATCGATTATGAGGAGTGTCATAATCGATTATGATATTTGTAATCGATTATATATCGTTATATATCGATTATCTACTGGAAAATCTATATATAGCCCCTCTTGACCGACCCCAAATGTGAAAAAATGGAGTTCTAAGGCAAAAACCTCATTTTTTTAGAGAAAACCTCAAAGTTAACCACTCTAAACCTCACTACCATTAAAGTTTGATCATCTACATCAATCATACACTTTCATCTTCATCTTCCTACAACTTCATCTTCTCCAAGGAGCAAACTCTTCTTCTTCCTCTCCATTGAAGAACTTGCAAAGGAATCATCAACTTTTCTTCATCTTCTCTACTAGCTTGAGGTAACATGAAGATTCCTACTCATTTCTTCTCTTCTCAAGATCACTTTCTATTTCAATATTGTTTAGTTTTCTCCAAAACCCATTTTTGTTAAGCTTCATGAAGAAATTCATAACAAATCATAGGAATGGAATTTTGTTGTCATTCCAATTTCTATTGTCTCACTAAGACTTCAACCTCATACATTTAAGAGATTGAATGAAATAGAAACTCCATATCCTTTGGTTAATTGTTGGCCGAAACTCCCATTGAAAATGGGTTTGATGTTTTTGTTAATTAATTTGTTGTTGTGTTGTTTGGTTGAAGGTGAAGTTGGTAAATTGTGGTGTGATAATGAGTCGCTTCGAATTTGAGATTCCGGTGTTAACTCAGGTGGGGGAAAGAATCAATCTACCGTCGGAATCGATAAGTAGTTTATAATATAATAATTGTGAATGGCGACCTAAACCCTACTAGTGGTCGAGTAATCGATAAGACCAAAATCACATTGGAAACCTTTTTTTGTAAAACCAATGGTGATTCGGGGATTGTAGGTTTATTGACGTTAGGATGATTTTATCTTATTTGAGGTCGATTGATTTTATTATTATTATTATTATTATTATTGAAACCTTATGATGTGATATTTTATGATATTTTATGATATTTGGATATTTTGTTGATTTATGGGTTATGCATAATCTGTCTGGTTTATTACTATACTTAGTTGATTTTAAGCAAGGATATATGTTGTTCGGGAGATAATTGTTTGGGCCAGAGAATGAATTGACTTAAAGGTGTCTAGCTTAATTAAATTATCTAATGGATGAGGTGTGACATAGAATGCGAGTTGAGGCTATGATGAGAGCTTGAGGTACTAGGTTGTTATTGATGCCAGGCAGTGAGATTCATATAGAAGCATTGATTCATATACTCTTTTAGTCCTGGACGCGTTGTTATGATTATCCTATCGGAGATAGAGTGGAAATGTCTTCTATGCTTATGTGCTATTTCCAATGGGGGAAATAGTGATGCATATTGTGCTTATGCACTATTTCCTATTAGAGATTAGGGAATGGTGGCACACCGAATTACTATGTCTCTTGTGCTTATGCACTATTCCTATGAGAGGTAAGGGAATAGGGGCACACCAAGTTATTATTTATTTTGTGCTTATGTACTATTTCCAATGGGGGGAAAATAGTGGCGCTCCTTGTGCTTATACACTATTCCCTATGAGAGGTAAGGGAATAGGGGCGCACCGAGTTATTATTTATTTTGTGCTTATGTACTATTTCCAATGGGGGGAAAATTGTGGCGCTCCTTGTGCTTATACACTATTCCCTATGAGAGGTAAGGGAATATGGGCGCACCGAGTTATTATTTATTATGTGCTTATGTGCTATTTCCAATGGGGGAAATAGTGACGCATACTGTGCTTATGCACTATTTCCTATGAGAGATGAAGGAATAGGGGCACACCGAGTTTTGATCCCAAATCGTTCTTGACTACTGACTTTCATGATAGAAGTAGAGATGGCCATGTCAACATAAAGGTTTAGTTGCATGAGAGTTGAGGGTAGAGGTTGATATAGTGAATTATGATGATTGTTAGTTATGTGGGATGTTTTGTCTGTGACATTTATTGTATCATATACTATGACTCTTTTCCCTTTTTTTTATGATAGAACTGCTTCTTCTCCCCTGTATTCTTTCTGTATGTGACTTTTATCTTTTGTGGGATCGTACTTGAAGACCTTGTGGCTGAGCTGAACGAGGAGGAGTTGGATGGAACTCCCTATGAACCGGAAGCCAGAGGTCAAGTCATTACCCATGGTGATTAGGGTCTAAGTAGTATATGGCCAGTGCGTCTCGTAAGACATTTTTATTTTTTCCGCTAAGTTTAACATTTTGTTTAAGTATGCCTGTGAGGGATCCTACTGAGAGGAGATCCTCAACAGTGTTTTGTGATATGATTATAAGTCTGATGTGTATTTGTATAACATGAACATCGTATGTTGTTTTAAATGAACTAAAGTTTGTGTGCTTATTAACTTAAGTTTTAATTTTTATGTAATTTCATGTCCAGCGCACGATAAAGAAATAAATTAACGAGGTTTAAATCTAATAAAACACCGGGGCACAACGGGGTGTCTCAAATTGGAGCTGGACATAAATTTATAGGCCGACCTCATGAGACAATTGTGTTAAGGGGTATCGCAGCCTAATCATTGCTCGAAGGAGGGAAGTTAGGATCTCTGGAGAATAAAGGTCAAGACTCATAGGATGGATATCGAAGTGCCATGCATTCTTGAGAAATCATGATTTGATTGTCGGGTATGAATCCCACTGGTAGGAAATATTTATTGGATATATATGATGTTTGTTTGGATGTCATGCATGTAGTTATCATGATGAATCTCGATATTGGTATCTCACCCTTGCTTGTATTTATTTCATGTTGGGTTTCTACTATGCTTCTATATATATATATATATATATATATATATATATATATATATATATATATATATATATATATATATATATTTGAGTACAGATGAACCACATGGGTCCGATATCGTATTCGGGGATACGTTCCCTGCACTTTGACGATGCTGATGATAGTAGCGTGTGGGCGATTAACTCGGGCGCCCGCAGCGCGACGTACACTGGGCCAGTATATACCACTATGGGTACATTAGCGACGAGACCACAGACCCGTACTCACAGCTAGGGGTGTGCATGACCCGGATCAACCCGGTAACCCGGCCCGACTCGATCGCTTTGGGTTGCTGAAAGGACTGACCCGAAAAGACAAAGGGACAAACCCTGTCCTGGTTTGGTGACCCGCTCCCGGGTTTAGGACGGGCTCGGGTTACCATTCGGGTTACCCGGCCCGTCCTACATATACTTAAATAAAATTTTTCCACCTTTTTTAACCTATACGGCCCAACCCAATCCATCACAGCAGCATTACACAATACACATTAGGTTAAGACTTAAGCATTTGTCACACACACAAACTCATCGAAGGGCAGCTTCTAGCGTCGTCCCCTAGTAGTACACGACGACGCGACGTCCTCGAGGAGGAGACCCACGTCCCATACGGCCACACACGGCGGCTTCGAGGAGAGTAAGAGACCCACCCCACCCATATCGTTGCTTACAACTCAAGGAGACCCACCACTCCATTTGTGCATTCGCGAAGAGGGCCACCACTCACGACCGTCGAAAAACGAGAACCACCACTCCGGTCTCTTAGCATCTCACAGTTCTGGTATGTTCTCTCTGCCATTCTATTTTCCCACTCAAATTTCTGAAAATATTTTGAAACCCTAAAACTATTTCCTAAAATTGAAGGTTATGTTTGTTTGAAATTCAGAAATTGTTTGTACTGACTAAGTCTGTTGCTGTTGTTTTTGTTATAGAAACTAAGAACTGTGTATCTTTTAGCTCCACATAAATCAATTTGGAAGTATCTGCGTGTCCTTTTTTGCTTGATATGCTTGAGTCCCTAGTAACTTGAGTGAACTGAGTATTTGTTTTGCGCAAAAATGTGTATAAAGAGAAAATGCTAGTGATATGGCTTGGTCAAAAAAAAAAGAATTGACTGCAGTGGCACATCATGTCTCTTGGCAATAAAGAGCTTGACTTATTTCTAGTTTCATTTTCATCTAAGTATATTTCTTTTATTGTGCAGGAACTGATTCAAATCCATTTTTTTTTATTAAAGCATTATGGTTTTCTTATGTTGTTCCTTTCTTATAATTTATTGCGAATGGGTTGGGATGTTGGTTAGGCAATGACATTTGTGTGTTCTATGTGCATCTTATCTGCCATTTTATGTCTGTACTGGCTTTGTGTTTGCTACTGATTGTTGCTTTTATGATCAATATTGTTTAGGTGAAAAGAAATGGCAAATAGAGAGCCTATTCCTTCTATGACAATTACGACTGAAATTCGCAACCCAACCCCTCTTGCAGATGGTTCTACTGTACCAGCAATATTTGTACCTCCTGCAGATGGTTCTACTGTACTAGCAATATCTGAGCAGATTGAGGGTGAAAAAATGAGGCTATGGGGCGAGGAAGTAAGAGTAGGAAATCCATGGTTTGGGATCATTTCACCAAGCTTCCCTTGGAGGAGACTAAGGGCGAACATAAGGCTAAATGTAACCATTGTCGTTCTGTGTATCTCTGTGATGCAAACTAGCATGGCACGAATACTTTGAACAAACACCTGCATAGGTCTCATCAGTGGATATTTTCTAAAGCAGGGAAGATAGGGACCCTTCATGGTTATATGCCAAAGATCAATGAGGGAGAAGACGGCCTAGATGTAAAAAAATATGTTGGCTACAACTTAGAGGATTGTAGGAGGGCTGTGGCTGAATTTGTCATATACAATGAAATGCCATTCAAGGTTGTTGAAGGACGTGGGTTTCATAAAATGATGAACCGGTTAGAGCCTAGATTTACTGTGCCATCTAGGTACACAATTTCAAGGGACTGCTACCAGCTGTTCTTGGATGAAAAGAAGAAACTAAAGGCTTGGTTTATGAAGTCATGCAATCCTGTTTGTATGACTACAGACTGCTGGACTTCAAACCAGAATTTAGGCTACATGTGTTTGACTGGACATTTCATTGATGAAGAATGGAAGCATCAAAAAAGAATTTTGAACTTTTGTCTAGTTGAAAATCACAAGGGTGAAACCATTGGAAGAGAGGTTGAGAGGTGTTTAAGAGAATGGGGAATCGAGAAAGTTTTCACAATCACAGTTGATAACGCAAGCTCAAACGATGTAGCCATTTTGTACCTTCAAAGGAAATTAGATTCTAGAGGTGGGCTAGTATGTGGCGGCAAATATTTGCACATGAGGTGTGCTGCTCATATTCTGAATTTAATTGTAAATGAAGGCATAAAGGAGCAACAACCTTCCATTGATAGCATTAGGAATGCTGCGCGATATGTTAGGTCTTCTCCCCAAAGACATAAAAGATTTAAGGAATGCATCGAGGTCGAAATGATTAAGTCTCAAAGCCTTGTGTGCTTGGATGTTCCAATTAGGTGGAATTCGACTTACATTATGTTGGAACATGCCGAGAAGTTTGAGAAGGCGTGTGATAGGCTTTATGATCAAGAATCTGATTTTCGTAAATGGTTTCGTGAAGATGAGAAAGGAAAAAGAAAGTTGGTCCACCAACAAGTTTGGATTGGTCTAATGCTAGGGTATTTATTTAATTTTTGCAAATTTTCTATGAAATGACTCTGTGTTTCTCTGGTTCTTTGCATGTGACTTCAAACCGTTGCTATCATGAAATTGCATCAATACAAGCTGCTTTGATATCATGGAGTGATAACCAATTGAACTTTTGGGGTCTATGGCTTGTTCAATGAAAGCAAAGTATGAAAAATATTGGGGAAATGTGGACATGTTTAACCCATTGTTATTTGTTGCTGTTGTCTTGGATCCTCGCTACAAACTTGATTATATCACTTGGAGTGTAGAGGATACATATGATAAAGAGTTGGCAGGTACTATGTCTACTTTGGTTAAAGAGACCTTGGATGACTTGTACCAATTTTATGCAAAAGGAATCTCTGAACTAAAGGAAAGTGAAGATGGTGGAGATTCTTCCAAGAGTGCAACCTTGGATGACAATCTTAAAGGGTCACATGCTATCAAAAGTGTTTCGGGGAGCAGGATGTAAGTTTGGAAAAAACAGAAGGTGGCTAGAACAAATTCTGAAAAGTCTGATCTTGAGAGGTATTTGGGAGAAGAGACCTTGAATGACATTGAGGATGCTGACTTCAACATCTTGGATTGGTGGAAGGCAAATTCTATAAAATACAGAGTCCTTTCTGTCATGGCTCGTGATGTATTTGTTGTTCCGGTTTCTACTGTGGCATCGGAGTCATGCTTTAGCACCAGTGGACGTGTGCTTGATGTCTTCCGTAGTTCTTTGTCGCCTAGAATGGCTGAAGCTCTTATCTGCACTCAAAATTGGTTAAACCCCAATGGCCCCAAGTTTGATGATAAGGAATTTGACCAATTTGATAGCACCGAGAAGATTGTTGATGGTGAGTTTACTACTTTGTTTTTTATTGATTAATTAATTTTAAAATATACATTTGATATAGATTCAATTTATTCAATATATGTGATTTTGCAGATGTTTCTGCTAAGATTCTTGAGTCCCAAGGAGCAAAGGATGAGCGTCAAGTGCCTATGAATTAATTCTGAATGATAGACAGCTTTGTGGCAAGGATTTTTTGTGAATGATATAGCAACCTTGCCAAATATTTTTTGTGTGAATGATAGGCAACTTTGTGGCAAGTATTTTTTGTAAATGATAGCCAGCCTTGCCAAAGATATTGACTAATAGGTAGATTTTTTATTATGTTTTGAATTCTGGTACTTAAACTCAAAACTCAGTTTAATTATTTAGTATGGCAGTGGACTATTTAACTATTAGTAGCAGCTTTCTATTATGTTGTTACTGTTACAATGGACAATTTCAATTACTGTTACAGCTTTACTGGTACTGTTATAGTTATTGCACTAGTTGCTTGTGGCAGCTTATAGTTACTTTATTTATCTCAGTCTGTTTTGAGTATGCTTGAAGTTGTTATGCAATTTTTACAACCTGCTATGACTGTAATTACCTCTCAATTGGATGATTTATGCTGCTGGTTGACTGATACTCTGATAGCAGTACCTTGTGTCCATAACTGCATTAATGTATAAGCTAGTTTAAATCTTTATTTTTCAGTCATGTTTCAGTTTATAACACACAATGTGATAGTCCTGTTTCAGTTATGCAATTTGTACTACTTGTTATGACTGTACAAGTGGCTCTTTTGTGGGTTGGTTTTTGGTTCTTTATGCCTTTTTGCTGCGATGCTGATTTATGAAGGTTCATAGGCTGCTGTTGTGTTTTGTGGGGCATTGGTGTTATATTTTTTGGAAGTACTGATGCACTTATGTATGCTTTATGCAATCCCAATTTCCATGTAAAGTGTGTAATTCATTTTTTCCCTTTGCTTGTAATATGATTGCAGCAGCTGTTGTTGATTTTTTGTGCTTCAATTGTGTTTAGATGATGGTTGATACTCCATTTATAGGAGTCAGATTTGATGCCAATTTCTATATCTATAATAGATATATTGTTTTTACTGCATTATAAAAGTTACACGGTCATGTTGTACAAAGTGCCAATTAATGTTTCTCACTTACAAAAATTAATTCATCAACTTATAAAGGATCTATTCAACTTCGGGTCAACCCGGTCTCGTCCCACTTTGGCCCGGCCTTAACTCAACCCGCATATGATCGGGTTCCTTCGGGTTTAGGGACGGGTTCGGGTTCAAAGAATTGGTCATGTCAATGTTTAGGGCCGGGTGAGGGACAAGCCAAACCCGTCCCAACCCGTCCTACGCATACCCCTACTCACAGCTTTGAGACAGTCGAGGTACCACTTCCCCCGATGTGGCTTTTGTTGAGGAACCTGATAGATGAGGGAAATCGGGTGCATCAGCCACCATTTGATCAGCCACTGCATGCGGCAGCGCCACCGTCACCTCCAGCGCCAATCGTTATCGTTCTGAAGGAGGACGAGGAGATGGAGGAGGATCCCATGGAGGACGACGAGGAGGTACCCAAGTATCATCCTCATGTAGACCGTGTCGTTCAGAGGTTGAGGTAGAGGCGGATATATCCTCACCGGATACTCCTGCGGTCGGGGAGGACCATGGAGGTCTTCCCAATGGGTTTAATTAGGTGACCAGCTGTAGGATTTTTTTGGGTTTACACTTTGGGAAGTAGTGGTATTTTTCACAGTCTGTATATCTTGGCTATTGAGAGCCATCTTTTTGATGTCGTGGTTCCAGACTATTGCTACTTTATAGTTTTGGTTGATGGTTATTTTCTTATGTTATGACTTTAGTAAAATGACCTGTAATTACAAAGGTCTTGCTGTAAAAACGTTAATGATGCATATATATATATATATTGTTGTTTGATCTATATCGGACAAGGAAAGAAAAAAAATTTACAACTAATTTCAAGTTAAGTTAAGAAATAGAAACAATTATATTTTCCGAAAGCAACCAGCGTAATTATTTTCAGTCTTTTTGTTTCATCATGTAGCACCCTGGGGGGGTGTTACATTATCCACTTGAATGAAAGATCTAGGTCTCTAATTAATTTATTTGTGCTTCACTACTTGAAAATTATTTTACACTACTTGAATTGTTCATATTTCCAAGTATCACACCAATATTGTTCAAATTTGTTCATGATTGAAGGATATTTTTGTAATTTTGAAAATTCATTGTAATTGCTATGAAATTGTAATTAGTAAAAGTCAAGTGGATGCAATTTAAATAAAAAATAAAAAATCTGGTGTAAAAAGAAAAGGTGGGCCAAAATCGTAAATATACAAAGTTTTGGGGCAAAGTTCAAATTCTGGAAAATTCCTGCAAAGGTAAAAGACTTGCCACCATTTCACATGCTTGTATTTGTATTGATCCTTCACAATTTGGTGTAGCATAATTCACATTGATCATTACTTGTTCAACTTGTCTTCTTCACATCAATTTGAGTATATAATTCTTCTTGAACCTTTTCTTGTTTGTCTTATAAACTCCATTAGTTTTGTATTAGTTATTTCCCACATTCTTGACCTCTTTGAATTGATTGCCTATTGGTTGAATTGTCACTTGTTTAATGGAGACTAATTGTTGAGATCTTGTTTCAACTTGTAGATCCCTTGAGGAGGAAACTCTTGAGTGGAAAGAGACAAGAGAGAAATCATCTTGTAAAAGTCTACATTGAGTGATATATACGAGTGGCAATCTTTAAATGAATGGTGAGTGAGTGGTGAGGTCCTTGTGATATTCATTTTTGACTTGTAATTCTTTTCTTTCACTTGTTCTTTAAGTGTTTGAAAAACAAAGCATAATTTTGAAAGAGATTATGAATATTTCTCCAAATCATAGGCATAACTCTTATCTTCATCAAACAATAGTTTTGAAAAGTAAGAACCCTCATAATCCAATAAAATCCTTGAAGCATAAGCCTAAGCTTGATTTGAAGTTTGTGATCTATGGCATGCACGACTTATTTGGATTTTGTGTTGTTGCATATTTTGAAAACCACTTTATCTATTCCATTAATCTTGAAAACCATGTTCACTTTTTGAAATCCATAAAGTATGACTTGAGGGATGAAAACATGTTTGATACTATAATTCCATATTCCCCTCATGATATAACTTTCTTGGATTTACTCTAAGTTTTAAAAAATGGCATGAGATATTGTTTGAAGTAATCACCAATGCACTCATTCTTGTTTGTCCTACTTTTGCAAACTTTTCTAAAATTGAATGTGATGCATTTCATATGGATAAGGTGGCGGATTTACTTCCAAAAGTTCCATCAATTGAGTATGTTGATAAATGGCACAATAGACCACAAATTGAAAAATTCACTAATGGTAATGAGTTGCCATATTTTGCAAGTAAAGCACCCTTGTCATATGCCATCATACCAAACAACTTTCAAGTGATTACACCTTATGAAAAATATTTGAAAGGGTTGTTAACAAAACTTGTTTTCAAAAGGGTGGTTTTTGACTCGAGAGGATGGGTTGAAAATTACAACGATAATAAGGGAGTTCCTTCCCAATTTTGTTTTTTTTAGGATATTTATAAAAGAATAAACCTAAACATCTTCTTTTTAATGTAGGCTTAAAATTCGGGACGAATTTTCTTCAAGAAGGAGGGGACAATATGAACATGGATTCACAAAGCAAAGGACAAAGCATTCAAGACTCACATGGACCCATGACAAGGTCAAGGCTAAAGAAGAGTCCAAGATACCTAGTTAGGGATAGGGATTAGGACCTTTGTATAGAGTAGAGTTCATGTAATAAAGGTAGGAACTAGGACCTTTGTATAGAGTAGAGTTCATGTAATAAAAGTGCTCAAAAAGCACTTAGGAATAGTTTAGGAATTCGGCCTATTGGGCCATAAGCATAAGAGTAGGAAGCACTGGGCCAAAATCAAATCCCACATTTGGATTTAGCGGCAAGGAGGGGCTAATTGCTTCATAAAAGAGGATGAGCACTTTGCTCATCTATAAATAGGCTCCATGTAACTCATTTTGCAAGTTTTGAATACAATTGAAATGTTTTCTCACACTTGAGATTTCTAGAGAAAGTTGAGAGTTCTCCTCTTCTTGGTTCATGAGTTGAACCAATGATTCTTATCTTGAATTTCCATATTCAAGTGGTGAATCCTCCTTTGGCTTATCAATTTCAATCTTCTTCTCAAAGATGATATTAATTGTGGCACCATTCTTGTTCATTTCTTCCTATTCCATTTTCAACTTTTGTTCTTTAATTCTTGCACTTTAATTCTTTCAATTTACTTCTTGCAATTTACTTTCTAGTCATATATCAATTGCTCTTCTCTTCTACTCCTTTTGTTTTCTCTTAATTCTTCACTTGAAAATCAAGTTTCATATCAATTGTGCTTGAATTGTGTTTGATCTCTAATTTTAAAGCAATTTGATCAAAGAAGATCCTAAAATGCTAAGTGATCAATCCTTAATCATATCACAACCTCTCATACCCCAAATCAACATAAAAGGCATACCCTTCACGTTCTACAAGCAATCTATCATGGAGCTTCATTGTGAGATCTATATCAACCAAGATACGTGCAAAATGACCAAAGCGTCTTTACATTGTTGCTTCATCCAAGGCAATTGGAACTCCTATGCCTCCTCCAATTTCAAAGAGAATCTTAGGGCACCAATACTCCCTTCAAAGACCATGTAATCGAATCCAGCACTGCATATTTTTTTGCTTCACAAAATTTGGATTGAAGTCAGGACTCCAAGCATATAATCTCAACACTCCGGGATTCATATTCCAAGATCCATTAGAACGCACTCTTCTTTGATCATCCAGACAAGAAAAGTTGAATTCATTATCCTTTGGTAATTGACTCAGTGCAATGTCAAAAGAACTATTAACTGCTTGTGCAAAAGACTTGCCTTAGGGAAGCAGATTAATCGTGGAAGAAGGTTGTGGAGGATTAACAACCGGAGATGATATTTTTGTGGCTGAGGGAGAAGAAGATGAAGGCTTAGTTGGAGGAAGAAATTCAGGAAACATGAATTCCCATGGGCAACCTGAGGAGTTAGCCATGAGGGAAGATATGCAAAAACCCTAGATCACCATGCAACATTAAACCCTAGCAGAGCAAAACATTTTTAACCCATTTTCACCCATAGAATGTCCGTAGATATGGTATTCAAACACAAGACTCCAAGGAAGCATGGTTTGAGGGAAGCATTAAACTAACGCATTTGGACTTAGGGAACCTAAGCCTCTAATTGGACTTGAAATTGATTATCTCTTGGTTATTTATTTGGACATGCCTATTGCTTGGATTTATTCTCGGGTTCTTTGTGACACCCTCTACCCCGCATGTATTTATAAAGGCATAAAAAGGAATTTTCCACTTTAAAACCCCACTTAGCCCCTTACAACATTCCTAATAAAACTGACGTTAATAGTGTAAAATTAACATCAGTTGTATTAATGAACTGACGTTAATAGTTTTATTTTTAACGTCAGTTTTATTAAAAAACTGACGTTAATAGAGTATCTGTTTTTAAAAAAATACTATTAACGTCAGTTGTTTGAAACAACTGACTTAAGAGATTTATTTTTAAAAAAAAAATCAGTTTTAAAATAATACTACCCCCAGCTGTCCCTGCATTCAGTAAACATCCCAGCAACACAGAGAATATTGTTACAGAATTGCAAACACTCAACTTTGGCAAAAATAGGGTCTCATAAAGTACTGTACCCTTAAATTTCAATATTACTAAAAGAAAAGAAATATACAAAGGAACAGTGGGGGGACTTAAAACCAAAACCCATGTATAGGAAAAATATAACTATCTACAAGTATATATATATATATATATATATATATATTAGCCTCTAATTTCTAAAAACAAAACTACCAATCTAAGTATATATAAATGTTAGTCTCTAAAAAGTCTAAAAACAAAACTACTGATCTAAGTATTCAGGAGGTATTTTCTCAATTCTTTTTTCAGCAGCATACTTGAAGAAGAATTCTGCCAAGCGCATCCTCAAGTGTCTAAACTCATCTTTATGAAGAGGCGATTGGTCGTTAAATGCCTACACACGTTCAAATAATAACAATAACATTAACAAAAGTCATCACCAAAATATAATTTAATAAGTTGTTTAAATATTACCTTCTTCCATCCCTCCGCATGGACAAAAAAATGTTAAATTAGAGGGTTATAACATTATAAACTTACATTAAAAAAAAGGACTAAAGATAATATATAACACATCAACTTACACTAACATCAGGCGTAGGCGCCATCGTGTCCTGTGTAGGCCCCACAGTGTCCTCCCGTGCATGTGGGTGATCCGACTGATCCATATGTATGCCTGTTCAGAAACAATATATACTAAACTGGATAAATAAATACAGATGGATAAATAAAAATAAATATATACTAAACTGGATAAATAAAACATTTTCCTTAAAAGAAAAAAACTCATACTATAATCAAGTTTAAACTTCCTATATCAATATCCCTTCGTGATGATCATCACGAGTGACATGTACATCGTCCACCTGTGTTTCCTCAATTATAGTAGGCATGTTTGTTGAAAAAGAAGGAGTCTCAGGAATATCAAAATTTGAATCTTGATTTTCATCACTACCATTATACATGCTTTTTCCTTGGAGAACCACGGACAACCTTTTGTTTGAAGGATCAGTGATGTAGAACACTTGTTTTGCTTGGGAAGCCATTATGAAAGGTTCATTTATATGACCTAACTTGTTGAGGTCTACCAATGTGAACCCCCATTCGTCGGTTTGTACACCACCTTTACTATCAACCCACTTACATTTAAAAACGGGCACCGTAAGCTTAGTGTAATCGAGCACCCAAATCTCTTCAATATATCCAAAGTAAGGTGTCGGTGCTTTAACGGGTTTTGTGTCCTTTGCACTAGAGAAGTGCATTGCTTCGGCCACGATCATAACCCCACTATTTTGCATGGTACTCTTGTTATCTTGTTCCTTTATATAAAAGGAAAAGTTATTGATGTCGTATCCGCTCCAACATATGACGTTGAAGCTAGGCCCACGTGCTAGCCATCTTATGTCATCAGAAGCAGTACTACCATCCTTAAGCATTTCTTCCTTGAACCATTGTAAGAAAGTCTTGTTATGCTTGTTCAACAACCACCTTTCGCTCATTCGAGGGTTTTCTTGGTTGACTTTTCTTTTATGTTCAAATAAGTAAGGTTGAACAGAATCGATGTTGTTCGATACATACAAATGTGCTTGAAGCACTTCCTCCCGACCCTTGCTATTAATTCTGAAACCATGTGTACCCTTACCTTGACATCTTATCTCATCATGCCGAGGCTTAGGAACCCCTATAGGATCCATGTTATGAAGGTAGTCCGAACAAAACTCAATAGCTTCTTCTGCAACATACCTTTGAACAATAGATGCTTCCGGACGATGTGGATTCTTCACATACCCTTTCAAGATCTTCATGTAGCGCTCAACTGGGTACATCCATCTCAGAAAAACAGGCCCACATAATCTAATCTCCCTCACCAAATGAACAATTAAGTGAACCATGATGTCGAAAAAGGAAGGAGGAAAATACATCTCCAGTTGGCACAAGATTGTAGCAGCCTCAACTTCCAAGTCATCCAACATACGGGGGTCAACGACTTTGCTACATATAGAATTGAAGAATGAGCACAACCGAGTAATGGCATGTCTCACATTTTTTGGAGCAATACCACGAATAGCAACGGGCAGAAGTTGTTGCCTCAAGATGTGGCAATCATGAGACTTTAAGCCAACCAATTTAAGATCACTAGAGACAAGCCTCTTCATATTTGAAGAGTAACCATGTGGAACCTTGATGCCCTGAAGACACCCACAGAAACTTTGTCTCTCTTTTTTTGACAAAGTATGACATGCTGGCGGCAAATAAGTCCGCTTACCATCCTCAACAACTGGAGCTAACTGCTCTCGTATACCCATAGAAATGAGGTCGAGACGAGCATTCACACCATCCTTTGTCTTGCCCTGAATGTTGAGAAGCGTCCCGATCACACTATCACACACATTTTTCTCCACATGCATCACATCAATGCAGTGTCTGACATCAAGCTTGCACCAGTATGGAAGATCAAAGAATATCGACCTCTTCTTCCATATGTTTTTCTCAGTAGTTTTACCCTTCTTTTTGGACTTGCCGAATATAACATCGATGCCCTTTACTCTCTGATAAACCTGCTCTCCATTTAAGGCCGCCGGAGCATCTTCAGTCTCTTGGCATCCATTAAAAGCTTTTTTCATCTTACGATATGGGTGATCACGTCTAAAAAATCTCCGATGCCCAAGGTAAACTGTCTTCTTTCCATGATGCAACTGAGTGTAGCATGTGCCTTCTTCACATATAGGGCATGCTTTATGCCCCTTGACACTGTACCTGGACAAGTTACCGTATGCTAGAAAGTCGTTGATGGTGCAAAATAACATGGCACGAAGCTTGAAAGTCTCGTGAGAATACCCATCAACTACATCAACACCTTCCACCCACAGCGTTTTCAAGTCTTCAATCAAGGGACTTAGATAAACATCTAAGTCATTTCCCGGTTGCTTTGGGCCCGAAATCATCATAGACAACATCATGAATTTGCGCTTCATGCACAACCAAGGGGGCAGGTTGTAAATTATCAACAGAACAGGCCATGAACTATGAATACTACTCATGTTATCATATGGATTCATTCCATCCGTAGCAAGTCCAAGCCTTAGGTTTCTTGGCTCATCGGCGAAATTCGGAAACATAGTATCAATATTCTTCCATTGCACAAAATCAGCAGGATGACGAACCTTTCCATCACGTTTCCTCTCATCATTATGCCATCTAAGATTCTTCGCATCTTTTACATTGGCAAACAATCGCTTGAACCTTGGAATTATTGGAAGATACCACAACACCATTGCAGGAGGACCCTTTTTTCTTGCATCACAAATCGAATCATCAAGATCATCACCACCCTTCACTTTGTATCGTGATAACCCACACTTGGGGCAATCGTGATTGTCTTCATGAACACCCGTGTACAATATGCAATCATTGGGGCATGCGTGTATCTTCTTATACTCCATACCCATCGGACACAATACTTTCTTGGCCTCATAGTTACGGTTAGGCAATGTGTTGTCCTCCGGAAGCAAGTCTTTCAACACTTCAAGCAATTCAGTGAAGCTTTTATCGCTCCAACCATTTCTTGCCTTCACACAAACCAATTTTAACACCGCCGACAACCGTGTATGAGTAGTACACCCTGGATACAAAGGCTTATCTGCATCACCACACAACCTATCATACACATGTGCTCGATGAAAAGATTCTTGTCCAATATCATGGATCATGTTCTCTACTCGATCATCCTCTATATCTATGTCAACGTCCTCACTTTGGGAGACACTTGCCTTAGTACTCAACAACACATCACCATGCCATATCCATCTTGTATAACTCAAGCAAATCCCTTCACAAATCAAATGAGTACGTATATCCTTCACTGTACATTTCCTCTTATTCAAACACTTGACATAAGGACAACAGAACATTCCATTACTATTAGGAACATTCCTTTGAGCAAATTCTATAAACTCTCCTACTCCATTCAAATACTTAGCACTTGTGCGCTTACAAACCATCCAACTAGGATCCATAGCTAGATAGGTTCTGTAGATATACAAATATATATCCAATATAAGCACAATACGGGAGATTGAAAACTAGTTTTTGAAAAATGACAGATGAGAGCATGATACAAGCTAGGTGGTTTATTTCCACAGTAATCTCACATCATTCTTCTCATCAAGCAGGCAACAACACATATTAGGACTATTACTATATCCAGTACTATAACCACTCAGCCATATGAATCAATCTAGAGAGCATGATACAAGCTAGGTGGTCAAATATTATCTCAAATTTACACCATTTTCAGGTTTCTTAACACGGAAAAGAAAGAAGCAGATTAAGATAAATTATCAAAATAGAATTCCAATGAGCAATTGTTGATGTCACATGCTACAAGCAACTCTAAATTTCTTCCCATTTTGCAATAAGTCATGACAGCAGAAGAAAAATAAGAGAAAACACAAAGCCCTCGACCAGAAATAGAGACATTCCAAACAACTCAAACTCTGAGTTTCAACTACAACTACAGTTTCAACATACACTCAAAACCAAAAAAAAAATATTAGGGCCCTAAAGAACTCACCAGAAATAGGTGCACGCGTGGTGGTGGGGAAGGGAGCTCGAGTGGTGGCCAACGTTCGATGTGGTTGCTGAGAGTCAGAGGGACAAGGAGAGTTAGTGCGCGCAATGTTCACAAGGCAGAGAGTGAGCGGGAAAGACTGAGTTAGGGTTAAGAGAAAGAGAGAGAAAGAGTGTACCTCACGGTGGTGGTGGAGAAGCCCTCGTGGTGGTGGCGGTGGAGAGTAGCTCGCGATTAGGGCAGAGTGAGAGTGAGAGTGAGAGTGAGAGTGATGAAAAGAGAAGAACAAAGACAAAGCTTAGTGAAGAAGGCATACAGAGCGTGCGGGTGTAAACGTTATAACCAAAAAACATCTTTAAAACAATATTTTACGTTAGTTGTTACAAAGAACTGACGTTAATTTAAATTTTAACGTCAGTTATGTACAACAACGGACGTTAAAAGTTCATTTTTTTTAACGTCAGTTGTTTAAAACAACTGACGTTAAAAATATATTTTATTATTTTAAAAATAGTTTTAACGTCAGTTATTTAAGACAACTGACGTTAAAGGTTTATCAGTTTTTGCAAAAACATTTATACCTTTGACTACTGTGCTACCTTCCCATGTGCCTTGTAACTTAATCCTCTTAATGAACATTAAGTTTATAGACTCAGTTTTGAAGAAAATCAGGCAGTCTCTTCTCCATATAAAATACCATTCTTCCTCTATAATACACACACTTCTTCCCCTATATTTTGTTTTCTATTTCTTCACAATATGGCTCTGCCATATTTGAGATTTTTATTATTTCTTCCTATACCTAGACTCAAAGGTTTCTGTCTTAATGGTCAAACAACTTCTGAGGTTGAGTAAATCACATAACATGGATGATAAGGTTTCCCTTTCACCCCGGTTTTGATAGCCAGCAACTTCTGACGTTGAGTAAATCACATAATGTGAGTTGCTCACCTCAGCTTTGGCAGCCAGTGACTGTTCCAGGACCATTGCTGAAACAGATCGAGTGCACCCTTGTTGGCCTCTGATTTCGTAGCAAGTGACTGTGGCCTCAAATGGAGCATCAAGGACTTCAACTGAGGGGTACGAAGGGGATTCGGATCATGCAACCATTGGAGTTTCTGAGGACAGGACTGAGAAGAAACTGATGTTGAATCAGAAACTTTTTTATATTTTAGGGCTATGTTGCAGAAATTTTTTATCTTTTAATCATAATTGTAACTTATGAATCAGTTCAATGAGATACGATTTGATTATATATATAACTTGTTTTTTTTTTAATTAAAGGCTATTGGCCTGCAAAAGCATCACTATAAATTGAGATATCCCAACTATGTTGGCACCCCTCAACCTAACAATCATTTGCAGCAAGCCAACAATATATTAAAAAAGAAGCAAACAATACAATAAAAATGGGGGGACATATGGCCAAAACCCATGAAAAGTCACTTGAACCTATAATTAGGCAAGCCTAAACTATTTCGAATACAATGATCTCTAATGAAGCTAGGAGCATCATTCCACCAATTAAAACATTGACTAGTCACACCATAGTTGGCTAAACCATCTGCACAGCTATTTCCCTCTCTATAGATATGTGAGACTCTAACCTTCATTCTTTGGCATAAAACTTCACAATTTTTCCACCTATTTTGCAACTGCCAAGCTATCCTTGATTTAGAATTAAAAGCATCCACAACCAATTTGGAGTCACTCTCAATCCATAATGCATGCCAACCTTTACTATAAGCAATCTCAATTGCCATCATTAGAACAATGAATTCAGCATGACTAGCCACCAGATTTCCAAGAAATGATGCAAAGCACCCCATAATTGCACCCCTTGAATCTCTATAAATTCCTCCTGCAGCAGCTAGCCCTGGAGACCCCCTAGCTGAATCATCAGTATTGCATTTTGTCCAACCAATCATAGGAGGAACCCAACTTACCTGCTTAATCACATCAGCTCTTGGAGCATGACAATCAACTTTGAAAAAGTTAATAACCTTGAACTCCTCAATTGAATTAATGATAGTTCCTTTAGACAATGATCCTGCTAGATGTGTATCAGCCATAATGAGACTAATGGCATGGTTAACAGCAATGGCTTTATTTCTGAATCTTATGTTGTTTCTGCAGTACCAGATTATTGAAATTGTGTTTATAATAGCAGCAATCATAATCTCCTTTGCTTGACTACTCTTGAACTTGTTGCAAACATCAAATAAACCAGTAAAAGAAGACTGATTTACTCTACTATTTATTGCATTGCTAAGCCAAGACCAGATAAAGTCAGCAAACTTACAGGACAAGAATATATAATCAGATGTTTCCTCAGTTTCATAGCAAAAGGGGCAGACTGAAACCAATAAACAACCTCTAGGTCGAATATTTTCATCAGTTGGCATCCTCTTAAGCATTAATCTCCAGACTAAAAAAGATTCTGAAGGGGGAATGAAGTGCTTCCATATGAGCTTACACCAATTCAAATTACTAGAAGGAGGATTCAAGAACCTATAAGCTTCCTTAAATGTCAATTCACCTGAATCCGAGCTGCACCAAACTCTTTGATCCATCCCAGGTTCAAGAGGAATAATTACCTTATTCATCTTAGTCAGCAAATGAGGAAATCTGGTATTCAACTCAGAAGGTAAAAACCATGATCCATTCATTATGAAATCCTGGACTAAGGCAGTAAGAGAGTTTTGCATATCTTCCGGGAAATACAGAAATTCCACTACAAAATCTGCATTGCTCAACCATCTATCCCTCCAAAAATTGATATCCACACCTGTCCCAAGAATCCAACTAGAGTTCAAATCAACTATCTGCATATAACTCTTTATACCAGGCCAAATAGATGATCTCTTGTAGGACACAACTGCCTTCTTGTTCCTAAAAAATCTAGCTCTTAGCAGCCCTGCCCATTCCTCAATTGACACCTTCACATTCCAACTCAGTTTCAGCATGGCAGCAGAATTGATTGATCTGATTGACCTGATGCCTAATCCACCTTCCATTGTTGGCTTACACAAATTCTTCCATGCCACTGTGACAATTTTCCTAGTATAGATACTTCCAGACCAAATGAAGTTTCTCAACCATCTATCTATAGTCCTCAAAAGTGCTATTGGCCAAGCATATGATTGAAAACTGTATAAGAGCATGCCACTAATTACAGAATTTACCAGTTGCAGCCTTCCCATTATTGACAGCAATGACCCTTTCCAACTAGCAAGTTTGGCTTTAATCCTGTCAGCTATAGGTTGAAGATGAACCACCTTAAGCTTCCCTTTGAAGATTGGAACACCTAAATAAATAAAAGGAACTTTCCCCTGAGAAAAACCAAGAATCTCCCTGATTTCATTCTGCCTCCTCACTGTAATTGCACCAGCAAAAAACCTGCACTTATTCAAGCTTAACTTCTGACCTAAGGCTTCACCATATGTAGAGAATAGCTGCATCAGGTTCCTCAGACCTTTTTTAGTACCCTTACAAAATACCATTATATCATCAACATATAACACATGAGATGGAGTGTTGAAGTTCTTAGGACCAGCCATGTGTTGAAGCTTATTTGAATCCTTCAGCATTGAGATACCCCTACTAAGAACTTCCTCTGCCAAACAGAATAATAATGGAGACAAGGGGTCACCCTGCCTCACCCCTTTCTTGCAATCCATGTAACCAATAGAATGACCATTGACAAGGAAAGACAATTTTGCTGACTTGAGAATTGTATGCACCCAATTACAAAAGCTATTCTGAAACCCAAATGCAGACAGAACTCTTAGAAGGAACCCCCAATCTAGTGTATCAAATGCTTTCTTAATATCAACTTTAAGTGCCAAGTTACCCCCAAAGGACTTGTTTTCTAACATGTTGATAGCCTCTGAGGTGAGACACACACATTCAAATATTTGCCTTCCCGTTACAAATCCTCTTTGCTGAGTTGAGATTACCTTTGGAGCAATGATTGCCAACCTATCAGCTAGAACCTTAGAGATGATTTTAAATTGAAAGTTCACCAAAGCTATAGGCCTATAATCCTCTATTTTGTCAGCTTCTGGGAATTTTGGTATAAGAGCCACCAAGTTTGAGTTGAGGCCAGGCAGGATCCAATTCTGTTTGAAAAACTGGAGCACTGACCTGAATACATCATCTCCAACTATGCTCCAAAAGGATTGGTAGAAAGATCCTCCAAATCCATCAGGACCTGGTGCACCAGCACCATTCATTGAGAATACAGCAGCTTTGACTTCATCCATTGTTGGCATACTAGTTAACATGGCATTATCTTCATTAGTGACTAATTTGGGAATGACCCTTTCTATCAGACCATTTTCTGTGCAATTGTTTTCAGTGGCATACAATTCTGAAAAAAAACTGTAAGACATGCTGCTCAATGTCAGTAGAAACCTCCAACACATCCTCATCTTTCCTTAACATAGACATTTGCTTAGTTGAATTTCTAATCTTAGCAATTCTATGAAAATATGCAGTGTTTCTGTCACCACTACTAAACCACTTCAAATTAGCTTTCTATCTCCAAAAAGATTCTTCCAAAGATAAGGCTTTCTACAATACACTTTAGGCAGCAACTTCCTGCTCATGCAGATCATCTGAAAAGCCTTCACTAGCCATTTGATTCTGAATCAGATCCACTTCCTTCAAGGCTGCATCAACCTTTAAATATACATCACCAAACACCTGCTTATTCCACGTTTTGAATTTCAACTTTAATGACTTCAACTTCTGCATTAAGACATACATTGTGACAACCACAAACCTGCATTGACCAAGTCTCTTTAACTAAATCCAAGCACTCTAGATGTTCTGCCCACATGTCAAAATACTTGAAAGTGGATGGATTTGACTGTGCACCTCCACTCTGTGTCATGATTATTGGAAAGTGGTCTGAATGGCTCTTAGTTAGTGTGTAACAAGTCATGCTACTCCAAGCAGATAGCCAAGCATTATTAACAATAGCTCTATCAAGCATTTTTTCGGTATGTGCATTACCCGCCCTTCCATTCGACCAAGTAAAAGATGATCCTCTAGTTGGAATGTGAGTAAATTCCCCTGCATTTGTCCAATTACTAAAATCTTCACAAGAAGTCTTGAGAGGCAAGCAACCACCAATCTTTTCATGAGCCCCTAAGACTGCATTAAAATCACCAATGAAGAGCCAAGCCCCAGGGTAATCCTTCTCTAGCCTTGCTAAATCCTTCCACAATTCTCTCCTTGTTTGAAACAAAGTGGATGCATATATAGCAGCCAAGAAATAGTTTTATATAACTTGTTTTATATTAAGTGTTTATTTATTTTAATTTGCACATGAATTTGTTTATTAATTCAAGCCAATTAAGATTAGAAATAAAAAGCACTATATATATATGGAGTTATCTGCGTTAAGAGTGACAACGAGGGAGATGACAACGAAAGAAAGATAGGAATGAGTTTCATATAGGAATATAGGATTATTTACATCAGTTTTTTATTTAACTGAAGTAAAAATCACAATTTTAACGTCAGTTGTATAAATAACTGACGTTAAAAGTGTTAATCATTCTTGCATATCACTTTTAACGTCAGTTCATTAAACAACTAACGTAAATAGTGATTTAATATTTACAAAACTGTCACCGCCTCCTTTTTAACGTCAAACATATGGTTAACTGACGTAAATCGTTCCCGTATATTACATTATTTCCACTAGTGTAAGGTCAAACTTTAACAACATGAAATTCATAAAGCACACATATAAGCACTTAGAGGCTTAACACAAAAACGGGGTGTTACATTCTTAATTTATTGTCTATGTTTTGATTGATTATCCTGTCTGGCCATAGTGATTGCTTGAGGACAAGCAAAATCTTAAACATGGGGTAGTTTGATAAATGTGATTTCACCTTATATTTTGTTGTCATTTCGCATGCATTTTCATGATAATTTAGGCATTTTTGTTTAATATTTAGTTAATTTTTATTTTAGAACGAACTACCGTGGTGTTGTTGGTATGTTGTGCAGATTTTATTGAAAAAGAGCTTGGATCAATCTATTTTGGAGTGAAGATGAAGAGAGGAGATTTAAAGAGCTGGAAAAGTGAAAAATATAAGATGTCATGACCAGGCCATGATGGCCAGCACGACCATGACGTGGAAAAGGCGAAAAAGGAAGCTCTGATAAGTCAGTAGAGATCACGGCTAGGCCATGATGGCCATCACAGTCGTGATTTGTAAGTAACAATCCAAGATCCATAAGTCAGCAGAGATCATGACCTAGCCATGATATCCATCACGGCCATGACAATAAGAATTTATCATATTTCAATAAAATTGACTCTGTTACGGCCTGGGCATGATGGCCATCACGATAGTGACGCGATGATTTCATAATTATCTGATCAAAATTGTAATGGGCTTTGACCCAACGGGGACCTAATATACAAATAGGATGCTTAGGCTCGAAATTAGGGATCTTTGGCTGTTGCATTGGAGGTTTTGCTTAAGATTAGGATTTCTCTTCTTCTCAATCTCTTATCCATATCTCACTTAGTTTTTTCATGTTTTTATTATTCAAGATTGCTATGATGATGGCAATGCTTGTGTAATCTCTTTATTTCTAAGAATTGGGGCTATACTTTTTTTATGTTATGAATTGACATTTTCCCTTTGTTAATATTCAAATTGCTTTTGATTTAATTCCTATTGCATGAATTACTTGTGAATTTGGTGGCCACTTATTTGCATGTCATAGTGTAATACCCAGTAGTTTTAAGAATTTTAATTATAAGATTTATATAATGGTATGGCCGGCAAGTTTTATTTTTTTTAGACAAAGGTTAAATGATTTTTTTTAATTATAAATATGTTTGTTATTATTAAAGTGTGCTATAATAGAAAAAATTGCTCTTGGTTTTTCTTTAGAGAATTAAATAAGGACTTTAAGGCATAAAAAGTAAATAAACAATGCATAACTATCATATCTGTGTATTTTAAATAATTGTGATTATGGTAGTAATTAAAGCATTAAGTGATAATTAATTAATTTTACAATCACTAGTAAATAAATTTATGAAATCAAGACATCAATAGGATAGTGCTTAACTTGACATACCCTTAGCAAGTTAATTATAATTTAACTAGTAACTTTACTTTAATGTTTGGGTCTTGCCCATAATGCTTTTTTGTAAAAAGACATTATTGTCTAATGTCTTAGGGTTTCTAATTTAAAAGATGGAAAATCATTTCTTTTTGCCATTGTCACATTTTTCTAAACCCTAGCTAGAGGGAGGGAAGTAGAGCTTGGGAGACAAGAGGAGACAAGAGGAGGAACATTCCACGGTGGTTCTTCTTTTCTTCATTTTCGTTTTTCTTGGAAGCTCAATCTTGAATCTACAAGAGGTGAGGGGTTTGTGTTTCTTTGTGATAAAAATTGCCATGGATGGTATAAAATGATGTTCATTTTCTTATAATATGGTTTTATTTACATGATTTTTATGAGTAAGCATATACAGCTATTTTGATGTTTCTTTGCTTGGATAATAACGGATGAATATTGTTTTTATTTTATTTAAAAAAAAAAAAAAAACACTTAGGAGTATTGGCGCAACACCAAATGCTTGGGTTGTTTTGTCATCAGGTTCTAGCGCATAGAGAACTAGAGTGAGTTGGAGATATATGTAATATATATGATCTTGACCAAAGTTGTGATAAGCTTAATTAGTATCATAAGAGGATAAATG